>OW203748.1:918200-1383172 GCA_934045075.1 Yponomeuta sedellus | reverse complement strand
AAAGTCAAGTAGGTAAGTCAACCCAAGTCTGCGTGTAGCCTAACGTACCTTTGTGACAAAATCACATTTTTTCTCCCTACTCGCACAATGCGCATTGATAGATTAATCACGGCAATGGAGCACTTGCACTGAAACATATTTTAATACAATTTCAAAGCCCATGTTGGTAGATACGCATCTCGATGCGACTGCCTCGATGGTCAAGTGGTTAACACGTTGCCTACTGAACCATAGGTCGTTGTTTTGATTCCCACTGCAGGCCATATTAAATTAGCATAAACGGCTTCAGTCTGGGTGTATTTCAGTCATTTGTATTTCCGTGTTTGTAATGTCCTTGCATGGCTGATTGTGTTGCGTGGAAGTTATCTAATATTATAAAATACAATGTGATATTATTTTATATGATCTGTCCGAAAGTGATTCAAGTTTCGTGGTACGAAAAAGTGCCATATAAATCACGCTCAGACTATGACTTCACAACTTGGCCGTAACGTCTTATAACGTAGCATTTGTCAATATTTGAGTTATTATGATTTTATTTTAATTATTTCTCCATCATCATCATCATTGGCCTACGGTTGTCCACTGCTGGACGTAGGCCTCTCCCATTGCACGCCACTGAGCACGGTCCTCGGCTACTCTCATCCAGCTCTTGCCAGCCGCCCCGCGAAGATCATCGCTCTACCGAGTCTGAGGACGTCCTACACTACGTTTACCGATCCGCGGTCTCCACTCAAGAACTCTTCTACCCCATCGGTTATCAGTTCTTCGGGTGATATGGCCGAACCACTGCCACTTCAGCATGCTAATTCGGTGGGCTATGTCGGTGACTTTGGTTCTCTGTCGGATGACTTCGTTTCGAATTCGATCTTTCAGAGAAACCCCTAGCATAGCCCTTTCCATAGCACGCTGAGCGATTTAATTATTTACACATACATAAATACATAACCTCACGCCTGTATCCCAGAGGGGTAGGCAGAGACCAGGAACTGCCACTTGCCACGATCCTGACAGATCACCTTCGCTTCATCAACGTTCATAAGTTGTTGCATGCACGCACGCCGGTTCCGGGTACTTTTTATCTTTCCCTTTGCTAATACATCCCCTATCTGGTCGATGTATGTCCGCCTGGGACGACCCTTACCAACCCTTCCACTCACATTCGCAATATATATTTTAACTATTTATTGGACTAATAATATGAGTAAATGTACAAGGGTGTGTTTAATGCAAGAAGCAGTCTCTTCCAGTAAACCTTTATCCGTTATCGGTAAATTAATGTTCTACGCATCTGCAACCTTTGTAGAAGACGTTTAGAATTTAACGAAGAAAGGAATTGTAACGGAAACCGAACAAAATATTTTGTCGAGGCAAGTTCCCCGTCGAATTTGGCCGAATCACATTTATTACATTGCAAAGGGAAATGTAAGAACTCATATAATTATGTTTCGTTTGAAATCTAATTATCAATCTCGGCTCGCCGGTCTGTGGGAATCGAACTGAAGCACTAGATACATCTAAGCTGATAGACAACTGACGTGCCAATAGATTCAATCAACTTCTAAGCGGATAAGTATGAGGGGGAGGGGGGCGTATTCATCATCATCACCATCAACCCATTGTGTCCCCACAGAGGGGGACGGGTCTCTTCCCTGAAGGAGGTAGGTATAGGCCATACTCCACCACGGGGGCCAAGTCCGGATCACCCCTGATTCCCCGGGGATGGTAGTACGAAGCACTTCCCTTAGCGATGTTATTAATATTAATAATTTACTAAGCGCCCGTGGCCTAATCGAACCAAGTGATTGGAATCAATCACTTGAGTTACGCAACAACAGCCGCGATCAGATGCAGGATGGGCGACCGTCCCGTGACTACCGCCAGTGGCACTTTTTCCGAGCGCTCCCGTGCTTCGCGAGCCACGCGAAGCCGTCGGTGCCGGCTGTCGTGTAGTGGTAGTCGTTAACTCATGTCAGAGACCTTAGTGGCGGCTTGATAACTTCTGACAGGGTTCGCTACTGTCTTACAAACGTTCAACAACCCGGACTTGGCCCGCTAGCCTTCCTGCAATGCAGACCCGCGCCCCAGCAGTGGGGACATACAAAGGTTGGTATAGAAAATTAAATAATTTTTACTGGGACCTCGAGAGGACAATTTGCACCTACCACAAAGAAAAATAAACATTATTTTTTAATTAACCTAACCTCAGTTTCATCACCGGGCTACCGCGTGCAAGGTTAACTTGCTAAACATCACATTAACCGTTACAATGAGCCGGCGATGCTATCTCTACTTTTTCTCACGTCGCGTTTCATGGGATCTAAATTTGTCTTGATGACCGTACATCTTTATATTCATATATATAAGTGGCTGGTGTCCGCAACTCCGCCTGCGTAGGATTTTTGCATTTTTTCCTACCTGACACTTATCGCCGTATAAGATATGATAAGAATATTCTTTATTGTACACCAGAGCACATATTATAAAACATGTGAAGATACAAAGTACAGTACCATATTTTGGACAATTCATACCATATCTATATATAATATTTAAAAAAATATTCATGGACATATACACAGATCTCGTTAGCCCTACTAAGTACAAATAAATGACTTGTGTTACAGGTGCTAACTCGACGATAGATTTAATACAATAAATACATAGATAACATCCAAGACCTGAGACAAACTAGAAAAGTTCGTTTCCTAGTTTGACCCGGCCGGTAAATTGTAGCCTATGTGTTATTTTGATGTAACTTCAATTTCTTCTTCTCCTTCAGGCTATATTATGTAGTCCACTGCTAGACATAGCCCTCCCCTAATGAGCGCCATAGCGCCCTGTCTTCATTGATGTATCTATATATATAAAATTCAAAGTCATGACTGACTGACTCACTCATCAACGCCCAGCCCAAGCCGTTGGACCTAGGAAGCTGAAATTTTGTACAGAGGGTTAGATATATAATGTAGGCAAGGAATAAGAACGGATTTTTTGAAATTCAATCCCTAAGGTCGCCCCGGTTTCCAAAATTTGTCGGGGAGATATGAAAAATGTTGTCTAATTTTCTTCAATCTTAAAATAAATACTCTTCAATACAATTGTTTGAACACGTTTTCGCGGTTTTTGTCATAATAGCTATTATGTCTCATAATAGAAAACTCTTCCCAGAACTTTTCATTAGTCTGTGGATTAGTAGGTACATATGGATGATGCAATACACTATCCCGTGGAGTTTCTAAATACCCTGAACCCTCCTGGTCTACAGTCTCACACACTTATCCTTAAAGTGGGTCCTCCAGTAATACTACTGCGAAATTTTAATCCACCTAAGTTGTGCGATGGGACTAGGTTGCATGTGAACGCTTTCAATATATTACATAAAAACGTAATAAAGGCCATTGTATTTACTGGCTGTGCTAGAGGTGAATCGATATAATATACCCTTTATATCACTTATGCCCTCGGAGTGCCCATTTGAATTTAAAAGGCTGCAATTCCCCCTTAAAATCTGTTTTGCAATGATTGTAAATAAGTCGCATAGTCAGTCACTGAAAATAGCAGGAATCGATCTAAGAGGAGACTGTTTCTCGCACGGCCAATTTTATGTGGACTGCTCGAGAGTGAGCTCCCCTAGCAGCCTGGTCATATTAGCACCCGAGGGAAGAACATCTAATGTGATATATAAAGAAGTACTATGAGTTATTATAATCACAACTAACCCCCTGTCAATAACAACAAAGTAATGATACCCTCAGTTTCCTCAGTAGGGGTGGTGCTTGAGACGATTCGTCCTTTTTTAAAGAATTAGTAATCGACACAGTACATTTTATATAAATAAAAAATTCTATTGTTCTTCTACGATTTGTGACAGAGTCAGATAATTGATCAGAACAAAAATTGTCTGCACCTTTTATTGAAGCATGCTGAATAACTAAAGTCCACGCGGACGGAGTCGCGGGCAAAAGCTAGTCTATCTATAAACTCTGTTAATTAAGGACTTTCAAAAGACTAAATGATCTAGATTTTGAAATGGACACCTAGTTTGACTTGTACCGTTCATTAAGCCGCAGTATCTGCGCTACTATGAACAAAACCTTTTCATCTCATTTCATTTCGTTCACACGAAAAGAAATGAAATCATGGCTGAATGACCTTCAGCCAAAAGCCCTTTAAATGGATGCGGCTTCTTTATTAACGTCCAGGAAACGTCGAATCGCGAGAGGCGCCGAGTTAAGTAGCACGGGTAATACCATTGCAATGAGATTGGTTACTAGACTACCGATAGTATGAATGAACCTACCATTACCGGACTAACATGATTCTATTGAACAACTATTCAGTTTAGAAACTCAACCCCCAGGTTTTGCAACGCGCCGCGATCCTGACTAATCAATTTCGTTTCGCCAACAACGGACGAATGACAACCGAATTACTAAACAACTCAATTAGGTCGTGTAAAACTTTAAGGCCGTTTCCCAACTAATGAGCCCGGCGATGACGTTACAAAAGAAATAAACACCGTTGCATGGGGCGTAAAAGTTGCTCATCCTCTCCGAAGTTCGCTCTAGACGCGCGTTTTGCGTTGTCGCCTTGATTGCGCTGCGCAACGTTTTGTTTGCAAGAGTGCGGGGTATTATATTTGCGAAACCCGCTTTTGGGGTTGCGTGCAGCGAGATTGTTAGTCAGTTAGTTAGACCTGAGATTTCCGCACCTAGCATCATAGTTGGGCCATTGTACGTAGCAAGCGCTGAGGTACGCTAACACCTCACACACTAGGGTTTCCTTAAGATGTTTTCCTTCACCGTCAGCGAGTAGTATTGCTACTATAATTTCTCAAATGTACATAACTTAGAAAACAAAGTCATTGGTACATGTCGGGGTTCGAACCCACGACCTCCCGATTGAGAAGCCAACGTCCTACACCGCTCCGCTACCACCGCTCTAGCGAAATTGTTAATGGAACGCTTATCGTCTAACCTAATGGGTGCGTTTCAAAGTTTAGTCCAGAGTGCTTAGTGCGAGTTTGTTTGTATATACCTCGAGCTCTAGAGTAGGCTTCAGTTTTGGCCAATTTTCGCCGGTTTTCGTACTGATAATCGAGTTCCGATTTCGAAATTAAGTGTCATATTCTATCCGAATATATCCGATTCTATCCGATAGCAGCCGAGGTATATATTCTAAAAGCTAACAGACTGTGCCATGCCGACTCTTAACTAGGAAATATCAAGATATTCTTTCCAACCGCAAAGGGGTTGACTATGATGAAAATATCGGTCAAGAATTGTAATTGATAGCTCTGGATTGACAAGTGAAATGCGGTTAGGTGAAGTGATAGCATCGAAGTCATAGAATTATTGTGAGATATAGAAGCGCAGTCCTAGCTTACACGGTGAAGCAACAAATTGGTATTATAAAAACCTATTTAGAGGCCAAAAATTCCATCCATGCCGGGACTCGAACCCGCGACCTCTGGCTATCGGTGCCAGCGCTCTTTCCAACTGAGCTAATGAGCGACTCACTGGCTCAGTGAAATCTCGAACCTCTTCACAACATTCTCTGTATTACGTACATGCACGCTATATTAGTACGTACAGGCAGAATTATTGGCCTCTAAATAGGTTTTTAAAATTGTCCTTAGCACGGGTTAGTGCATTAGAAAAAAAAACAAATTGGTAGTTAAATCGGCACGCTTAGCGCTAGTTATAGAAATGAAAAGGTTTTATTCAAAGTAGCGCAGAAACTGCGGCTTCATGAACGTTACAAGTCAAACTAGGGTTGACATTCAGAGACGAATCCCAAGTTCACGCTTATAGCAGTCTTAGCAAAGTAAACTAAAGTCATAGGTACTTAGTAAAGCGCCGAAATTTTCGTATTCACATTCGTTCGGGAGCCGGAGTTAAGCATGAGCTAAGAGAAGACCTGTCTTAAGAAAGTCATCTATATTGTCTATTGTTTTTTAGTGATGTCGTAAACACAATGCTAATCACAAACTCCAACCAAAACAATACGACAAAAAGGTAGGTAACCTCAAAGTGAAGAGAACCAAATGACAGATGACAATTCTAAGTTCTGGTAAAGTCACCAATATTGGCTACTTACACTTAGCTAAGTACCATTTCATACTCAACTTGATAAGATTCGATTCTGAATACGAAATATTTCTAAGTATGTGATTTTGACATTTCTGAGATCGGTCTTAGCTTAGTTTTCGTCTCTGAATGACAGCCTTAGACTGACATTCAGAGACGAAAACTAAGCTAAGAGCGGTCTCAGAAATGTCAAAATATAAATATTAGTACGTGATTTTGACATTTCTAAGACCAGTCTTTGCTTAGTTTTCGTCTCTGAATGTCAGCCTTAGTGTCCATTACAAAATTTAGATAATATTGGAGAAAAAATGGACTCCAAACTTAGTCTTGGAGTTTCATAATTCATAACTTTATTGCGACCATGTAGTTGTTAGGAGGTTACATTTAGGGTTTCTTTCATATTGATTGGATACTAGCTGACCCAGCGAACTTCGTACCGCCTAACAGTCGATTCTTTATTTGTTTTCTCTCCGTAAGAACCATCCTCGTACTTCAAGGAATATTTTTATATTATAGACTAGCTGTGCCCCGCGGTGTTACCTGCATTTTATCGAAATTCCCACGGGAATAAGATATTTTCAGCACATTCAGCGATTCATTTTTATATTATAGATTTGTCATTTTTCTCTGAAATAAAAGTACCTACGTAAGAATATTTTAATATTTTTCTTGTATTCCTTGGAGCTTAATCTCCGAATTGTTTTTTTAATTCAGTTTTTTCTTTTAATTATAGTCCAAGTGACAAATGGTAGATGCGATGGCAGTATGTGGAACATGCCTCTAAACAAAAAAAAAAGTCTCATTTAAAACATCAGCCCCGCCACCGGAAAACGACTCCGTATCCATACTCCATAGTTAGCAGCAAATGAAATTAGGAAACGGCGCGTGCGCCGAAAGGTATAAAGAAACGAGGAAGATGGCGCGCATGCGCAGCACGCGACTGTTGTCTGACTAACGATTGTTCGGCCGCGGATCGTGTGTGGAACTTATTTATTAGCCCACATCGTCAGTGATAGATATATGGAAGTCTATCACTGGCAGGAAAACTTAATTGATAGATAACAATATTTGTTTTTTATTTCTATTTAGAAGACGGTGGAGAGATGATCTCGACAACCATCTGCCGGAGTGGTCTGAGGTGGCCCAGGACAGGAAACTCTGGACTGAATTGGGGGAGGCCTTTGCCCAGCAGTGGGACACAAACATAGAGGCTACGTAAAAAAAAAAAATCTATTTATGGAAGTTATTTGTATGTTGACAACTTAATATATTTAATATATTTAACAACTTAATATACACTTTAAGCATGTATTCATGTACCTTTGTGATTATCCTTTAGTATGTTATATATAGATAGATAGACATATTATTATAGATAGATAGACAACACTCCATCTGTCTTCTATCTATAATATAAAAATGAATCGCCGAATGTGTTGGTAAGCGCAAATCTCGAGAGCAGCTGAACCGATTTCGCTAATTCTTTTTTTTAATATTCCTTGAAGTACGAGGAAGGTTCTTATTATTATTATTATAGCCATTTAAAAAAAAAAAAAAATTAAAAAAAAAAAATAGCCATTTATTTCCCAAGCAGAATTGATTACATTACATTGAATAAGTAGTTAATTAAATAGAAATGATACATTAAAATTAAAATACATGCATTTATAAATTAATAGATTAAAATTGATAAATTAATTAGCTATCATATTTGTATATATTTGAAATTAATTAATTAAAGACTTTGAAATGATTTGTATTTAGTTTAGGACACCCATAATTGAGTGTAGGCCTCCTCCATCCGGTTCCAAACATCTCTGCTTTGGGCACTTCAGACGACATGCCATCTCCACCGCATCAATCGCTCCGGTCCTCGCTCTTATGTTTTCGTGGCGTATTTTATCTCTCAGTTTCAGATTCAGCATACTCCTTTCAGCAGCTCTTTGAAATACTCGAATTTTATTTGTAATTTCTTTGGTAAACGGCCACGTCTGGCATCCATAAAGTAAAGTAAGTAGAACAATCGAGTCCATTGCTTTCTTTTTTATCTTTATCGGCAGATTTGATTTGAAAATTTCTTTAAGCGACCAGTATTTATTCCACGCCTTCGTCACTCTTCTTTCCGGAGGAAGGTTCTTACGGGGACAAAATAAAAAAAAGTTAAGGATCGACTGTTAGGCGGTATGAAGTTCGCTGCGTCAGCTAATTGATAGATAAATATTGTTTTCTGTATCTGTTGACAACTTAATATATTTACACTTTATGGATGTATTTATATACCTTTGCGATTATCATTTTGTATGTTTGTACATGTACTTCCTTCGCCATTGTATTAGTCCAGTTTATCCAAAAGTTGTCCGGAAGAGACCACTTTTAGTGATAAGGGCCTGGGCTCTTAGGTTAAGCCATATCTGTGTAATTTCCATTTTCATGTACAACAAAGTGTTCTGTATCCATAAATTGAATAATTATTATTTAATTATAACTGGATAAATTTATTAGGGTTTTTGTCGGAAGCCTAAGTCTAGTAAATTTATCCGGTTATAATTCGATAATCTGTAGTACTTACGAAAATTTTAGATAAATTATTATTTGTATTTATAAAAATATCATTGGCCTATCTGGTTTTATTAATAACATTTATGTATACTACATCTCATCCTGGGACAAGTTTTCTTTATTTAGTAACTAAATGTAATAAATATACAATTCAAAGTTGAAATAAATGTAAAATTAAAAATAAATGTAGTAAGTGTAAATTAATTTAAATATATTAATAAATACTTAATAAGTTAATTAGTAATAGTTTTTATTAAGTAATGTTAACCATGCAACTTTTGTAGCTAATAACGTAAATATTTTGAAGAAAAAATAGTAAGGAAACCCGCGGCTTGATTGGGTCCGTACGTATTGACTAGTATGTCCCGTAGTCTAGGCCGACTGAGCTGTCAGGAGTATAAGTACTGGGCAAGGCTACCCCATCTACTAATATTATTGTGTTATGTTAATTACGTTTCACCCGACCCGTTTAATATATAACCATCTATAAAACCATGTCCGAGGCACTAGATCATCCGAGTGGTCCCTTCACCTGTCTAGTGTGAGTGAAGATGCCACTGGACGCTGTATAAATCATCTCATTATGTAGATGCAAAAGGCCCTTTCTTTCGTTTCAATTCTTCCGACAAATTCAAGCAAGAAAGCGATTCCGAATTAATTTGTATATTATTATACTTAAGATGCAATTTTTCGCAGTTAAGTCGCGGTCTTCACTCAAGAACACGTTTACTCCAACGGTTGTCGTTTCTTCGCGAGACATGGCCAGTCTACTGCCACTTCAGCTCGCTAATTCTCTGAGCTATGTCGATAACTTTGCTTCTCTGTCGGATGCATTCGATATGAATCCTATCCTTTAGAGATACTCCGAGCATAGCTCTGCAGGCAGATGCTGGATGCGGCAAGCTGAAGACAGGGCTATGTCCAGCAGTGGACTAGTATAGCACGAAGACGCGCGACAATACTTAAGATGAATTGAGAAAAGATGGTCGGAGTAGAGTTTTCTCCCACTGTTTTTTTTTTCGACAACAAACTGGATCCGAAGGGAGCGGCTAATAAAATATGGTACATTGAGATTGAATTAAAATAAAAAATCTTTACATTGAAATAAATTAAAACTGTATTTTATACGGATTTCACTCGTTTATTACATTTTTACAATTTTCCGACGTTTCGACACGTTTTCAGGTGCCGTGGTCTCGGATGTCATCCGAGACCGAGATAAACGAGTGAAATCCGTATAAAAACAGTTTTAATTAGGTCTAGTGCTCGTGTTAACCTTAGAAAATACTATTGTAATAATTTTTTGATTTCTTGATTTCTTTGAGCTATAGTAATATATAGTAATTAATATGCTAAATGAACGGTCGCAAATTTTGAGAACGTTGAATCAATGACAGCTCCCAATTTTTATTTATTTTTGGCAAAATTAAGTACCAATTGTACAGGAAAAGAGTGACATCAGAGCCGCCGAAGTTCCAAGTAGCTTGTCTCTTGTGGGAGCAAGGCGCATGTGCAGGACAGCATCAGAATCAGCTGTTCAAAGCCAACACCACGCCAACACCATTGTGAGAGTCGTCTGTCTTGAAAACAGGTGGGGTGACAGCCCGGCGTTGCCACGGCGGCGGATTGGTATCCTAGCAACGACGTCAACACGGCAGGGCGGCGGCCAATATAAGCGTCCGCTTGCCTTGTCACCGCTGCGCGCGCGTGACGTTTAGACAGCAGTCATGAAGACAGCTTCCGTCAAAACAAAAAATCTGTTTATGAACTAAGGGACACCCGTGTCTTTTGTATGGTGTTTTTTCGATTGATAGGTGTTTTTAATCTTTGTGTAGTGTTCTTTTATGTTACCTACTCGGACATGCCTGGCTCCCACCCAAACCAACTCCCAAGACCACTCCGAGGTGTCATCGTCGAGCCAAATTTACGTGCAGTGTCCTGATTGCTCGCAGACACGCTATTTTAGAGGACAGAGAGGTCTTAACATTCACAAGGGTAGGTGCCACAAACCTAGTCATGCCTCTACTCCTCAAAACCCAACAACAGTCTCTATTCCCCCGAAGCGCTCAAACATAAACCCAAACTCTACGCCTGTTTCGCCCTTTTGGGAAGAAATTAGTAATTTTAAAAGTTCCCTCCCTCTAGTAAAGAGAATCCCACGGGGAGCTAGACGCAGTGTGGCTACTTCTTTGTCTTCACACATTAGAGCAAAATGACAGAAGTAGCTGGGAGAGCCTTTTGACCTTCTCATACCGCACACTGCACGTAAACAAGCGAGAAAGGAATAGTGGCTCCTTAACTCAAAAAATTAAAAACAACTGCTCAACCAACTAACTAAAAACTAAAAACACCCACCAAAATTTCCAAAAAAGTTGAAAACAAATTTAACGATGGTGACATAAAAGGAGCTGCTCAACTCCTTTTTTCGAGTGATTCAGTTGCTCCTGACACTCCGGAGACGCTCGCCGAATTGGAATCGAAACATCCTTCTCCAGCGGCCACACTTCAACTGCCTGATTCCCCCGACGCATCGGAGCCCACTCTCGAGGCCACCTCAGAGGACGTGCAGGCCGCGATCATGTCTTTCAGGCCCGGCTCAGCTGGTGGCCTGGACGGTCTCACACCACAACATTTTAAAGATTTGATTTTAGGTGTGGCCGGGGACGCCAGCACCACCCTACTGGGAAACATGACGCGGCTTGTTAACGTCATGCTCTCGGGAAAGGTTTGCGCTGATATTATTGACACTTTATACGGCGCAAACCTATGTGCGCTCCGTAAAAAAGACGGCGGTATCAGGCCCATTGCTATCGGCAATACAATCCGCCGTGTGGTCTCGAAGATCTGCTGTAGATATATTTTGCCTGATTTAGCAGCAGAATTTCAACCTCTACAGCTGGGTTTCGGGACCAAGGGAGGATGTGAAGCCGCCGTACATGCAACTCGCACCTTCCTGAAACACGGCGGAGGCGATGTGCTTCTGAAGGTGGATGTAAAGAACGCCTTCAACTCAGTAGACCGAGGAGCTTTGCTGACAGAAATAAAAAAAATTATACCTGCTACATATGCCTATTTGTGGCAGTGCTATAGTAGGCCGACAAATCTTACATTCAACTGCCACCTACTGCACTCTGCAGTTGGCTGTCAGCAAGGCGACCCGCTCGGACCGGCTATCTTTAGTTTGGCTATTCACACACACGTTAAGTCCTTGGCATCAAAATTCAACGTTTGGTATTTAGACGATGGGACCCTAGGAGGCGACGCGAATTGTGTACTTTCAGATCTCAAAAATTTAATCGAGAAATTCAAGTCTATAGGGTTGGATCAAAATTTTTCAAAGTGTGAACTGTACACAAATGTTTCTTCCACCGAGAGTAAACAACATTTGATATCAAAATTCAATAGTTTGGCACCTGACATTAAAATAATTGATAACGAATCGCTTCGCCTCCTAGGTGCCCCAATTCTGGACGATTCCTATGCAAGCTTCGTTTGTGATCAAATAACTAAATTGAAGGAATCGTCTGGTCGTCTCAAGGAGATAAATCCACACATGGCTTACTGGATCATCAAATTCTGCCTTTTTGTCCCTAAATTCACGTATGCTCTAAGGTGTTCAACCCTTTGGAATCATTTAGATCTTTTACTTTGTCTCGACGAACTTATCAAAACTACTATAATAGAAATTCTAAATTGCCCGTTACAGGATAGGAGCTGGACCCAGGCCACACTTCCGATCCGTCACGGTGGCCTGGGTATAAGAACGGCATCAAGTGTGGCCCTCCCAGCATTCCTGTCCTCGGTTCATAGCACGATCGACCTCATTGGTAAAATTATTTCCCCGTCTCTTGGAGACGTAGAGGTCGCGTGCGTAGCTGAGGCCAGGAGTGCCTGGACCGACGCAGCCGGTCCGAGCCAGGTAATTCCAAAGATTCTGGGATCGCAGAGGCTTTGGGATGAGCCGCTCTGCATGCGGGTTCGTAAAGAACTCCTTGAAACTGCAGGCGACGACGCGGAGCGTGCTCGTCTCTTAGCCAGCTGCGAGCCAGAATCAGGCTACTGGTTGAGGGCCCTCCCATCGGCGAGCATAGGTACTCTCTTAGAGAGAACCACATTTAGTTTGGGAGTTAGTCTGAGGTTGGGAGCCAGGACTAACGAGCCACATCGCTGCCGCTGCGGTGGAGGCGTCGACGCGTTAGGTCACCATGGCCTGGCATGCTGCCGTAGCGCTGGACGTCTGTCTAGACACGCTGCCCTGAATGACATAATCCGTCGGGCTCTTGCCAGCGTAGGCGTGCCTGCAGTCCTGGAGCCCACTGGGATTGCGCGCGACGATGGCAAGAGGCCTGACGGAATGACTCTCATTCCATGGAAGAATGGGCGGTCGCTGGTCTGGGACGCAACTTGTGTTGATACGCTTGCACAGTCCCATATCCATGCGACCGCCTGCCATGCAGGGGCGGCTGCGTCCAACGCAGAGTCGAATAAGAGGCACAAATATGCAGCCATAGGGCAGGGCTATATATATGTGCCTTTCGGAGTCGAGACTCTGGGGCCATGGGGTCCGGAGGCGAGACTCCTCTTTAAGGAGATCTCGTCGCGCCTAGTCGACGCTTCAGGAGACCCGAGGGCTGGTGCTTACTTTGGCCAAAGAATAAGCCTAGCCATACAGCAAGGCAATGCCGCCAGCCTTCTTGGTACTCTGCCGCCCGACAGCGATCTGACTCAAATATTTTATTTAAATTAGAATGTTTTAGGTTTAGTTCCATTTTTATCATTAATTATTATTATTATAAATATTTAAGATTTCATAAAAAAAAATGCTAAATTAAAAGAAAAAAAAAAGTAATTAATATATAATAATATATTAAAATATATGTATTCGTATATTAATATTAATTTTATATTTTATAATAATATCGAATTTACTAACGTTAGTAATTTCGACACAAGCGCCCCCACAATCGTTCTCTCAAACGTATTATCAATATTGACATAACATTTGCTGATTTACGATAGGCTAATTGACGGTTCCTTAAAACCCTTAGTTAATGATTTGTAATTAAATAAATGGTAATGATAGTTAATTATTTCTAATTAAAAACAATCACAAACACAATAAAATGTAATAACTGGCTCTTTTCCGCGACTTCGATCGCCTGGTAATTATGATTTGTATTTTCCGGGAAGGAATTATGATGTGCATTTCACGTCGTGAGGAAACCTGAGTGTTTGAGGTGTTCTTATACCCCAGCGCTTAAAACTGCCAACCTGCGGTGGGCACAAGTAGTAATTAAGCCCCTACTCTCTCTCAGAGAGAAGGCCTGTGCCCTGCAGTGGGTCGTTTACAGGCTACATAAAAAAACCGAAATGAAAGGTGCATATGTGCTTCTCCAGACTTTAATCTACCTCTGTGCCAAATTTCATTTAGTTTTGCGCAGCAGTTCTGGCGCAATTGAGTAACAAACAAACAACAATACATACAGACTTTTGCATTCATATTAGTACGTCGTCGTTGTTCTCAGGCTATATTGGTTCACTGCCGGACATAGCCCTCCCCTAATGAGCGCCGTAGACAGGATAAAAGATGGGGTGTAAAAGTACTGGTCTGGAGGCCTACAGAGGGGCGCAGAAGTGTGGGCTGGCAACCAACAAGATGGACTGACGACCTGGTCAAGGTGGCAGGAAAGGACTGGATTCGAAAAGCTCAAGACCGAAATAAATGGCGTGCATTAGATGAGACCTACACTCAGCATTGGGTGGCTATAGTTGAAGAAGGAGAAGAATGAGCGCCATAGCGCCCTGTCTTCAGCTTGCCGCATCCAGTATCTGCCTGCAGTTTTTCGCAGATCGTCATGCCACCTGGTCGGAGGGCGTCCTACACTACGTTTGCCGAGTCGCGGTCTCCACTCAAGAACACGCTTACTCCAACGGTTGTTGGTTCTTCGCGAGACATGGCTACCCCACTGTCACTTCAGCTTGCTGATTCTCTGAGCTATGTCGACTTTGGTTCTCTGTCGGATGCATTCGTTGCGAATCCTATCCTATCCATTCATATTAGTAGTAACATTTTATTCGATGCTGTACCTCAAATAAATGAGAAGGTGTATCAGTGTCATCTCCCTCTGAGAGAAAGCCCATAGCCCTGTAGTGGGAAGCTTAGAGCCTACATAAAAAATCAGCTTCACGTCAGGCTATACTAGTCCACTGGACATAGCCCTCCCCTAAAGAGCACCACGTTGTGCTATCATAGGGGGTAATGGCCATAATCCCCACGTTGAGCACGCGGGTTGAGAATCGCAGTTCGGTGGAATTGGACTTTGGTTCTCTGTCGGATGCATTCGTTGCGAATCCTATCCTATCCATTCATATTAGTAGTAACATTTTATTCGATGCTGTACCTCAAATAAATGAGAAGGTGTATCAGTGTCATCTCCCTCTGAGAGAAAGCCCATAGCCCTGTAGTGGGAAGCTTAGAGCCTACATAAAAAATCAGCTTCACGTCAGGCTATACTAGTCCACTGGACATAGCCCTCCCCTAAAGAGCACCACGTTGTGCTATCATAGGGGGTAATGGCCATAATCCCCACGTTGAGCACGCGGGTTGAGAATCGCAGTTCGGTGGAATTGTACTGCAGGGGGCGCTGCTGCCCACCCCCCGGTTTGTGTCCCTTAGTCGCCTTTTACGACACTCGCCGGACGATTGGGTTGGTGCTATTCTCTAGGCCGACACCACACAGCATCAATTGCGTCACATTGGTGGTTATTTGCTGATAAAAAATCAACAGAACGTATCATAACCGCACGCCTGTATCCCAGAGAGGTAGGCAGAGACCAGGGACTGCAACTTTCCACAATCCTGACAGATCACTTCCACTTCATCGACAATTATTGGCCGTTGCATGTGCGCACTCCAATTTCACTTACTTTCGTTATCAACCCGTGTATGACCCCACTGCTGGGGCACGGGTCTCTTCCTGCATCGCAGCAAGGTTAGGCCATTCTCCACTCTCCAGTCCGGGTTGTTGGAAGATTGTAAGACAGTGGCGGGCCTTACTGTCAAAAGTTATCAAGCCGCCCATAAGGCCTCCGACATGGCTTAACGACTGCCATTATATGACAGCCGGCACCAACGGCTTAACGTACCTTGCGAAGCACGGAAGCGCTCGGAAAAATGCCAGTAGCGGTAGTCACGGGATGCTCACCCATCCTGTACCTGACCGCGCCTGTTGTTGCTTAACCAAGTGATTGATTCCAATCACTCGTTCGCCTAGGCCACGAGCGCTTCATTACTTTATATCCTATATTTTATAACTTCTGACGGTAAGGCCCGCCACAGTCTTACAGTCCTCCACCAACCCGGACTTGGCCCCCGTGGTGGAGTATGGCCTAACCTTCCTGCGATGCAGGAAGAGACCCGTGCCTCAGCAGTGGGGACATGCAGGGGTTGATATCGATATTTTTATAATACAAATGTAACCTCTGTGGTGCAGCGGTAGTGCATCTGCCTACCATGCAAGATGTCCCGGATTCGAACCCCGGCTGGGGGCAAAAAAAACCCATGTCTTGAATGTTTACATGTTTGTGATGTCGTTGTTTCTGGTTCCCATGACACAGGTCATCCTAGTGTGGGGTGAGAAGCAATGTATGTGCCTGTATGTAAATGTTTATGTTTATGTTCTAATCAGCACTCAATAAAGCATCACACTAGAATACCAGACAAGCATGTCACAAACTCAACCAATTCAAACGGAGCGGAACGAAAGTGGATTCTACAAATCAATGCTCCTACGGGAATAACAATTCGACCACTGCTTTGATGACCAACCACTTACTTTCCAGTCAAATAACCTATTTTTTATGTATGTCTTTCAAACATCCCACAGCTGTGAACAAGCCGTCTCTCAGAGAGAGATTATGGACTAACACGCGAGCCTACCGCAGATTGGCAATACAACAGCTGAGGCATTGTGAACACCTCAGACACTCAGGTTTCCTCACGACGCTTTCCTTCATGTGTATGAAAAGAGGATTCATGAAAAAAAGGTGGAAATGAGAGAAATAACAACTGTAGGAGAATTTGTGAGCAAAAAGGGCCCTTAACGAAAGAATCAACTCACTATTAAAGTACAGAACAACCGCGAAACGAGATATAAATACGTTGCTGGTACTGTGGCACTGTCTGGCCAACCCGGCCAGACAGTGCCACTGGCCAACCCGGACTTGGCCCCCGTGGTGGAGTATGGCCTAACCTTCCTGCGGTGCAGAAAGAGACCCGTACCGCAGCAGTGGGCACGTACAAGGATTGATATCGAGCGAATGCTATTGCCACTAAAATCGCACATCAGCCTATTTAATTGTTTACCGTGCAAATTATCATTGATGGCACTTAAACATGCAAATGGTATGTTCGCACTGGGTAATTAATCAATCGTACAAAAGACATTCTATAATTAGTGTATGCACGATTGTTACTCTGTATACTTGCTATTACTTTCTATTCAACGATAATATGTTACGAGTACAGATTATACTATTTTTATTTTTAATGCACTAACCCGTGCTAAGGACAAATTTAAAAACCTATTTAGAGGCTAAAAATTTCACCCATGTTAGTGCATTAAAATTAAAATAGTATAATCATGTGGGTACAGTGATATCGTTCCGATGTAAAACCTAACTGCAAAGTAGGTAGTTGGGGCTGAAGGTGATGCAATTTGCTTAAGCCTAAGATGTCGCTGCCTGTACGTAATACAGAGAATAGTGTAAAGAGGTTCGAAATTTCACTGATGCCGGTGAGTCGCCCATTGGCTCAATTGGTAGAGCGCTGGCACGGATAGCCAGAGGTTGCGGGTTTGAATCCCGGCATGGGTGAAATTTTTAGCCTCTAAATAGGTTTTTAAACGAGTACAGATGTCAGACGTCTGGAATGGAAGCCATCATCATCAACCCCTATGTCTCCACCGAGGAGCACGGGTCTCTTCCCTGAGGAAGGCATAGGCCATACTCCACCGCGGGGCCGAGACCGGATTGGTGGAGGCTTGCAAGACTAGTGGCTGGTCTTACTGTCAGAAGTCTTCAAGCTACGTTAAGGCCTCCGACTTGGCTTAACTAGATAGGCTTTGTCTAGCAGTGGGCTAATATATAGCCTGAAGAAGAAACAAAGTTGTACATGCCGGGATTTGAACCCACGACCTCTAGATTGAGGGGCCGCGGCTCTACCATCGCTCCTTGTACAGCCTGTTAGCTTTTAGAATATACCTCGGGCTCTAGAATAGGCTTCGGCCTAAATAAAAAAAATCCTCGCTATTTTGAAAAGTTATAATATGTAATGTTAGTGTCATATTTTCCGCTGCATCGACATTCTGGGTAGCGTTGGAATTTATGTTCATTTCATTCATCTGTAGTTCGTCTTTTCTCCTGCTTTTGTTTTACTCCTGCTTTCTTTTCTGATTTTCCTTTTCTGTCAAATTTAGTATGTCTATGAAGCGTTAAATAAATGTTTTTATTTTTCTTCTTCAATCAATCAAATCATTTATTTTGTTTAACATAGGTGACATAGGTACATGTAGGTGTTAAAATATATTTAGGTTTCTCTATGTTATACCCATTGGGTGTACAAAAAATTATACTTAGCTTCTAACATGTCTTCTTCATATTAGTTCCGATATTTCTATTACACGAATATATCTTCTTTTCCTTCATTTCCTTCTTTTCCTGCACTACCCTTTGCCAGTCTCTTCAACACCAAAGGTTTGCTGGAAGAGAATGCTTCTTGCATTAAGCACGCCCTTGTACATTTACTCATGTAATTAGTGCAATAAAGAATTAAAATAATAATAAATATCCAATTCAATCCGATTAAGTAGCCGAGGTATATTCTAAAAGCTAACAGACTGTATATACGGTATTTATTTATTTCTTATCTATGGGAAACCAACAGCTGATAACAGGTTTTCACCTATAGCAACAGACTGCTAGATTTCTGCAAGGAAACAACAATAGCAACACAATAGGTACATTAAGCATGCACCGCAATATATTACATGGAAATAGGTAACCATGATTATCAGTTTTTTTTTACATGACGTGAATTAAGTATTTAGTTGAAGTATGAACCTAGTAATTAAATACTGGTTAACGTGACGTTCAGCAACACACTAGCTACACAAACTATTTGACGAAATTGTGATGAGTGCCAATAATTAAATACTTGTAAAGTTTTTTGCCGCGTGAGACGGCAGAATCGGAATCTCTACTATCGTAAAATGGTCAATGTTTTTGTTTGTACAAGAAAAATATCGATCATTACAAATACGTACAACGATTCGATTTTCGATTTCAACGTATGTCCCCACTGCTGGGGCATGGGTCTCTTCTTGCATCGCAGGAATGTTAGGCCGTACTCCACCATGGGGGCCTAGTCCGGGTATTGTAAGACAGTGGCGGGCTTTACTATGAGAAGTTATCAAGCCGCCCATAAGGCCTCTGACGCGGCTTAAGGACTGCCATTACATGAAAGCCGGCATCAACGGCAGGTGCTTTGCGAAGCACGGAAGCGCTCGGAAAAATGCCACTAGCGGCAGTCACGGGACGGTCACCCATCCTGTACCTGACCGCGCCTGTTGTTGCTTAACTCGAGTGATTGATTCCAATCACTAGGATTGACTATTCCACGAGCGCTAGGTACATATAAAACAAAATTATATCTGAAGTTACATTTTATTAATTTTTTTAGGTAAACTACTAGTGTATAGTGCGTTCACATTAACTTGACGCGTGAGAGAATTGGTAGCACTGAGATGTTTACTGTTACCATGTTAAATAAGAAATCATTCCCATTACTTGGGGAAAATAAAAGGATTGAGGGCTTGTTTAACCATCTTCCGATTAGGTCCAATAGCTAATTCACATGTTATGTCCTTGTTACCAATTCTCTCACGCGTCAAGTTAATGTGAACGCACTGTAAACAGTAACATATTAGGGTACTAACTTTTTAATTATTTCTTTTTTTTTAAATAACAAAATAGATACAGTATAACACCTCCCATCCGCCTAAACTGACGAAGCTTATACTTTACTAAACGTTACACTTTATTGTACACGACAAACACAAAAAAGAAATACAATGAAAGAAAATACATGTACAAAGGCGAGCTTATCTCTGTAAGAGATTTCTCCCAGCAAACCTTGGGGAGTTGGAGTGGGGATGTGAAACGGGTCTATGCACGTGCACAACGTCGTCAGGCTATACTAGTCCACTGCTGGACATAGCCCTCCCCTATAGAGCGCCACGTTATGCTATCATAGGGGGTAATGCCCATAATCCCCACGCTGGGCATGCGGGTTGGGGATCGCAGTTCGGTGGAAATGTACTGCAGGGGGCGCTGCTGCCCACCTCCCAGTTTGAGTCCCTTAGTCGCCTTTTACGACACCCGCGGGAAGAATTGGGTTGGTGCTATTCTCTAGGCCGACACCACACAGCAGCACTTGCACGACATAAACTAGGCGTGATCGTTGCAAAGACGAACCGTTTTATAAGACCGTTTTGTGTTCCGCGACGATAGGACCGCTTTACGTTTCATTCTAAAGCAGTGCCAGCGGCTCTAAAGCAGTGCCAGCGTTTGTTCGTCGCGAGACCAGTCCTTAGATTGTTTGACGCGGATATGTCCTTTAGTGCTATAATAATAGAGCCTAGAACGTAATGAGATCATTGCGACGTCGTCGTCGGCTCCTTGCTCGTTCCGTTCGTTTTGGTCTGTGATACAATAAAGTAATCTTTATGTCTATGAGTATACAGTCGAATATCGTGTAAAACAACTAATTTTTTCCGATGTTTCGTGATTTCGTCTCGTTCGCACTCGTTTGACCGTCCTCTGCGCCTTGCTCGTTCGCATACAATGAAACCAGTTGCGAACGAGGACCGTTTCGAGGACCTGTTTTCGTTCCAGAAAAAACGGTTGCGTTTCGTCGTCGAAAAATCGGACAACGACCCACTCCTAACATAAACTACATACTAATACACTTACACGCTTATAGGGAAGAGCGGGTGATCGTGCTCTTCCACTATGAAGGGAAATTTCCCGCCAGGCAGTTCGTATGCCTGGGGACGGCCGGTCCAACTGCTGTTAGTCGGACGTTATATTTATGGTGTCATTGAAACACTTTGATTGCGCGATGCAGGAATGTTTGAGTTTGTAGTGCGCGCGCAGAGTTGACATGTGCTCGCCACACACTTACTTTATCTGTGGATTGGGTGTTTAGTAGTCACTAGCTTAATATGCTGTTGGAAATAGTATACTATACTAGTGCTATGCTCGGCAAATAGCTTGAACATAGAGTTTGCGCAGTCAAGATGAGCTTGCGATGTACGCGCAAGAGCAAACATATTTAATTTTTGTAATTATTGTTACTTTGACTAAAACTTAAGTCCAGAAAAGTCCGACTACCGCCACCAATGGAATAAAATCATAACTTGGTTGATTTATTTCCATTGGTAAAAATATCTAGAAAAATGATCTAGATTTTGAAATGGACACCTAGAATGAATTGAAACGTTCATCAAGCCTTGAATAAAGCATTTGAATAAAACATTTTCATTTCATTTAATTTCACGTCATTTTAGGACGTCCCAGACGGACTTACATCGACCAAACAGGGGATGTATTAGCAAAGGGAAAGATAAAAAGTACCCGGAACCGGCGTGCGTGCACGCAACGACTTATGAACGTTGATGAAGCGAAGGTGATCTGTCAGGATCGTGGCAAGTGGCAGTCCCTGGTCTCTGCCTACCCCGCTGGGATACAGGCGTGAGGTTATGTATGTATTAATTTCATTTCATTTAATTTCATTTCAAAGATATCATCAAAGATAAGAAGAACCACTGCGACAACTATTTTTTGAATATACAGCCTAGAACGTGTTATTAATAAGGTTCTGGTAATGTCAATTACTTGCTAATACAATTATTGAAGTTACTTTATGTTAACAAAGCCGATACTTTACTTGCAAATACAATTATTTAAGTTATGTTAAGTTATATTTTTTTTTATGTACTCGATTACTACCCATTTTCTACCACTTCTCCCACTCTCTAAGGTTTTCTGGAAGAAATCTCTTACAGGGATAAGCTCACCTTTGCACATGTTATTTCTTTTATGCATTGTCCTGCTTGACGCTTCGTGTGCAAAAAAGTATCTGCAAATTGATATAAGAAATTGCTTTTAGCAATAAGGGCGCTGTTGCCGACCGGCCAATCAACCTTTTCTAAGTATTTTGCTTTTTGATAGCGTTATATATAAATATGTCTTCTTTTAAAAATGGAACAAGAAAAGACAGATTAAAGATTCCTACAAATTTTACGTGCATTCGTTTCAGGCGCCAATATTATGTACATTTGTAATTATTTTGTATTTGTTGTTTGTCTAGTGTACAATATAGAATATTCTTGTCTTATCTTATCTGTATTCATCGCAGATTTGCAATCTCAAGCATTCGTGTTAATATTTTGCTCGTATATTACCTCACAAGGCTCACATCCAAATTATTACCACTATTTAAAACATAGTTAGGACCATAGTAAACCCAAACATAGCTTGAGCTCCGTCTTGTATGCTATCCTTTACAAGTCAAAGGCTAATAAAAACTGGTCAGTCCTAGAGTTAACTCAATTTGAATATCACCCAAGCGGAACCGGGGCAATAGCTATGTATCACGTTATTTATTCAGCCTTCCTACACATATACATAAACTCACACCCTGTATATCGGTGGGTACCGTTTTTACAAGTATTGTTTGATTGCAACTGCGGTGTTCTCTTTTTAAAATCCGCAAGCTTTTATTGCATTAAGGGCTGATTTTTCAACAGTCAGATAACTTTTATCTGAGGAATGAAAATGGCGGTTTGACATAATTTTCATACATAATCTGTCAAACCGCCATTTTTGTTCCTCAGATAAAAGTTATCTGACTATTGAAAAATCAGCCCTTAGTTCCGTGAGAACAAGGACGGGCTGAAAATCAGCGCTGTGATGATGCATGCACTCACAGCACTAAGCTGAGCTCTATCGGTTTTATCACATATTTGTCTCAATTTTTTTGTCGTAGTATTTATTATGTTCTCTAATCTGTGTGATAAATAAACATTTTCCAAATTAAATTTTAGGTGATTAAAGCTTTAACCTAATGTATTGATACTGAAGATTGGCCAGCAAGAAATTCCATCTTGGAATTTGTACATTTAGCACGGTTAATAACAGAAAGGGACTGAATAACTGCCTCTCGCTCATAATTATTAACGGAAAAATTGTAGGAGCGGAAGACAAATAGTTGTCAAGAATTGTTTGATTAATTAATGGTAATTAATTTCTTAACAAAAAAGGACCCTAAACCTGAGTGCGCGCATGCGACGTCTAATTAATGGTGAAGTGAAAGAGGTCTGTCAGGGTCGTGGCAAGAGGCAAACTTCTCTGTCTACCCCTTCAAGATCCAGGCGTGAGTTTATGTATGTAATAACATCACATCACAACACATAACATCACATCGCAACACAACACAATACAACACAACACAACACAACACAACAAAACACAACACAACACAACACAACATATCACATCACATCACATCACAACACATCACATCACAACACATCACATCACATCACAATATCTTGTAGACAAAAAAACCAAAGAGAAGTGTAAAGATGATTATGATAAACTCTTTAATATGTGTAAAGTTCTCCCTGTTTATTGTAAGGTCGATTACATGATTATACTAGAATCATATTAATCCAAAGAATACAAGATCCCTTTAGCTCATATTTTATTTATAACTATTTTAAACTAACAAAACATAGTATTATCATATATTTATGATAATACTATGTTTTGTTAGTTTAAAATAGTTATAAATAAAATAAAAATAAATTAATAAAAAAGCCTTTAATTCATCCATAAATAAATCAATTACATAAAAAAAAAAAAAAACTTAATTTCAATATTATTATTTCATGCATTTAAATACTATTAATCTGATTATAAAGTTTATTAATTAATTATTATTTGTTAATATTATTTATGGAAGTCGCCTCCTCGGCGTAGGCCTCCCCCTGTTTCCTCCACTCTTCTCTGTCTCTGGCTTGCTTTCTCCAGTTTGAACTACATCTCTGCTTGAAAATATCTTCCCATCTTCGCCTTGGTTTTCCCACTTTTCTTTTTCCATCTCGAGGATACCAGTCAGTCACCTTTTTCGCCCATCTGTTGTTATCCATTCTACATACATGTCCTGCCCATTTCCATTTTAGTTCTCTGATTCTTGTTACAATGTCTGTTATTTTAGTTCTTTTTCGTATTGACTCGTTGGTATTTTTGTCGGATAGTTTAATGTTTAGCATGCTTCTCTCCATTTTTCTCTGATGTATGGCAAGTCTCCTCTCGTCCTCTTTTCTTAGAGCCCATGTTTGGCATCCGTAAGTTAGGCAGGGGAGAATTGCCACTTCATACAGTTTCCTTTTGATCTTTATATGAATCTTATTATTTTTCATGATTTCTTTTAAAGACCAGTATTTCCTCCATGAGATGGAGGAAATACTAAAATAGTTATAGGAACTTATTTTTGTGTAAGAAAATAAATAGGTACTTACATTACTTAATATAGGTAGCTGTAAAATAATTAAGTTAAGCCTTAAGTTATAAGAGCGCAACGCCAACAAACTGCACTGCAGTTTCGCGAAATTTGTGAAAACATAAAATGTAAAGGTTGTTTTTTTTTGTTATTGATAAAAAAAAATTAAATAAATCACCTCACACCGCACTAATATTATAAAGGCGAAAGTTTGTGAGTGTGTATGTTTGTTACTTCTTCACGACCTAGTGGCTGGAGCCATCTTAATAAAATTTCGTATGGAGTCAGCTGACACCCTGGATTAATACATAGGCTACATTTTACTGCGGTAAAATATCTTATTCCAATGGGAAAATCGATGAACGGCGGGTAACACGGCGGGGCACTAGTAAGAAATAAATTTAACAAATCAATGCCGCGCAGTTGTTTGTCACGCGTTTTATCGCGCAAAGCTGTCAAAATATGTGAAAGACTTAGCTGCTATGTCGCGTTGTAACATGTGTGGCTAATGAACTCGCACGTTATTTACCTACGCAGGAAAACACATGCAAAAAAGCAAATATTTTTTATAAGAACACAGGAAGTAGGTTTACGACCTCCTTGAAACGAATTTCGAAAAGAGTTCCCTAATAGGTATAAAAACTTTTTTCAACAAACTCTTTTTCTTTTCAAACATAAAAAAATGCATCATTTAAAAGAGTTTTTGTGCAAAAAAAGTTTTTTTGCAACCAGGTATACGAACTTTTTTTCACGTAAACTCGTTCATAAAACTCTCTTGAAGATTACCACAAACACTTTTAAAAATTTTAACGCTAATAATATAAAAAAGGGACTAGACAACTAAATCAATAGTTTTTTTAATGCAACGTTGAGAACTAAGGTATTAAATTTCACCTAATCAAAAATCGCATTTAGACCTGTTTCATCTGCTATAAGAAGAATATTTACCAAATTTGGTAATTACAAATTATGTAGATGGTAACTTGTAAGTAACTAAATAAATATTTCCTTCTATATTGTGCGTGCGAGAAGCAAATAGTTATCCAGTCCCTTTCTTAAAATAATCGTAATTGCAAACAAAATATTAAAAATAAAAATTAGAAACACATTTGCCCACCAAATCGCTCAGCAGTTACTCACCGCAAATGTACTTCGTAACTTCGCACACAAAGAGAGACGCACAGACGCACAGACACGCGTTCAACCGACTGCGCACACACGACGCGACTAAAATGCGACTCGCTGCGCACGAGTGCTTTTATAAAGGCGGGACGGCGCAGTGTGGATAGGGCACGCTTCCATCGCCGTTTAAGCTTGAATCTTAAGCCTGATTAAGCAATCTTTGTATTAAGAGTTTCAGAAAGAAACACTGGTGTTGTGAATGATTGCAACTCGCGGAAGATGCGGTTTCAGTGTGTTTTCGACTGTAATTTTTTTGGGTTCCGTAGTCCGCAAGGGACCCTTATAGTTTCGGTATTTATGTCTGGCCGTATGTCCGTCCGCGGCTTAGCACAGAGGTGATAGGTTCTGGACCGTTGAAACATGTGGATTTCTATTATTAGATAAATATCAAGATTTATTTATTTGCTAAAACATATGTCAGTGAAAATATTTGGAGATTAAAAAAGATTATGTCTGGAGATTTTTTTGTCTATTCTTTCTACAAAATGATCTGGATATTGAAAGGGACACCTAGTTTGACTTGTAACGTTCATTAAACTGCAGTTTTCGCGCTACTTTGTATAAAATCTTTTCATTTTGTTTAATTTCAAAAGACTATTCTTGTAGCTTTTTTGTCCATTCTTTCTCCAAAATGATCTAGATTTTGAAATGGACAGACACCTAGATTAACTTGTAACAGTCATCAAGCCTCAGTTTCTGTTCTACTTTGTATAAAATCTTTTCATTTTGTTTCATTTCAAAAGACTATATATTTTGGGACCTTTTTTTGTCCATTTTTTCTCTAAAATGATCCAGATATTGAAATGGACACCTAGTTTGACTTGTAACGTTCATTAAACTGCAGTTTTCGCGCTACTTTGTATAAAATCTTTTCAATTTGTTTCATTTCAAAAGACTATTCTTGGAGCTTTTTTTGTCCATTCTTTCTTCAAAATGATCTAGATTTTGAAATGGACACCTAGTTTGACTTGTAACGTTCATTAAACTGCAGTTTTTGCGCTACTTTGTACACAATCTTTTCGTTTTGTTTCATTTCAAAAGACTATTCTAGGAGCTTTTTTGTCCATTCTTTCTGCAAAATGATCTAGATATTGAAATGGACACCCAGTTTGACTTGTAATGTTCATTAAGAAGCTGTTTCTGTGCTGCTATAAATAAAACCTTTTTGATTTGATCGCTTAGTCTTATCCACATAAGCGTAACGCAAATCCCACGATACAATATATGCACGGAGTAATGCAATCACGCTCGCGCCAACTTTGTTTAAACAAAACTAATCATGGACTATCTGTGTAGAATTATCAACTTATAACGTTCCCCAGACGATGGTGTGTACAAATGTATACATAGTATACATAAATGTATACATAACATGTATAAATCTATACCTAACATATATTGACGTCTTTGAAAAGATACACCGGCTATAATCGCACCGGCTGAACTTCCTGACCAATCCCTAGACTGTAATACCTACATACTTTTTCAATAATAATAATAATAATAATAATAATAATAATAATAGATTGGTATAGGTTAGGTAAATTTGTTGAAATTTGATGAAGCGAAGATGATCTGTCCGGATCGTGGCAAGTGGCAGTCCCTGGTCTCTGCCTACCCCTCTGGGATACGGGCGTGAGGTTATGTATGTATGTATGTAAGAAATTTGTTGCTGCTCACTTTGAGGATCTGGCGGTGAAGAAGGCTTCGATATCAACCCTTGTATGACCCCACTGCTGGGGCACGTGTCTTCACCTGCATCACAGGAAGGTTAGGCCATACTCCACCACAGGGGCCAAGTCCGGATTGGTGGAAGATTGTAAGACAGAGGCGGACTTTATTGTCAGAAGTTATCAAAGGCGTAAAAAAGACTTAGCTTAACAACTGCCATTATATGACCGCTGGCACCAACTCCTTAACGTGCCTTGCGAATCACGGATTCTTGGGACCTTCTTGGACTTTGGGATTCCAAGTGGAAAAAGACCAAAACTGGACGAAGAAGGATGAAGTGGCCAGGAGTTGCGTGAACTCCAGGCGGGCCACTGGCAACAGAGCGCGCAGGACTATAAAATGTGGGGCGCCTTTCATTTTCTCACTAGGTTTTGCCCGCGACTCCGTCCGCGTGAACTTATTTTGCAACCCCGTTCACTCCCTTAAAGGTTATACTGAGAAAAACAGCGAAACACGTGTTCAATCAATCCGCTTTTTGACTCTCTTTTCAAGTAAGTCTTAAATAGTAAATAACATTTACATACAGGCACATACATTGCTTCTGGCTCCTCACTAGGATACCCTGTGTCGTAGGAACCAGAAACAACGACATCACAAACATGTAAACATCCAAGACCTGTTTGTTCCCAGCCGGGATTCGAACCCGGGACCTCTTGCAAGGTAGGTAGATGCGCTACCGCTACGCGACAGAGGCAATATCTCTTCCATTAGACCAAAAAATATTTTAGTATATTTTTTGAGGACCTAAAAGCAACAAAAAGTTGTTGGCGTTGCGCTCTTATAACTTAAGGTTTCCTTTAATTCTTCTACAGCTGCGTATCCTTACTAATATTATAAACGCGAAAGTTTGTGATTGTATGGATGGATGGATTTTTGCTACGGATCGATGTTCCTCTTTCACGTAATAACTACTGAATGGATTTTTATGAAACTTTAATAATATACCTTATATATAACAGAATAACACAGGCTACAATTTACATAGGTATTTTTTTAATATCTTTATAAAAGGGTTGGAAAAGGTCTACCCGGTGCCCTCTTTAATAATGCACATACATTATACTATTTTTATTTTTAATGCACTAACCCGTGCTACGGAAAAATTTAAAAAACCTATTTAGAGGCTAATAATTTCACCCATGCGGGGATTCGAACCCGCGACCTCTGGCTATCCGTGCCAGCGCTCTTCCAATTGAGCTAATGAGCGACTCACCGGCATCAGTGAAATTTCGAACCTCTTTACACTATTCTCTGTATTACGTACAGGCAGCGACATCTGGCTGAAGTAATTTGCATCACTTGCAGCCCCGACTACCTACTTTGCAGTTAGGTTTTTACATCGGAATGATATCACTGTACCCACATGATTATACTATTTTTATTTTTAATGCACTAACTCGTGCTAAGGACAAATTTAAAAAACCTATTTAAAGGCTAAAAATTCCACCCATGCCGGGATTCGGACCCGCGACCTCTGGCTATCCGTGCCAGCGCTCTTTCCAACTGAGCTAATGGGCAAATCACCGGCATCAGTGAAATTTCGAACCTCTACACTATTCTCTGTATTACGTACAGGCAGCGACATCTGGCTTAAGTAAATTGCATCACTTACAGCCCCGATTACCTACTTTGCAGTTAGGTTTTTACATCGGAATGATATCACTGTACCCACATGATTATACTATTTTTATTTTTAATGCACTAACTCGTGCTAAGGACAAATTTAAAAAACCTATTTAGAGGCTAAAAATTCCACCCATGCCGGGATTCGGACCCGCGACCTCTGGCTATCCGTGCCAGCGCTCTTTCCAACTGAGCTAATGGGCAAATCACCGGCATCAGTGAAATTTCGAACCTCTACACTATTCTCTGTATTACGTACAGGCAGCGACATCTGGCTTAAGTAAATTGCATCACTTACAGCCCCGATTACCTACTTTGCAGTTAGGTTTTTACATCGGAATGATATCACTGTACCCACATGATTATACTTGTTTTATTTTTAATGCACTAACCCGTGCTAAGAACAATAGCCTCTAAATAGGTTTTTAAAGTTGTCCTTAGCACAGGTTAGTGTATTAAAAATAAAAATAGTATAAATGCCTTGTGTTATATGTGCTAACTCGTCGATAGATTTAATACAAGAAATGCATAGATAACATCCAAAACCCGAGACAAACTAGAAAAGTTCGTTTCCTAATTTGACCCGGCCGGAGATCGAAACCCAGACCTTCCCGACTATACAAATCTATTTAATAAAACAGAAAAATCCATTAACCAACTGTTTCTTATGTATTTCCATACTATTCAACAAGTTTTTTTGGCGACCAAATATGCGGGAACAACGGTCGCCAAAAAAACTTGTTGAATACTATGTAAATATATTAAAAACAGATGGTTAATAGGTTTTTTGAGTATCCATCCATCCATTTCAGCCTATTGCAGTCCACTGCTGGACATAAGCCTCCCCCAGGGTGCGCCACATGACCCGATCTCGGGTTTTCGCCATCCAGTCACCACAAGGCACCTTTTTCAGGTTGTCGGTCCATCTGGCCGGAGGGCGTCCTCCACTCCGCTTGCCGAGTCGTGGTCTCTATTCGAGAACCCGTCTGCTCCAACGATCATCGGTTCTGCGACAGATGTGATCAGCCCACTGCCACTTCAGCCTGCTACACTTTTTAATATATATAAAATAGATTTGTATACGCTTCTGTAGATGTCAAAATATATCTTCTCATAGAAAAATGCACCACAGATAAGTCCAGGTCGCCGCCGCCGGATCTCCTTGCTTATGCGAACGTGTGCGTGAACACCGATTCCTTGAGAAGTGTAATGTATTTAGTAGAATGGGGCCCTAGCCTCTTTTGACTCACGTAACGTACATACTTTCAGTCCCTCGTAGCGCTCGCGTTTCTACTCTGGAATCTCTCACTTCGCTCTGGATTCAAAAGAGCGCGTTCATCCAAGGATTATCTGGAAGAGATAACTTTTAGTGATAAGGCCACCGTCTGTACTCTTAGGTTAAGAAATATCTGTGTCATTTCCATTTTTACGTTCTGCTGTGCGGTGTCGGCCTAGAGAATAGCACCAACCCAAATTCTTCCCGCGGGTGTCGTAAAAGGCGACTAAGGGACACAAACCGGGGGGCGGGCAAAAGCGCCCCCTGCAGTACAATTCCACCAAACTGCGATCCCCAGCCCGCATGCCCAGCGTGGGGATTATGGGCATTACCCCCAGTGATGACACAACCTTGCGCTATGGTGCTCATTAGGGGAGGGCTATGTCCAGCAGTGGACTAATATAGCCTGAAGAAGAAGAAGAACCTGTACATTAAAGTGTTCTCTGTCTATCTATCTATCTATCTATCTACACAACAGATAGTTATGTAGTTAGACCTGAGATTTCCGCACTTAGCCTCATAGTTGGGCCATTGTACGTAGCAAGCGCTGAGGTACGCTAACACCTCAGACACTAGGGTTTCCTTACGATGTCTTTCTTCACCGACAGCGAGTAGTATTGCTACTATAATTTCACAAATGTACATAACTTACAAAACAAAGTCATTGGTACAAGCTGGGGTTCGAACCCACGACCTCCCGAATGAGAAGCCGGCGTTCAACACCGCTCCGCTACCACCGCTCTACCTACACAAAAGATAAGTAGCATGTTATGGAATCACGATGAAAGCTTACAATCTAGTTACATATCATTTAACGCGGGATGGCAGCATGGTAGAATATGGACGAGAGCCAAAACACATCAAGCCTCATAAAACCAAATGCGACCACTCAGAGCAAAGCATCGTAGACACGACACTCTACTCCGAAAGGTCGCACCCGGACATGTTTATGGCCCCATCTGCTTCTACAAACGGCTCTCCTTACGCAAATAAGTAGGTATTTAATTAAATAAAGAAACTAAGAAAAGATTCATCAACGATTCTTCTTGACATCTTTGTCTTCCAAATAATCATTAATCCGATATCAACCCTTGCATGTCCCCACTGCTGGGGCACGGGTCTCTTAGGCCATACATACTCCACCAAGCGAGCCATCTCCGGGTTGGTGGAGGATTGTAAGACAGTGGCGGGCCTTATTGCCATAAGCTATTAAGCCGCCCATACCGCCACTGACATGGCTTAACGACTGCCATGACATGACAGCCCGTACCAACGGCTTAACGTGCCTTACTAAGCACGAAAGCGCTTGGAAAAATAGTGCCGGTTGTCATGTTATGGCAGTCGTTACGCCATGTCAGACGCCTTATGTGCAGTTTGATAATTTCTGACAGTAAGGCCCGCCAATGTCTTACAATCCTCTACCAACCTGGACTTGGCCTCCGTGGTGGAGTAGCCTAACCCTCCTGCGATGCAGGAAGAGACCCGCGCTCCAGCAGTGGGGACATACAAGCGTGGATAACGAACGATAACATAAAATAATAGGCATTATTGCGCTGAGTATGCTTAACACAGTTTTCAAACCACTTCGGTAACTCTAATAATATTATATCGGTCTAACTACGACTAAAATTGACAATGTTATCATAGATAGGTACCTATCATCTCTACAAAAGAGATCACATACAAATTGCCGTGATACAAATAATACCTTTAGTATCAATTATAGTTGAGCACTCAATTGGGTGTATTCCCAATCATTTGTTATACTTTGATTTTGTAACGTCTGTAAGTACCGTGAATCTGACCTTTAAATCCGAAAATTACAGCCGGTTTTCGAACTGCACAAAGGTATTCGGAGCGAAGGTATTTAATAAGCTGCCGCGCGCTATTATTGAAACCGAGAGTCCACAATGTTCAAATAAAGTTCCAGATAAGCTATCCGCAACCAGGGCTGGCGTTTGTTCTAAATTTAAACTATTTTTCCTATATTGCTTGTGTTCGTTTATGGTTTCAAATTTAAAACAAACGGCAGCCCGGTCGCGGATAGCCTATCTGGAACTTTATCTGCAGATCGTGAAACAAGCCCTAGTATGGTTAGAACAAAACTGAAGCGTAGTCTTCTTGCGATGGCACCATACGAAATTAATGTTTTTTTTACCCAGATAATTACCTAATAACTGATCTGTAATTTATTTATGCCACACCTGGCAATAAAGTGGCTTTTTCCGCACGCTGCGCGAACGGTAAAAGCCGCTTTCTGGCCAAGTGTAGACATAAAAAGATGTACACAACACGGGAGGTAATAAAGAAAGCTCTCGATCGCATATTTACGTCCCTCGCCTGCAGCTCGGGACGCAAACTTCTGCGATCTGGGCCCTTCTTTGTATTAACACACTAGTTGTGTAATGTACTATTATAACATATTTGCTCGTAAAGTGGTTGTAATTACACCAATTTCAATATCGTAATGTATCTCATTACGTACTTGTGCGATAATGTAATGTAAAAGGCACGTGTTTTTTTTAATAAAGTTTTAAGATACTCCGTCTAAAAATGAACGATACTTTTAAAAATCTTAGCAAAGAGGTTTTATGTCAAGAAAGTGGTCAATATTTAATGAATAAAATTAACTTTGGGAAATAAAATATAAAAAAAACATTTAATTCTTTAATTTAATTAATTTTGACAATAAAATACAACCATTTATCTGTAACAAAAACACAAAAATATTAATTTACTTTATTAGTAATAAGGGCTGTTTTTGTACCTTTGCCTAAAAAAAAAGTTGATGCGCGCGCATCTCTTATTTGTGGACAAGTAAAAATAAATCCACGCGCTTTTTCTTTTCGATGTATTGTTTTTATTTGAAAATGTCGTCAAGTAGTGATGATAACAAAGTCAGAGTTTTATTAATTTCCTCGTAAATATGTTATAAAACGTCGTATGACACACGTGCGCTTTGAAAATTACAGCCTCTGCTTCCTTATAGCCCTCGCCGATGGCTCGGGCTAGTACTACCGCCTCGGCTGTAATTTTCAACTTACCGCACTTATATCATAATGTACTATTATCTACTCTGATACTATAATACAAATATTATAAAACTGAAAACAAAACACTTATGACAAACATTGACAAGCATATAGGCCAAACATAAAAAATAAAAGTTTTATTACGATACAGGTCTTGTATAGACACCTGAACCATAATTAGTATAAATTTTTAATACAGTTGCTCAAAAAGTGGCGTATTGCAGGGACGTATAGCGTGCGGGATGTGGGTTATTACACACTCGTGCTTTTTTTTTACCTTTCCCGCACTCGTGCGTTTTCTTTTCCAACTGTCAAAATAATGTCTATCAAAAAGAAAAACCAACCATGAAGTTTTTACTAAAAAAATCATAGAAGTTTTTATGACCTACTAATTTGTTTCAATATCAGATTTAATGATTTGATTGAATGAGTTAAGTTAGGTTTCATTTCATTTCATTAAATTTCATTTTCATTTCATCTCATTAAATTTAATTTTCATTTCATTTCATCTCATTAAATTTCATTTTCATTTCATATTAATAAAAAAATTCTACTGAAGACTTGGATGTATGGGCATAGTTCCCTTTGCCTACTAGAATGGGTGAAGAAAAAAAATCTCTGCTTATATTTTTTTACGGTTGGCGCCATTTTTCAAATATTTTTTCTTTATTAAATTAAAAATAGTCGTTCAGTACACGTGCGGAACCGTCATTGCAACTTTTCCGACTGTCAACCCTTGCCTTCGGCTGCGCCTCGGTTCGGTTAGACATTTGTCGGAACTCTTTGCAATGACAGCCTTTCCGCAATAAAATATACTATTTTAGTACAGTTGCTCAAAAGTGGAGTATTACAGGGACGTATAGCGTGCGTGATGGGGGCTATAACACACGCGTGCTTTTTTTACCTTTACCACACTCGTGCCTTTTCTTTCCCAACTGTCAAAATAATGTCTATTAAAAAGAAAAACCAACCAAGAAGTTTTTACTAAAAAAAATCATAGACGTTTTTATGACTTACTTACTAATTTGTTTCAATATCAGATTTAATGATTTGATTGAATTATTAAGTTAGGTTTTATTTCATTAACTATTTTTTAACTATTTTTTTAGTTTCATTAATTTTATAATGAAACATTGACATGTAATTTTATTATTATGAACTAGGGGGCGAGCCCCCTGCGCGCTTACGCGCGCCAACCCCCAGCCGCTCCGAGCTGCGCTCTCCGCGGCGCTCGGCCTAGGGCCTCGCTAGACACTTATTGTAGTGAATTGTTGCATGGGAACATGTATGGTCTCGGCCTTCGGCCTCGGCCTGGACGGAGCTCGGTGAGTATACCGGATTGTAGCTTTATATATATATAATAATAAATAATAATAAATATAATAATAAACTAATCTGATCTAATCTAACTGAATAACTCACTAACATAACACATTATTGCTGGTTTGTGAACTGAGAATTTATAACTGTATTGTATCATTTTGTTTGGAATAAAACGATTCGTAGGTTGTTAGTAAAATGTCATTTAATCATCACCAACCCATCATGTCCCCACCGAGGGGCTCGGGTCTCTTCCCTGAGGAAAGTATAGGTTATACTCCACCACGGAGGCCATGTCTGGATTGGTGGAGGCTTGTCTTATTGTCAGAAGTTTTCAAGCCGCCCTAAAGCCTCTGACTTGGCTTAACGACTGCCATCAATCGACGGCAGCCGGCACCAACGGCTTAGCGTACCTTGCGAAGCACGGAAGCGCTCGGAAAAATACCACTAACGGTAGTAACGAGACGGTCACCCATCCTGAGCGCACCTGTTGTTTCTCAACCGTAGTGACTGGTTCCAATCACTCGATTGCACTAGGCCACGAGTGTTTTACGCTTTAATATACACAAATACTTTTTGTGAAATCTAACGAGACGTATTAAGTGTATAATTGGTGTAATGCTCCGTTCAGAAATCGGCGGTAAGTATTTGAGGAATCACGACGCGATACTTAAATTGGTTCGAAAATAAATTATTCTGTTTATAATTGATGGACTGCTATGGGACGGAATATCCTCCTAGGAATAGTCGTAATAGATTGTAATGAATGAGAGACATTAACCCAACGAGCCGCGGTTCTATTTATAGGAAAACACGATTCCTCTAAAACACTCTTGAAAAGCAGTTTAAATCTGACTTATTTAGAAAAAGTTGATTCCTTAGAACAGTCGCTAAGAGTGGTGGTAGCGGACTGTCGTTTATGAATGTAGGCTATTGGTGTCTGTGTAAAGCTTGCTTAAAAATCATGAGAAATTCTCACTAAAACACTCCTGAAAAGCAGTTTAAATCTGTCTTATTTAGAAAAAGGCAATTCTTTAAAACGGTGGTAGCGGACTGTCGCTTATGGGTGTAGGTACGCTATTGGCGTCTGTGTAAAGCTTGCTTAAAAAGCATGAACAATTCTCACTAAAACACTCCTGAAAAGCAGTTTAAATCTGTCTTATTCAGAAATAGGCGATTGCTTAAAAGAGTCGCTAAGAGCGGTGGAAGCAGACTGTCGTTTAGGGTTGTACCTTTGGCGTCGTCTGTGAAAAGCTTGCTTAGAAAATATAAACCATTCTCACTAAAACACTCCAGAAAAGCAGTTTAAATCTGTCTTATTTAGTCTTCGGTGGTTATGGCGTCTGTATCCTGTTCGTCTGTTAGCTTTTAGAATATACCTTGGGCTCTAGAGTAGGCTTCGGTTTTCGCCAATTTTTGCCGGTTTTCGAACTGATGACCGAGTTCCGATTTCGAAATTAAGTGTCATATTAGTTCCGATATTTCTATTACACGAATATATCCGATTCAATCCGATAGTAGCCGAGGTATATTCTAAAAGCTAACAAACTATACCTAGTTTAAAGCATACAAGCTTTTAAAGCTTGAAAATAAAACCTCTTTTAAAAACCTATTTAGAGGCTAAAGCACGGGTTAGCACGGGTTAGTGCATTAAAAATAAAAATAGTATAATAAAACCTCTGTTAATCAGGCTTTATCCAATAGGTCTCTCATTGCGTTATCACCAGTTGCCTCAAACAATGGAAGAGAATTTGATAAGCAGTTAATTTTTCGTCAAGGTCCACTTACTGAATCGTCTGACACCATGTTTAACCAAAATAATACACAATATGTAGCAATTATTAAGTTTGTGAGAATGATCTTAAAGACAATGGCACAAACTGGTCTATAGGTTATGGGTGGGTCAATGAGTTTCGGGTCAAGGGTCGCTTCTCGTTATATGTAGTCGATATCAACCCTTGTACGTCCCCACTGCTGGGGCACGGGTCTCTTCTTGCATCGCGGAAAGGTTAGGCCTTACCCCACCACGGGGGCCAAGTACGGGTTGGTGGAGGATTGTAAGACAGTGGCGGGTCTTACTGTCAGAAGTTATCAAGCCGCCCATAAGGTCTGTGACATGACTTAACGACTGCCATTATATGACAGCCGGCACTAACGGCTTAACGTGCCTTGCGAAGCACGGAAGCGCTCGGAAAAATGTCACTAGCGATAGTCACGGGATGGTCACCCATACAGTACCTGACCGCGCCCGTTGTTGCTTAACTCAAGTAATTGATGCCAATCACTTGGTTCGACTAAGCCACGAGCGCCGAGTTTCTTTACAGCCAGTCATTTGCTCATAATCATAAACTAAATCAGTTTTTGCAGTTTTTGCAGTTTTTGTAAAGGGATACGCTACTCATCAGCTTAAGGTCAAGATAATGTACAAATGAAACTGATACTTAAGTTTACAAACAAAATAATGATTACTTTAGTGTTTTGTAACATCGGTCCCGTAAAGTTTTAACAAACATTACACTCTGAACTATAGCGCTGCAGTCCTGCCTAAAGCCAGTAGATTTGTAAATACAGAAGTACACGTCGGGGTTAACATACGCGAAAGTGCCGTTGAATGGGAGATCAATAAGACATACAAAGAGGAGACCCGAAAACCACCATTTAAGAGATTTCTTTAAAGAAACTAACATCCTGACAGTTGCCAGTCAGTATATATATGAAAACATTATGTACGTTAGGAAAAATATCAGTAACTTTAAAACTTTAGGTAGCCAACACAATGTAAATACTAGAAATAAACATAAACTTTTGTTCCCACTATTTAGGCTGGCAAAGGTTAATACATCCTTCATGGGGCATTGTATACGCTTCTATAATAAAATCCCTGAAGATATATTAAGCTTGCCTGAATCGCGGTTCAAAAAATATGTCAAGCACACTTTGTGCCAAAGGGCTACTATAACATAAAGGATTATTTAGATGACAATGAGGTCTGGAATGAAAGCCAGTACAATGTATGAGTTCTATGTTCAAAATAATTATGTAAACTATGTTAATTAAGGACTTTTGAAAAGACTAAGTTAGGAGTTTTTTTGTCCATTTTTTCTCCTAAATGATCTAGATTTTGAAATGGACACCTAGTTTGAATTGTAACGTTCATTAAGCCGCAGTTTCTGTGCTACTTTGAATAAAACCTTTTCATTTCATTTCATTTCACCTATTCAAAATTGCTCTACAATGGTGCAGACATTAATTGAAATACCAAATATAAAATCAATCACTTGGTTAAAGAACAAGAGGCGCGGTCAGGTACGGGATGGGTAAGCATCCCGTGACTACCGCTAGTGGCATTTTTCCGACCGTTTCCGTGCTTTGTAAGGCACGTTAAGCCGTTGGTGCCAGCTGTCATATAAGAGCAGTCGTTAAGCCATGTCAGAAGCCTTATGGGCGGCTTGATAACTTCTGACAGTAAGGCCCGCCACTGTTTTACAATCCTCCACCAACCTGCCATTGGCCCCGTGGTGCAGTATGGCCTAACCTTCCTGCGATGCAGGAAGAGACCCGTGCCCCAGCAGTTGGGACATACTAGGGTTGATAGCGAGAACGTTGAGCCTTTAGTGCCGCCTGTCATGTAATGGTAGTCGGTAAGCCATGCAGAGGCATTGTGAACTGCTTGATAACTTCTGACACTAAGGCCCGCCACTGTCTTACAATCCGCCACTAACCCGGATTTGGCCCCGTGGCCAAACCCTTTCTGAGATGCAGGGCGAAATCCACGCCCCAACAGTGGTGCCATACAAGGGTTGATATCGAGACCCGTATTATATATAACTGATATTCATCAGCTCTAAAAATCGCCAATCCACGGTGGGCACGCGGTGGTAGCTCAGTGGGTAGAACCATGGACTCGCAAGCGAGAACCCCAGGTTCGATCCCCAGTGCGGGCATGTACCAATGACTTTGTTTAATTTCAAAGTTACGTACATTTGCGAATTTGTAGTAGCAATGCCACGCGCTAACTGTGAAAGAAAACATCGTGAGGAAACCCGCGGCTTGGTTGGCTCCGCACGTATTGACTAGTCTTTCCTGTGGGCTAGGCCGACTAAGCTGTCAGGATGGTATAGGTGCTGAGCAAGCCTACACCATCTATAAAAACCATGTCCCAGGCACTACAGCGTCGGAGTCTAGTGTGAGTGAAGATGCCGCTGGACGCTGCATAAATCATCTCACTAAGTAGATTCAAAAAGGCCAATATTATTATTACGGTGGGCACGCGTAATGAGCCCGTACTCTCGAGTAAAAACCTAAGTGGCTGTTGGCAACCCAACAAAGCATAGTTCTTTACACGTGTTGTAGCTGTGGCAACATTATGATTTTTCTCTGTGTTACGGTTGCACTATAATGACTTGCTAAATTATAATAAATTATTTAATATGTGAAGACTAGTGTTTCCACGCTCCAGACCCTCCACAAGTCAGTCCAGACCTCTAACCAACGAAGCATAGTTCTTTACGTGTTATGTAGTTGTGGCAACATTATGACTTTGCCTCTTCTCTGTGTTACCGTTGCGACCAAATGACTTACGAAATTATAGTAAAAATATTTAATATGTGAAGACTTGTTTCCGTGCTCCAAACCCTCCACAAGTTAGTTCAGACCTCTACAGTGAAATGAAATGAAATGAAAAGGTTTTATTCAAAGTAGCACAGAAACTGCGGCTTAATGAACGTTACAATTCAAACTAGGTGTCCATTTCAAAATCTAGATCATTTAGGAGAAAAAATGGACAAAAAAACTCCTAACTTAGTCTTTTCAAAAGTCCTTAATTAACATAGTTTACATAATTATTTTGAACATAGAACTCATACATTGTACTGGCTTTCATTCCAGACCTCATTGTCATCTAAATAATCCTTTATGTTATAGTAGCCCTTTTGGCACAAAGTGTGCTTAACATATTTTTTGAACCGCGATTCAGGCAAGCCTAATATATCTTCAGGCATTTTATTATAGAAGCGTATACAATGCCCCATGAAGGATGTATTAACCTTTGCCAGCCTAAAAAGTGGGAACAAAAGTTTATGTTTATTTCTAGTATTTACATTGTGTTGGCTACCTAAAGTTTTAAAGTTACTGATAACTGTTTTTCCTAACGTACATAATGTTTTCATATATATACTGACTGGCAACTGTCAGGATGTTAGTTTCTTTAAAGAAATCTCTTAACGAATCTCTACTACCCAGCCTATAAATGAATCTGATCGCTCTCTTCTGCAAGACGAAGATGGTCTCAATGTCTGCTGCCCGTCCCCACAGTAGTATGCCATAGGACATAAGACTATGGAAGTAACTAAAATAAACAAGCCTAGCAGTTGCGACGTCAGTTAGTTCCCTAATTCTTTTGACTGCATATGCTGCTGAACTAAGCCTATTTGCTAATCTTTCAGTGGCTAAATGAATCCGTTCCTCTGTTCACTAATGTTACTCTGTGCCCAAAGCCGGGAGACGCCGGTATCGTCCGAGTGGAGGCAATAATAATTGACATTATGCAACATTTAGTTGCATTTACGGTCACTTTTTACGACGAGTGTACTTTTGAGTAATTGGAGTATGAGGTCTTGATACTTTGCGCTTTTTTAAACTTTTCGTGGTACAGCCAAAGAGAAAGCGCCAAAAACATAGACGCTTTTTTTTATTGCACAACTAGCTGACCCAGCGAACTTCGTACTGCCTAACAGTCGATTCTCCATTTTTTTTTTTTTTTTTTTTCATTTTGCTCTCCGTAAGAACTATCCTCGAACTTCACAGAATATTCTAAAAAAAGTATTATCGAATCGGATCGGTTCAGCTGCTCTCGAGTTTTGCGCTTACCAACACATCCAGCGATTCATTTTTATATTATAGATTGCTTATAAATGTAGGGCATAGACTTTCTCTCTCAATAAGAGTATGTACCTAATCTATTTGTAAAGTTTAAAAATCTCTGCCCACTACACCGAAGCTTAGATGGTGATTCTTTTAAAATCCATTCGTAGGCTTTGGAACGCAATACCACTAAGTATTTTATATTTTTGTACAGGTATTTAGTTTCTATAGTATATTTATTTTTTGGTTGTTATTTTTTACACGCAATTTTATCGAGAATATTGAAAAGAGTACGGTTTTCAGAAATAGTGTTAAAAGATCGTATTACATTTCCCGAATTGTATAAAAATAATATCTTACTTAGGTTAAAGAAATCCATTACCCCATAGATTTATGAAATTATGGTTTTGTATTCTTTCCTCTGGTTGTGCAAATCCATCGAAAGCATCTGTGTCTAGGTGAACGATGGATTTGACAATATTACGTGGTATTCCTCAAAAAGAATACAGAAGGGAATAAGTTATTAATATTTTTGGGTCAGTCTGCCGTGATGTAGATATCGTTTGATGTAGCTTTGTTATTACGTAATTTAAAATAGAAATCAGCTAAGAGCGCGTCAATAGTACCCACAGATTGTTCAGCACAGACTTGTATTATATGCAAACTATTTTCTCTGGTCTGTGAGCTCTGCACGCCGTTCGCTCTGGGCATCGGCAGAATGTCAGCGCTAGAGTTTTCTTTTCAATGAAGATGCCACTGGACGCTGTGGCATCTGTGGCAATAGGCCAATATTATTATTATGTTGGAAAAAAAAATTAATATCAGTATCAAGTATCAAGACTGACTGGCCCGCGCCCAAGAGCGATTGTGAACAAATTGTTGTGGGAACATTCCACATTGCGTGCTGGACGAAAGCCGTGCCATCACGGCCTTGCTCCGAATGAAGGCACCGTCTTAGCACCATTCCGTGACCCTGGGGGGAGAATGGGGGCTGGTAAGGGGGTTCCCAATGGGGGTAACGACCCTTGTGAGCGCTGGAGGATTTCCGGAGAGAGTGGACGGATGGATAACTTTTTTTTTGTGTAAGTATCCCCTAGGAACAGAAATCAATTGAAATCTTAGGACCAGTTTCTGAATTGAGAATTCCACTAAGTAAGCACTTAAGTGACGTTCTAACTCGCTCTTTGCTGAGAAATTCCAAGAGCCAGAACTACAGTCGAGTATTTACTCAGCAAAATTCTCAATTCAGAAACTGCTTACATCCTTCAAGGAGTTTATTATAGAAGCGTATACAACGCCCTAAAGGCTGGCAAAGGTTGATAAGTACATCCTTTATGGGGTGGATTTAGTGGGAACAAAAGTTAGCGTTTATTTCTAGTATTTGCATTTAATAAAATAAAATGCATTAATTTCAGGTTTCAAGGCCCATATACAATAAAAAAAACTACAAGAAACGAACAAAAACAACATTGTATTGGCTACCTAAAGTTTTTTAAGAAGCGCTCGTGGCCTAGGCGAACCGAGTGATTGGAATCAATCACTTGGTTAAGCAACAACAGGCGCGGTCAGGTACGGGATGGGTGAGCGTCCCGTGACTACCGCTAGTGGCATTTTTCCGAGCGCTTCCGTGCTTCGCAAGGCACTTTAAGCCGTTGGTGCCGGCTGTCATATAATGGCAGTCGTTAAGCCATGTCAGAGGCCTTATGGGCGGCTTGATAACTTCTGACAGTAAGGCCCGCCACTGTCTTATTACAATCCTCCACCAACCCGGACTTGGCCCCGTGGTGGAGTATGGCCCAACCTTCCTGCGAGGCAGGAAGAGACCCGTGCCCCAGCAGTGGGGACATACAAGGGTTGATAACGATAACCTAAAGTTTTTAATTACCGATATTCTTCATTCCTGTGCCAATTTTTTTATTCAGCGTTTAAACGCCACACTGCGGGGCACAGGGTATCACTCAGAGAGAGATTATGGGCTTAATTGCCACACGCGCCCAACCCGGATTTGCGAATGAAGCGCTGAGTTATTTGAACACCTCAGTCACGATGTTTTCCTTTAGAATTGAACACCTCAGGTTTCCTCACGATGTTTTCCTTTACAATTTTACAATTAGCGGATGGTATTGCTACTATATTTCACCAATGCACATAACTTAGAAAACCAAGTCATTGGTAGGTACATGACCGCACTGAGGATCGAACCTGGGTCCATGGGTTGCACCCATTCGATATCAACGAAGGTTTTTGAGGAACTTGTTAAGTGGAAGAGAATGAGGAATCTGGCAGACTAAGAGGAAGATAATGAGGATCCAGGAAACTTCTCTCTCTCTCTCACACATTTCGTTTCAACAAAACTTATAGCTCTCCTTCCTATTTATTTTTTTATTTTTTTTTTGAATTTATTTACTGGCACACACATTGCTTCTGGCCCCACACTAGGATACCCTGTGTCGTGGGAACCAGAAACAACGACATCACAAACATGTAAACATCCAAGACCTGGGGTTTTTTTTGTTCCCAGCCGGGATTCGAACCCGGGACCTCTTGCATGGTAGGCAGACGCGCTACCGCTACGCCACAGAGGTCGTCTTGTATAACAATTAACCATTGTAGCGCGTGAATTCGTAAATTCCTCTTAAAAAGTGAAAAAGAAGAAGAAAAGGGCTTTTTTCAAATCAATTTTCAGGCAGAGAAAGAGGACGAGGAAACTCAATAATATGAGCTAATTTTGAGGTAAGGAATCCTCATCAACCCTAATATCAACCCTTGTATGTCCCCTCTGCTGGGGCACGGATTTCTTCCTGCATCGCAGGAAGGCCATACTCCACCAAGGGTGCGAAATCCGGGTTTGTGGAGAATTGTAAGACAGTGGCGGGCCTTACTGTCAGAAGTTATCAAGCCGTGCATAAGGCGTCTGACATGGCTTAACGACTGCCATTACATGACAGCCGGCACCAACCGATTTACGTGCCTTGTGAAACACAGGGACGGGCCAGGAGCACCAATAATGTTTAACTTTAAGTCGTAAATTTTGTTTCTTGTAAGCACCATAATTGTACTTTTGTTGTGGTTCTAAGTGTGCTCTGTCTTTGAAGTAAACTTTTTCTATTCTATTCATATTCAACCAGACTTTGGAGCAAATATGAGGAAAACCACGGAATGTGAGTTTGCTTTATATTTTAAGCAGGCGTGCGTCGAAGCTTATTATAAGCCCAAAACAACACGGCAAAGAAATATTGAAGAGAAAATAGACACTGAAGCATGCATTGCATTGAAGCGCTCGCGGCCTACCCGAACCGAGTAATCTGAACCAATCACTTGAGTTAATAGTAGCATTTTTCCGAGCGCTTCCGTGCTTCGCAAGGCACGTTAAGCATGTATTGGCAGGCCATGCCAGTGGCCTTATGGGCGGCTTGATAACTTCTGAGAGTAAGGCCCGCCACTGTCTTACAATACTCCACCAACACGGACTTGGCCCACGTGGTGGAGTATGGCCTAGCTTTCCTGCGATGCAGAAGAAGACCCGTGCCCCAGCAGTGGGGACTTACAAGGGTTGATAACGAACTATTCCCTCGCCAACGCTTCTTCTTCTTTTCGTGTCAGCGGTTCGACCAGTTTATATTTTTCCTGTCCAATAGTTGGCCACTGCAATCGCAGCGGCCTTGGCCTCTGTTAGGTCCTCCAGAGTGCAGGTGTGAGGGCACAATGGACGTTGGAGCAGGTGCACCATGGATTGCGATGAGGCTCCACAATCACATTGCTCCTCCTCGCTAACACTCAGAATTTCTAATCCTCGCCTGCTCGGTCATCCAAATTGATCACGTGGTTATGAAGCAACTTTGCAGTCTTTACAAAACATAACATTTACATACAGGCACTTACATCGGTTCTGGCCCCACACTAGGATACCCTGTGTCGTGGTAACCAGAAACAACGACATCACAAACATGTTAACATCCAACACCTGGGCTTTTTTTTGTTCCCAGCCGGGATTCGAACCCGGGACCTGTTGCATGGTAGGCAGACGCGCTACCGCTACGCCACACAGGTCGTGTTGTGTAACAATTAACCATTGTATAGGCGGTATGATAAAAATATATGACAGGTATTGCTCTATACTTACTTAAGGCTCTGTTCATACCTGTGAACAGTATGAATCTTATCTTTCGCGTCAACATTGATAATTATCTACTGTTCATAATTTATGTTAACGTCATTTCTTTGTACGATAAATACCTTATATTCTAAATTTGAAAATCTGTAAAAAAACTAATATAGGTAATAATAATAATATTGGCCTTTTTGCATCTACTTAATGAGATGATTTATGCAGCGTCCAGTGGTTTCTCACTCACACTAGATGGGTGAAGGGACCACTCCGACGCTGTAGTGCCTGGGTCATGGTTTTTTATAGATGGTGTAGGCTTGCCCATCACCTATACCATCCTGACAGCTTAGTCGGCCTAGCCCACAGGAAAGACTAGTCAATACGTGCGGAGCCAACCAAGCCGCGGGTTTCCTCACGATGTTTTCCTTCACCGTTAGCGTGTGGTATTGCGACTGCAAATTCGCAAATGTACGTAACTTTGAAATTAGACAAAGTCATTGGTACATGCCCGCACTCGGGATCGAACCTGGGGCTCTCGCTTGCCAGTCTATGGTTCTACCCACTGAGCTACCACCGCTTTTATAGGTAATATAGGTAGCTCTAAGATAAATATTTCTATTTGAGACTGAGAAAAAAATACCCAAAATGCGTTAATAATCTACTACAAAATAAAGTACTCAACTGCTCTACGTACCTTGCGAAGAACGAAACCGCTAGGAAAGATGCCACTAGCGTTAGTCATACACGGTCACCCATCCATGCACTGAACGCGCCCTATGTTGCTTAACCTTCGTGATCGTTTAAGATCACTCAGGCAGCCGGGGCTACGAGCGATTCGTTATAAGGGTTGATATAGAGGCACTTAAAGTATAATATTTTCGACGAGAAACCGTAGGTTCTTTCCCCCCATAGTGTCACGGTCAGAAAGCACCAGTTAGGGGAAAAAACAAACTTATGAACGCACTTAAACATACCTCTATCCGCTTTCAACTAAACACCATTTTCGATTAAAATCCTATATATGTATGCTCCGAACTAAATACAGTTTCCGTAAATGTAAACATACTTATTTAGAAACATATTTAGAGGTTAAAAATTCCTCACATGCTAGGATTCGAAGCCGCGAACTATGGCTATCCGTGCCAGCGCTCTTCCAACTGAGCTAATGGGCGACTCACCGGCATCAGTGAAATTTCGAACCTCATTACAATACCCTCTGTATTACGTATTAGCTCAGTTGGAAGAGCGCTGGCTCAGATAGCCAGAGGTCGCGGATCCGAATCCCGGCGTGGGTGGAATTTTTAGCCTCTAAAAAGGTTTTTAAAATTGTCCTTAGCACGGGTTAGTGCATTAAAAAGAATATACTTATTTAGGCTTATTTGTTCTAAATTTGTTTTTTGTAAATTTGTTCAAAAGCGGTTGGGCTATTTGTTTCACGTGAAACTTCTTTAAGTAAGCATTATTTTCTTGCATGACAGAGAGAGTTTGGGCGTAATTATCACGCTTCCTCATATTGATATAGTTATTATCCTATACAACATATACTTACGTATTTTACTCAATATGGTACTGCCATGATTGTTTCTCACCGCAGTCTGTGACGCTCGTGGGGTAGCACCTGGCACTGACTGAAAATCAGCGCCGAAGGCTAGTCCATCAGCATATTGCTGAGTCAGTTGCCATTTATAGCAGCAGGGACACGCCGTGACCTTTCGTTTTTCTTCTTTGTTTTTGTTTATTGTGAATGTCATGTTTAGTAATGTGTTGTAAGTTTGTTTTGTTACTATGGCGTGTGCACTGTTTCTGTAATAAATGTTTTTCTTCTTATTCGTCATAATCAGCTGGTGCCAGTTCACTGCTGGAGGCCTCTCCCAAGCGACGCCACTGAGCCCGATCTCCGGCTCTCCTCTTCTAGTCACTGCCCACCGCTTTGCGAATGTCGTCGCTCCACCTGGTCACATGGTCCTATATTACGTTTCCCGATTCGCGGTCTCCACGCAAAGACCAGTCTAACGGTCCAACGGTTATCAGTCCTGCTGCAGATATGACCCGCCCCCTGCCACTTCAGTTTGCTAATCCGTTGAGCTATGTCGATCCCTTTAGTTCTCTGGCGAATAACTTCGTTTCGGAATCGGTCCCGCTTCTCCATTCAGTATTGTAAGTACTAGTAAAAGCTGTCTCCTCACCAAAGTCCAAGCAAAATAACCAAATAGTAAGTGTACGTGAAACAGGGTCCAACAGTCCTACAAACAAATTAATAATGAAAAAAAAAATGTAGCCTATCTGTACGGGTATATATATGTAACTAATATTTACATACAGGCACATACATTGCTTCTGGCTTTACACTAAGATACCGTGTGTCTTGGAATCCAGAAACAGCGACATCACAGACATGTAAACATCCATGAGCTGGGAGTTTGTCCCCAGCCTGGGTTTGAACCCGGGACCTCTTGCGTGGTATGGCGATGAAGCCATGACAGTGGCGAGATTTACTGTCAGAAGTTATCAAACCGCCCATGAGGCCTCTGACATGGATTAACCACTGACATTACATGACAGCCAGCACCAATGGCTTAACGTGCTTTGTGAAGCACGGAAACTCTCTGAAAAATGTCACTAGCGGTAGTCGCGGGACAGTCCCCCATCCTGCACCTTACCGCGCCTGTTGTTGCTTAACCTAGGTGATTGATTCCAATCACGCGGTTCGACTAGGCCACGAGCGCTTCGCATAGGGTCAATGGCATGAAAATATTAAAAAAAAAACATAAGCTAAAGTTTACATCAGGGAAAACCTACCTGGTACGTTGTATACCCTCGTTTTTCACAAAGAATCTACAAAGTTACTGGTACAGTTTTAGTCACGTTTATTGTGCTACGTAAATAGAGTTCAAATTGGCCTGTATGAGTGCAGCGCTATGTTGGCCAATCACCTGTGCTCTTTTTGCGTGTGAGTGTATACAGGATGTACGCACACGAGGGAGGATTTTGTATACAGGTGGTGTCGTATGGTTGGATGCACAGAATTAAATAAAATGCTTGTTTTATTTTCTTTACGTAGGATTCAAACGCTCGTAGCATAGTGGAGGCGGCTGTCATGTAATGGCATTCGTTAAGCCATGTCAGAGGCCTTATTGGGCGGCTTAATAACTTCTGACTGTAAGGCCCGCCACTGTCTTGCAATCCTCCACCAACCCGGACTTTGCCCCCGTGGTGGTATGGCCTAACCTTCCTGCGATGCAGGAAGCGACCCGTGACCCAGCAGTGGGGACTTATAAGAGTTGATATCAGTCAGTCAGTTAGGATTGTAGGTACCAGGTACTACGAGGCTATAATTTCTCTTTTTTCCATTACCTATTCTCAGTTGCAAGCACGACCAAACCTGAATTTGACCACCACAGGCAAAATCTACGTTTTTATTTTTTCGTCTATTCGTTTATTTCTGTTGTTGCTCAATTATGTTTACTATCTGATTCTTTTGTTTGTGTGATATGTTTTGTTATAATGTCTTTATTTACCGTTTCCTATGTGTTTTCTCGTATTGGAAAAGTTTCGTTGTAAAAAAACTACCATTATCTGGGAATTACTCCTGGAGATGCTTAAGGGCTCCATACAGAAACGCTGAAATCTATTTCAATTTTTCATAATATTGAAAGAGATCTCTGTTACAGATAAGTTCGCCTCTGAAACAAATTTCATGTAATGATATTTCGAATTTCCTATAAAGAATATATTACAATTTTCATCCAGAATATTTCGAAAATTTTCTTTGATAAAAGTATAATGATATATAATAAGTTACTTAGGTGACATATCTACTAGACAATACACATAATTAATAATAACTGGTTGACTAATTACTGGATAATAATGAAGCCTCTGCACTACAAACTTAATTGTTGTAGAACCTGTTTCATATTAAAACCCGTATTTTCGGCAGACGAATATAAAACACGCTGTATTTCTTATCACTACGATACACCGCAACAAAAATGTAATCCACAAAGTTCATCTTTCACTCTGCATCGCTTTTATTACAAATGCTGTAGAGTCTAAATCCCAATGACACAAGAGCATTGAAGACCTTGCTATGGACGCCCATGTAACCAGAACAAAAGGTCTACCTCGCCCCCCGCGCCTGTACAAAAACACGGCCACGGAGGGGTAACGTATGAAATATCACAGACCGTATAAAAATGGCCGTTGCGTGTTCCGATTTTAAATTTCAAATTTTTCGTATTCGTATTCGAGCTGCAAACGAGAGCGGACGCCATTTTGTTCTTAAATATTTTTTTTCTTTGCGTGCGTTGGATTTTTTACTAAACAGCTTATTGTTTCATTTGTGAGTCTGTGATATTTCTGTGTTTTTTTTTTCTCCGTTTCGCGCGCATTCATACGTGTTTTGTTATGTAAGTATTCGAGGAAGTTTACTGTTATTATATTACATAGTCAGTAATAAGTTAATAACTGAGGTTTAACAAAGATAATCTGGCTACACCAAAATGGCTTCTATTCTATTGATTTTCGCTAGAAATAAAAAACAATACCTGTTGCACAGTGGCTCCCAAACATTCGTGAAACGCTCTGAAGGACACATTTTTGTGGGGTGTTGTGTTAAACACTGGATTTCGTCAAGATTTACATAACGTGACTTATAAACGTACTGCTCAATTAAAGGATGACCGGTGCTTACTAGCACCACAAATAAAAAAATGTCTTTATTAATATATTTACACTATCGTGTAGGCATGTATACATACAACTTTGTATTATTTTGTATGTTTGTACATCTACTACCATCCCTAATATATTAGTTCAGTCTATGCAAAGGTTGTCTGTAAGAGATCACTTTCAGTAATAAGGCTGCCGTCTGTACTCTTAGGCTAAGAAATATCTTTGTAATTTACATTTTTATGTATAATTAAATGACTTCTGTCTGTCTATGAATCTTATTTCATAATATGTTTTAGGAAAAAGCCTACGTGATAAATCCTAATAACAGTGATAACTATAATATCAATATCGGCCCAAAACGGTTTTGGCAAAGGTACCACAAAAATATAAAACATAATTTTAAGCTTCTTAAGAAACCTATTTAGCGGCTAAAAACTCCACCCATGCCGGTACTCGAACCCGCGACCTCTGATTAGGTCGCAGGTTTTAGACACGGCTTAAGTGGAATTTTTAGCAAGGGATAGTGCAACAAAAAGAATTTAATAATTCTAGCCTCTCAGAGAGCCCCTAAAATGCCCAAGGTTTTTGAGGTGTTCAAATATATCTGCGCTTGAAGTTGCCAATCAGTTGTAATAAAGTCCATACTCTGTCTCTGAGAGAAGACCTGTGCGCTGTAGTGGGGCAAATATAGACTAAATAAAAAAATATAAGATAAGATAAGAATATTCTTTATTGTACACCAGAGCACATATTATAAAACATGTAAAGATACAAATTACAATAGGCGGCCTTTTTGCTAAAAGCAAATTTCTTCCAGACAACCTTGCGACGGAAAGTTGCTGCAGAAAAGAAGAGAAAAACATAATCAAATAAAAATGTTTCTTGCATTAAGCACGCCCTTGTACATTTACTCATGTTATTAGTGTAATAAAGAATTAAAATAATAAATAATAATTTAGTTATTTATTTATTTAGGAACACAACACAGATTACAGACATATTTACCAAATTGACATACATTTACATTATAGATCAGATCTAGCCTATAACCCTAAACTTGTGTACCTAGCATGTACTTAGAGTAACTAGATTAGACTGAAAACTTATATTAATTTATTTTAATCTCTCAGTGTGCCCTGAGAGCGCCACGGATAGCTTTTATAAATACGTGAAATTTATAAAAAATATCTATGTTCACATCTGTGTTACCTGCCACCAGATCATTATAAGTACGACGCATCCTAACAATGGGGTTGTAAAATAGAAATAGAAATATCTTTATTGAGAAATTCCATTTGCCACAGTTATTTATGAAGCCCTTGCTCTCGAACTAGGATAACCTGTCAAGAGCAAGTGTCTTCCCTTAACTAAGTGTAACAATCAGGTGCAAATTAGTGCTAAACAATGTACCATACAAAAAATTAAAACAAAGAGTTATAAATTTTATACAAAGCAAAAACAGAGAAACTTGCTAGAGCTAGGACAGTTCAAAAAGACCTAGTGATTAATTAAAAAGATTGATTAAAAGAAGTATTATTTTTTAGTTAAGATCAATAATAAATCTTGCGGCGTCATATAATTATTAGAAGATTATACCTAATCTAGTCTTGCTTAGTTTAATGCTATTTCGCATAATTATAACGTAAACTGTGTCATTATTAATGCAATATTGTTGTCAATTATGCAATTAGGAGCACAATCACTTTGAGAGTAAGGTGACAGGTGACGCGGTTATAATACATAAAGTCTCCGTTTGCCTCTCTTTCACACTGTATACACGGCAATACAGTCTGAAAGAGAGGCAATCTTAATCCCTTTCTCGTGGCAGCTGTGTTATACAACCTTTTGGCCTTCGCCCGCGTTACGGAGTTTGGGAATCCCTGCCTTAGATAACAAACTGATACCTTTTATCAGTCTGTTATCTTTGCGCCTGCGCACCACAAGATCTCTATCGAGTCTTTACTCCTACAATTATTTTGAAAGACCGCTCTGAAAAACTATCTTCATACAGCTTATGGTAGGTTTGATAACCACGATAAAAGGTAGCAACATTATTAATTAACCTCACTTTCGGTTTAAAAACCTATTTAGAGGCTAAAAATTTCACCCATGCCGGGATTCGAACCCGCAACCTCTGGCTATCCGTACCAGCGCTCTACCAATTGAGCCAATGGGCGACTCACGGCATCAGTGAAATTTCGAACCTCTTTACAATATTCTCTGTATTACGTATTATCACTTTCGGTTCCTGATTTAAGAGTGTGATGTTTATCTAGCTAAGGTTTATGAGCAACTGTAGGCTTAAGCGCTCGTGGCCTAGTCGAACCGAGTGATTGGAATCAATCACTTGAGTTAAGCATCAACAGGTGCGGTCAGGTGCAGGATGGGTGACCGTCCCGTGACTACCAGTAAGGCCTGCCAATTTCTTACAATCCTCCACCAACCCGGACTTGGCCCCCGTGGTGGAGTATGCCCTAACCTTCCTGCGATGCAGGAAGAAACCCGTGCCCTAGCTTTGGGGACATACATGGGTTGATATCGAGTAGGATTAAGTATTTCAGAAACTCACGGTAGTAAATATAAGCAATGCGAATTGCGATGCGATATATGTGGCATAGCGAAATATAAATAAAATATTATTATGAAGCTTATTTATGTACCACTGCTGGGCACAGGCCGTCTCGCAGCGAGAGATTGGGCTTAAACACCACGCGGGCCCACCACGGATTGGCAATGATGGCCTCTGTGGGGCAGCGGTAGTGCATCTGCCTACCATGCAAGAGGTCGCGGGTTCGAATCCCGGAATGGGTGGAATTTTTAGCCTCTAAATAGGTTTTTAAAATTGTCCTTAGCACGGGTTAGTGCATTAAAAATAAAAATAGTATAATCATGTGGGTGCAGCGATATCATTCCGATGTAAAAACCTAACTGCAAAGTAGGTACTCGGGGCTGTAAGTGATGCAATTTACTTCAGCCAGATGTCGCTGCCTGTACGTAATACAGAGAATAGTGTAAAGAGGTTCGAAATTTCACTGACGCCGGTGAGTCGCCCATTAGCTCAGTTGGAAAGAGCACTGGCACGGATAGCCAGAGGTCGCGGGTTCGAATCCCGGAATGGGTGGAATTTTTAGCCTCTAAATAGGTTTTTAAAATTGTCCTTAGCACGGGTTAGTGCATTAAAAATAAAAATACTATAATCATGTGGGTGCAGCGACATCATTCCGATGTAAAACCTAACTGCAAAGTAGGTACTCGGGGCTGCAAGTGATGCAAATTACTTTAGCCAGATGTCGCTGCCTGTACGTAATACAGAGAATAGTGTAAAGGAGTTCGAAATTTCACTGATGCCGGTGAGTCGCCCATTAGCTCAGTTGGAAAGAGCACTGGCACGGATAGCCAGAGGTCGCGGGTTCGAATCCCGGCATGGGGGGAATTTTTAGCCTCTAAATGGGTTTTTAAATACTTTTTACTTTTTTTTTTTTACTTATATGAATTCACCGACACTCAGATTTCCTCGTAATGTTTTCCTTCGCCACTAGCGAGTGGTTCTGGTACTGTAACTTCATAAATTCTGGGAACAGAAAGTCATGCCTCCTAATATACTAAAAGGCTTTTTATTTTTGTTAGGTAACTTATTGAACTGTGGATAGAAAATAATGGATTTGAAGACGAAGAAGAAAAAACATTTATTATAGCTACAGTACACACGCCATATGCTGTGTGGTGTCGGCCTAGAGAATATCACCAACACAATTCTTCCCGCGGGTGTCGTAAAAGGCGACTAAGGGACACAAACCGGGGGGTGGGCAGCAGCGCCCCCTGCAGTACAATTCCACCGAACTGCGATCCCCAACCCGCATGCCCAGCGTGGGGATTATGTGCATTACGCCCTATGATAGCACAACGTGGCGCTCTTTAGGGGAGGGCTATGTCCAGCAGTGGACTTGTATAGCCTGACGATGACACACGCCACAATAACAAAGCAAACTTAAAACACATTACTAAATAACATTAAAGAAAAGAAACGAACACTAAAGGTTACGGCGTGTCACTGCCGCTAAAAACGGCAACTGACTCAGCATATGCTGATGGGCAAGCCTTCAGCGCTGATTTTTCAGCCAGTGCCGTGCTCCGCGAGCGTTACAGACTGCCGTGTGGTGCAAGCATGGGAAATACCATACTGAATAAAATACTTATAATTATGTAATATAGAGTAATAGATAACTATTACTCTATAGAGTAATAGTTATATAGAATAGAACACGTAATATGCCTACAGAATGAAACAGGCACTTAAATAGTTTCCAAGCTTAATAATGAATTTAAAGCAGAGATCATTAATTTATCCATTTACTCAATCGCAATCTAGACCTTGTTTACGTGTTTGTCCTTTTTTACTTCAAAACTCTTTGGTATATCTTAATCTACAGATAGATCGATATATATAGATAGAGATAGGGAACACTTTATCTATAATATAAAAATGAATCGCTGAATGTGTTGGTAAGCGCAAATCTCGAGAGCAGCTGAACCGATTTCGCTGATTCTTCTTTTAGAATATTCCTTGAAATACGAGAATAGTTCTTGCAGAGAGAAAAATTAAAAAAAATTAAAGAATCGACGATTCAAGTGTCTCCAATATATATTGCTCCAGTTCATCCAAAGGTTGTCTGCAAGAGATATCGAATAAAATAAGCTCGCCATGTACACTTTTGTTAAATTTTATACTTTTAGAATAGAATAATCTTTAGTATTTTCTAAGCTTAACACGAGCAGTAGACATAATTAAAATAGTTTTTATACGTATTTATGCTCGTTTATTACATTTTTACAATTTTCCGACGTTTCGGCACTTTTTCAGGTGCCGTGGTCTCGGATGACAATGTTTATTTGTTTTAATTTTGTGCCTTCTGTATGATTTTTACGCGTGCAATTAAGTATAAAGTATTTTGCGATTAACAACCATTAACGGAATGGAACCCAAAAACTTAATGTTTTCCCAGTACGATCCCACAGATCAAAATGGATAGAACTTGATTTTGTAGTAAAAAGTTCGAACAGAACGGTCATCGTATACTGGGCGTGTGCCGTTTGATGATAAAGGTCTTATCAATGTGATACGGATAAGGATTGCCACATTTCGCTAGGATTGGCAAACAATTTATAAAAGGTTTGATAACACTACACAGGGTTATACTATTTTTATTTTTAATGCACTAACCCGTGCTAAGGACAATTTCAAATCTCTGTACGTAATACAGAGAATAGTGTAAAGAGGTTCAAAATTTCACTGATGCCGGTGAGTCGCCCATTGGCTCAGTTGGAAAGAGCGCTGGCACGGATAGCCAGAGGTCGCGGGTTCAAGTCCCGGCATGTGTGGAATTTTTAGCCTCTAAATAGGTTTTTAAAATACTATACAGGGTGTTGCAAAAGTATCTCCTAAAAGATTCCTCTTTCATGTAGTCTATAAACGACCCACTGCAGGACACAGCCCTTCTCTCAAGGCAAGAGTTTGTTCTGAATCACGACGTGTTCAAAACACTCTGTATAAGCTATCGCTTAGCTACCAGCTAATAAGATCAGAACGGAGAGGTCAAATATTTTAACCGCCTCGTTAAGACCATAATGTCAATGTTGAGAAGACGTGCCATATTCTATAACTATATCTACTCGTATCTATAATCAAATCAGCCCGCGGATAGCCAGAGGTCGCGAGTTTGAATCCCGGCATGGGTGGATTTTTTTTCCTTTAAATAGGTTTTTTTATAAAGTAGAATTTGTGTCAAAAAAGCAAATTTTGCGCTGTTACACAAAAGCATATTGTGTATGGGACCCGTAGTTTACAATACAATACCGAAGGAATTGCCATAATTAAGTAGAAATAATTTTAAAATCAAATTAAAGTGTCTATTAGATCAAAAGGTTTATTATATATAACATAACAGAATTCTTAACAGATGATAATGTCAGCTAAGACATTGACTGACATTGTAATAAAATTTGTACTTTAAATTGACATTTTTTCTGGTGCTGTTTACACAATTTGACATGTAACAAAAATTCAACTTTATCAATATTTTTTTTTCTTATTTCCATTTTAATATAATTAAATTTATCTTGAGTTATTGGGCTCGCTCTAGAATTCCTTGAGCAATGCGCAGTAACCGTAACGACTTGGTACCCCTTCTTTCATGATATAAGCATGATCTGTTGCCAGCTAAGTATCAATAAAAAAGGTAGGAACACACTGCGATTATGTGAAATTCAAAGGTGTAATCTTATCATTAACTCTATTTCAAATTGACATTACATTTTATTATTCTGGAAAATTTCTATTGGTGGTGCCTTTCTTATAATTTGTACGCCCCGTCAGACAGAGCATGTATAGAACTAATTATTTTTATATATACATCCTATCAATGAACTCATGCTTCACAAATAAAAATCTTTGTCTTTGTCTTTACTATGACATAACATAACTTAACCTCACGCCTGTATCCCAGAGGGGTAAGCAGAGACCAGGGACCGCCACTTGCCACGATCCTGACAGAGCACCTTCGCTTCATCAACGTTCATAACTCGTTGTAGCGCGCACGCCGTTCCGGGTACTTTATATCTTCCCGTTTGCTATTACATCCCCTATTTGGTCGAAGAACGTCCGCCTGGGGCGTCCCTTACCGGATCTTCCACCCGCATTAGCAATTATATTTGACTACGTATATAATTCAATGTAGAATTGTATGCTTTCACTGTTGCTGTGTTATGTGTGTCTTGTCTTTGGAATAAACCTATTCTTTTCTATTCTATATAGATAAATTTGCATAAAGCTTAGTTAAACTTAAAAATAAAATAATGGTATGGTATCAGCATGGCTGGGGCACGGGTCTCTTCCATCGCAGGAAGATTAGGCCATACTCCACCACGGGGGCCAAGTCCGGGTTGGTGGAGGATTGTGGGAGAGTGGCGGGCCTTACTGTCAGAAGTTATCAAGCCGCCCATAAGGCTTCTGAAATGGCTTAACGACTGCCATTACATGACAGCCGGCAACAACGGTGAACCCACGATCGGACGAATGTGAGGCGGTGTTCTACCGCTGTATTCCCCTCCCCCCCTGTTATGCGTTACCTAAAACGTGAAAGTCTTTTGTTACCAACGCATCGGCGCACGCGCACCTGTTACTTGTAACGGTCAAAGCAAATGGTCCCCTAACTTCGGAGGGTGGATCCTGATTGGTGCATCCGATTTTTAAATTGACAGGTGCCTTGTTCTATCCTCTTATACAGGGTGAGCGAAAAGACCGTTTTCTTCTGTGCGTGTTTCGATGTTTTACGTTTTTTTCTGTTCGTTACGCACGAAATACATATGTTGACAGCATATTTCGTATTCATTTAGCCACTTAATGTTTGACGAAGCGAATGATATTCATTTTAATGTCTAAAAAATATTTAGATTTCCACACGCATATGTAGACGAACCACACAAAAATAAGCACAATGTACAGCATTTAGAAAAAGCACAATTGCTAGGTAAAAGTATTAAGTGTGATATCATAATCATCATCAAGCCATTATGTCCCCACCGAGGGACTCGGATCTCTTCCCTGAGGAAGGTATGCCATACCCCACCACGGGGGCCAAATCTGGATTACTGGGGGCTTGCAAGACTAGCGGCTGGTCCCACTGTCAGAAGTTTTCAAGGCGCCCATAAGGCCTCTGACTTGGCTTAACGAAAAATGCCAATAATGTCATGGACGGTAACCCAGCCATGTACTCAACGCGCCCTGTGTTGCTTAATCTTCATTTAAGATCACTCAGGCAGCCGGCGCTACGAGCGATTCAGGTGTACTAAACTCGTACTATTGCTGTATATTAGTTTTATAACATTTTTAGTTATTTATAATCTACTTTTAGCTTTCACGCCTACCTCAATTAGTCGGCTCTCCTATACCGACTGTTGGTTGGATGGTAGAAAAAACTACTAGCATTAGGTCCATTTTTTTTTTTTTATTTGTATTTTTACGGCAATTTTTAGCCTACACTATTTTTATTTTTAATGCACTAACCCGTGCTAAGGAACAAATTTAAAAACCTATTTAGAGGCTAAAAGTTTCACCCATGCCGGGATTCGAACCCGCAACCTCTGGCTATCCGTACCAGCGCTCTACCAATTGAGTCAATGAGCCGTGAGTCGCCCATTGGCTCAATTGGTAGAGCGCTGGCACGGATAGCCAGAGGTCGCGGGTTCGAATCCCGGCATGGGTGAAACTTTTAGCCTCTAAATAGGTTTTTAAATTTTTAGCCTCCAAATAGGTTTATAAAATTCCTTTAGCGTGATTTCTTGATGTGGCAAAATCGTTGTCTTTATTTTCTATTGTTTTTTTTTATTGTTCGTCTTATATTCCAAGGTACTGTTACCTGTCTTATTGTCTTTATTACACATCTGCATTTTATTGTACTGAAAATGGCGGCGGACGCTGGTGCCTATGATACAGTGTAATTCAACACTAGAATAGGTACCAACGGACCATCCTCATATTCAAAGGAACTAGATCTATATATTGTACCCACAAAGTTAGTAAGTAAGGAAAAATTGTACTTCATTTTTTATAAACAATAAATAATTTTTATCTTATCTTTATCTATCTTTTTACTTCTGAGCAGTCGGGACACAAATTCTCTACTTAAATATTTGTAGTGTATTACTATGTATGTATATAGGTATATATTTGTGAGTGTGCGTGTATGCGTGTAAGTATGGCTGCATATGAGAGTGTGAGTGCGTGTTTGTCCCGTTTTGATGCTCCGTGGGTCACCAGAAGGCCCTTGCTGAAAATCAGTGCTGTGGTTGCAAACCCTCAGCTTATACTGAGCATGAGGCCTTTTCTCCGCTACATCGACATACTGTGTAGCGTTGGAATTTATGTTCATTTCATTCATTTGTAGTTCCTCTTTTCAACTGCTTTTATTTTGGTCCTGCTTCCTTTTCTGTACTTTCCTTTTCTTGTGAAATTTGGTATGTCCATTTCGCGTTAAATAAATGTTTTTTTTCTTCTTCTTCAAATTCCAAATGGCGAGATACCTGGGATGTTCCCGCCTGCTTAGTAGTACTCAGCAATGGGTTATTGGTTAATTCTTTTACAGTTTTTTTTTACGCATTTTCTACGTCACCATAAACTAAATAACTCCAGCCATAAGGAACCGCAGCTGTTTAGCAGAAGAACGGACTTAACGCTCCAGCTATTTCCCCCAGTCGCTCACGCATCCCCTGAACCATGAACCAACCTGTTTTTCCATACGTCTCCCGCGCATTAGACCGTGCAATCAGTGAACCATGTCTCTCGTGCATTACCCTTTGCAGGCAAGGGTGCAAAATGTCGAGTAATAAACCATTTTCGCCTTTGCGTCGGGTACGTCTGCTGTATGTATGTACGTACATACATACATACATACATACATACATACATACATACATACATACATTCATACATACATACATACATACATACATACATACATACATACATACATACATACATACATACATACATACATACATACATACATACATACATACATACATACATACATACATACATACATACATACATACATACATACATACATACATACATACATACATACATACATACATACATACATACATACATACATACATACATACATACATACATACATACATACATACATACATACATACATACATACATACATACACGATCCTGCCATCCTGACAGATCACCTTCGCTTCATCAACGTTCATAAGTCGTTGCAAGCACGCACGCCGGTTCTGGGTACTTTTTATCTTTCCCTTTGCTAATACATCCCCCTTACCAGCCCTTCCACTCACATTCGCAATATATATTTGTTTCGTCAATCTTTCTTCCTTCATCCTCTCTACTCCACATGTCCAAACCAACGCAACATTTCTAGTCATCCTCTTTTAGTCCACAACGTTCTCTGATCAGACTATTGCGTGTCCTGTCATTTAAAGTAACACTACACATACTTCTCACATCACATCAAACCAAGCCAAATATTCCACTCGGATCATGAAAGCGTGTTAAACAAGTTATGATTTTTTTTTATTGAAACCCCTTAATTTATTTATTTATTATTATATTTGGAACACTAACAGCTACTCACTCACAGAACATTATGTTCTGTGTTCTCACTAGCACAATAGATTACATGCATAGCAACATAAAGCCAACAAAAAGTTTTCACAGATAGCCATATTTTGAGCAATTAGCACAGGTGAAAGAAAAACATTACACGAAACATCAGGCTCATTAATTAGGTACATCCAAAAATAGAAGAAAGAAGGTGGCACACCATTTTAATGGGTTATATCAGTAATGAAGCTTCAAACGAGTCACAGAACTTAGACGTTAACACTTTGCGAATGACGGAACGGATTAAGCCTTGTCAGAGGCCTTATGGGCGGCTTGATAACTGCTGACAGTAAGGCCCGCCACTGTGTTACAATCCTCTACCAACCCGGACCTGACCCCCGTGGTGGAGTAGGGCCGAAACTTCCTGCGGTGCAGAAAGAGACCCGTGGCCCAGCAGCGGGGACAAGGGTTGATATCATTTGAGCCAGATCGCTGTCCCAGTGGTTGAGTATGGCCTAATCATCTCGTTACGTAGATGGAAATAGTACGTCTACTCAGATCACAGAAACGGAATACAGTCGCAACGGATCACACATACCAAGCAAAATATTTCACTCGGATCATCTAATCCGAGTGGACTACATGTTTGTTTAGATTTTTTCCATTCGAATCACGCCATTAATATTAGTAGGAAGGAAATCGATATTTTTTATTAAATAAAATACAATACATTTTCTAACATAGGTATTTTAACCTTTCGTGACTTGTACCTACAAAGAATATTTTCGGGGCTTAATCGCGTTGTAATTTATGGCTTTTTTACCTCGACCTTACAGGTAAAATAGCAAACAGAATTTGACAATAAATACATTTCCTTGCAATAATATTTGTTTATTAATATTATTAAGTGGAATATATTTAGGCTATGAAAGATTACAGATGTTAGTAAAACTTATATAAAGGAAAGAAAGATGTATGTATGTAAGTGTGTGTGTATGTGTTTGTCTGCTTAGCCCTACGACTATTAAAGCGTACCTACATACATACATAACCTCACGCCTGTATCCCAGAGGGGTAGGCAGAGACCAGGGACTGCCACTTGCCACGATCCTGACAGATCACCTTCGCTTCATCAACGTTCATAACTCGTTGTAGCGCGCACGACGTTCCGGGTACTTTATATCTTCCCGTTTGCTAATACATCCCCTATTTGGTCGAAGTACGTCCGCCTGGGGCGTCCCTTACCGGATCTTCCACACGCATTAGCAATATATATTTGACTACGTATATTATTCTTCAACAACGTTCATAAGTCGCTGCGTGCACACACGCCGGTTCCGGGTCCTTTTTTTCTTTCCTTTTGCTAATACACCCCCTATTTGGTCGATGTATGTCCGTCTGGGACGTCCCTTTTCAACCCTGACAATCACATTCGCAATATATATTTGTTTCGTCAATCTTTCTTCCTTCATCCTCTCCACATGCCCAAACCAACGCAACATTCCTACCTACATACGCCACAGACGACCTCTGTGGCGTAGCGGTAGCGCGTCTGCCTACCATGCAAGAGGTCCCGGGTTCAAATCCCGGCTGGGAACAAAAAAAAGCCCCTGTTTTTCTCAGCGCGGCAAATAATGATATCACTTGTCCGTCGTCCCAACGGCATGGCAAGTCTGCATTCTGCGTTTTAACCTTGCGCGGACGTGTGTCATATACCTACACTTTGTCAGGTGTTTCTTATCAGTATTGTTCGTGGTTTATCGTTGTACTTACACATTTACAATACCTAAGCACCTAAATAGAGTTTCCGATGTTAATAATTGTAGCCATAGGTCTTTGAAAGGGAGTAACCAAGTTTCAAGTCTTCATTTGTCAGCAAACACGGTACATGTGGATTTTACAAGACACATTGTTATGAACAAGCGTGTAGCACCATGATATGGTGTACAAATATTATAATAAAATTTTAGAAAGGCTATACTACTTACAAGATTATACAACGTCAAGAATAAAAAAAATATATCTTTATATATATATATATATAGTATATATTGTTATTGTTATCAACCCTTGTATATCCCCACTGCCGGGGCACGGGTCCTTCCTGCATCTCAGGAAGGTTAGGCCATACTCCACCACGGGGGCCAAGTCCGGGTTGGTGGAGGATTGTAAGACAGTGGCGGGTCTTACTGTCAGAAGTTATCAAGCAGCTGGCTTAACGACTGTCATTACATGACAGCCGGCACCAACGGCTTAACGTGCCTTGCAAAGCACGGAAGCGCTCGGAAAAATGCCACTTGCGGTAGTCACGGCACGGTTACCCATCCTGCACCTGACCACGCCTGTTGTTGCTTAACTCAAGTGATTGATTCCAGTCACTCGGTTCGCCTAGGCCACGAGCTTATATATATACAAATAAGATGTCATAGATGCATTTAAAAGTCATTGTGTATTAAAGTAATCATTCATACCGTGTATACATTTTTGAACCAACCAGTTAGGAAGCGCTTTGTCGCATCTATTTTCCGGGACATATTTCTTTTGGCAGGGAATTAAATATTTTTATTGCCATGTAATAATGCCTTAATGTTCCCTTGAACATTTAAACAGCCTAAATATTCCCAGTACCTAGGTATTTAGGCTGGCAAAGATTAATACATCCTTCATGGGGCATTGTATACGCTTCTATAATAAAATGCCTGAAGATATATTAAGCTTGCCTGAAACGCGGTTAAAAAAATATGTTAAGTGTGAGACAAGCAACCGACGACGCGAGCTCCGTCTCTGCTCACCATGATTAAGCTCTGCGAATCGGAGCGAAACCTGGTCGGACTTTTCCGAGATAACACCCGTAAGTAAATCCGGACTAAAAGTCTACAATGTTAAGTACACTTTGTTCCAAAAGGGCTACTATAGCATAAAGGATTATTTAGATGACAATGATGCCTGGAATTAAAGCCAGTACAACTTAGAACTCATGCATTGTACTGGCTTTAATTCCACACATCTTTGTCATCTTTATGCTATAGTACTTAGCCCTTTTGGCACAAAGTGTACTAAACTTTACGACATTACCTCTGCCACAGTAAAAGTTCATCTGTATTCGACGTCACGATTCCCATTCATTTGACATTGGATTTAGTGAATTACACTCAAAATGGGTACACTCTAAAGATTACATTCACTGAATAGCCGTCGACTTATCATCACGACAGCACGAAAATTGTAAAGAAAGAGCTAAAGAAACTGGCCAAGAGCGTGTCGGGCCACGCGCAGTGGGTTCCGCAGTGGTAGAGGCTTTTTACTTTTTTACTTTTTTGACAACCTCTGTGGCGCAGCGGTAACGCATCTGCCTACCATGCGACAGATCTCGGGTTCGAACGCCGGCTGGGGACAAAACACCCAAGTCTTGGATGTTTACATGTTTGTGATGTCGCTGTTTCTAGTTCCCACCACTCAGGGTATCCTAGTGTGGGGCCAGAAGCAATGTATGTGCCAGCATGTAAATGTTATGTTATGTTAACGTTATCAACCCTTATATATCCCCACTGCTGGGGCACAGGTCTCTTCGTACATCGCAGGAAGGTTAGGCCATACTCCACCACGGGGGCCAAGTCCGGGTTGGTGGAGGATTGTAAGACAGTGGCGGGCCTTACTGTCAGAAGTTATCAAGCCACCCATAAGGCCTCTGACATGGCTTAACGACTGCCATTATATGACAGCCGGCACCAACGGCTTAGCGTGCCTTGCGAAGCACGGAAGCGCTCGGAAAAATGCCACTAGCGGTAGACACAGGACGCTCACCCATCCCGTACCTTACCGCGCCTGTTGTTGCTTAACCACGTGATTGATTCCAATCACTCGGTTCGCCTAGGCCACGAGCGCTTCATGTTCAATTCAATTCAATTCTTGTTTATGGCACCCTCTAGGATTCTGCCAGTGTCAAGTTTGTGGAGATGGCACTTTTTTTTTCCACTAGTCGCGCACCTCGCAAATTGCAGTAGATAAGTTGAGGAACTTATAGTAACCAAAAATTATTATACATAATAAAATAGTACATAAATATTATGAAACGACTAAATAATATATATCTACAGTTTTATATTGTTAGATTTAATAAAATGTTCATGCGCTTCATGTTAACGAGGGCCTTTTTTTAGTTTTTCATTACAGCGATGGAAGCACGACAATGGTTGTTATCTGCCTCAAGTTGATAGTCAGCAAAGCGATATCAGTACCTGCAATCATTCCAGGGGTAGAACCTACGGGTGTACCTGCTAATCTTCTCTCCAAAACTTAAACTAGCTGGTAGATAATGCTAAGTAGAATTAAGCTCACCTATGCGCAAAAATGTTACGCAATAACGAATTTTAATAGTAATTAACCGTTGAACTAAACGTGTTCTTGAGTGGACGCCCTCCGACCAGGTGGGATGACGATCTGCGAAAAACTGCAGGCAGACGCTGGATGCGGCAAGCTGAAGACAGTGCTATGGCAATCATTAGGGGAGGGATATGTCCAGCAGTGGGCTGATATAGCCTGAAGAAGAAGAATAATACGATGTTTTCGCTCGCTATCGCCCCAACCTTCGGCCGCTTAGACTCCTCAACCGGAGGGTGTCCGGCTGGCCGCTTTAGCCAAACGAGACTTACATCTTTTTTCCCTCTATATTTTTCCCCTATAATAAAGTACTTTCTTTCATACATAATTAAATTATGCATCAACTCCAAGCAAATTTGTCAGTAGAGCTTTAAGTTGTGTGTTGAATGTTGTGTATTTTGTAATAATTTCAAGATTGTCCGGAGATACGCAAAAGAAACACTTTTTCGTATTTTGCCGGCGTGATTAATATGATAAATGAAATAAAATATTTCAACATACATACATACATACATACATACATACATACATACATACATACATACATACATACATACATACATACATACATACATACATACATACATACATACATACATACATACATACATACATACATACATACATACATACATACATACATACATACATACATACATACATACATACATACATACATACATACATACATACATACATACATACATACATACATACATACATACATACATACATACATACATACACACACACATACATACATACATACATAACCTCACGCTTGTATCCCAGAGGGGTAGGCAGAGACCAGGGACTGCCACTTGCCACGATCCTGACAGATCACCTTCGCTTCATCAACGTTCATAAGTCGTTGCATGCACGCACGCCGGTTCCGGGTACATTTTATCTTTCCCTTTGCTAATACATCCCCTATTTGGTCGATGTAAGTCTGCCTGGAACGACCCTTACCAACCCTTCCACTCACATTCGCAATATATATTTGTTTCGTCAATCTTTCTTCCTTCATCCTCTCCACGTGTCCAAACCAACGCAACATTCCTTTCTCAATTCTAGTCACTACCCTCTTTCACTCCACAACGTTCTCTGATCAGACTATTGCGTGTCCTGTCATTTGAAATAACACTACACATACTTCTCTAACACCTCATTTCTACTGCATTATTTCAACATTCTAGTACTAATCGTCTCTGAACTAGACATACATCCAGACTGAGGGACATGGTGCAACCATAGGGGTTCCTTGTCCACTTCAGTGCCCTGGGAACCCTAAAAAGTTCAAATGGGCATCGAATAGGCTTTTATCTAGAAAAAAAGGTTAACGTACTTGTAAAACAAGAATAAAAAGTGGTCCGTGAAATAAATTGGCGATTCACGCTATCTGAATTGACCATAGAGGTCTGTGGCAGATATAACTTTGGACTTTGCGTCTACGCAATGAGATGCTTCATACAGGCTCCCGGGCACCTTCACTCACACTAGGTGGGTGAAGGGCCTCACACACTGGACAGTTATTTAATCGGGGCCAGACCTTAGAGTCCAATACTTACATAGTTTTACAATAGAATGAAATGCAAAGTAAGGTACTCGGGGCTGCAAGTGATGCAGATTACTTCAGCCAGATGTTGCTGCCTGTTACGTAATACAGAGACTATTGTAAAGAGGTTCGAAATTTCACTGATGCCGGTGAGTCGCCCATTAGCTCAGTTGGGAGCTCCGACTAACCTTTGGCATGGTTAGTCTGAGGTCGCGGGTTCGAGTCCCGTCTTGGGTGGAATTTTAGCCTCTAAGTAGGTTTTTGAAATAAGCACAACAATTATTGATATTTGCCTCAATTTGGTAGTCTACACAGCAATAGCACTACAATGCCATTCCAGCTGTATAATCCGCGCAAATTACATAGGCATCTCTCGCGAAGAAGATCGAATCGCGAGAGGCGCCGAGTTAAGTTATAATAATGCCTGTCTCCAAATTATCTCTCAAATATAAAAATTAATTATCTCTATAATATGAAAATCTCGAGAGTAGCGGAACCGATTTTGCTAATTCGTATATTAGAATATTCCTTGAAGTACGAGGGTGGTACTTACGGAGAGAAAAAATAAAAAAAATAAAGAATCGACTGTTAGGCGGTACGAAGTGCGCTGGGTCGGCTAGTGGTAATATAAAATAAGCCAATCTCCAAAGATAAATTATACTTAAAACAGTAAATATTTATTAACTGGTGCTGTGGGTTTTGTAAAAAACTAAATAAAATGAAATAAAAATAGTTAGCAATGGTTACACCTACCATTGCAATGCCTTTGGTTACTAGACTATCGATAGTGTGTGTGGCGAGCACATGTCAACTCTGCGCGCGCACTACAAACTCCAATATTCCTGCATCGCGCATTTAAAGTGTTTCAATGACATAGCATAAATATAACGTCCGACTTACAATAGTAGGACCGGCCGTCCCCAGGCATACGATATGCCTGGCGGGAAATTTCCCTTTATAGTGGAAGAGCACGATCACCCGCTCTTCCATATATGTGAATAAAACGACCATTACCGGACTAATCTAGCTCTATTGAACAACTATGCATTTTAAAGACTCACCCCTCAGGAAACAGTTAATCTATTCTGGTTGCCTTCCTACACTTCTTCGCCCGTCTCTAGGTCTCCAAACTCGTACTTTTGATATGATACGATATCATCGATATCCTTTGTATGCCTCCACTGTTGGGACACGGGTCTCTTCCGGCATCGCAGGACGGTTAGGCCATACTCCACCACGGAGGCCAAGTCCGGGTTGGTGGGGGATTGTAAGACAGTGGCGGGCCTTACTGTCAGAAGTTATCAAGCCGCCTATAAGGCCTGTGACATGGCTTAACGACTGTCATTACATGACAGCCGGCACCAATGTCTTAGCGTGCCTTGCAAAGCACGGCTGCTACTTTCAAAATAACTCATCTCTAAAGTGAACTATCACCTAAGTATTTCCCGGCTTTATCCCGACCTTTGTATTTTAGTGTTTTTTATTTTCTTATTCTTTGTTTGTGCCGTAAATGGTAACCGCTGAAAACCAGCGTCGTGGTCGCTACCGGCCACGGCATAATGCTGAGCGGTGACCAATTTGATGCCAAATCTAACCCAACTGTGTTATATTTGTCTAATTAGATATTAAATTCATCAAATCAAATAAATAATTTACTTACTTACCTTCTTTGAATAAAACATTTTTGAATGCGTAGGCCAAGTCCGGGTTGATACTAGATCTAGTACTTTTACACCCTTATCTTGTGTCTTGTCTATAATATACTATAGACAAGACACAAGAACTTGAAAATAATTTATTCTCCGTTTCGTTCACAGATTAGATCGCGCTACGCAGAGGATGGTCGAAACATGAAACGTCTCGAGAACAATTGCAGTTGAAACCAAACCGGCAACCAAACCTTCAACCTGAACCAAAGATTATGTGTTAAAAAGGCGGCCGACACATTGACAAAGAAATTCCAAGATGGCCGACCAAGAGGGCCCAGTGACGATTGAGGATCTACCTATCACTTTTCAGGTAAGTGCGTTTTAAAAATCAAATCACAGTGGCACAGAAATTGCGATTTAATTAATGTTACGTTGAATGAATTTGTCTATTATAAAATCCCTGAAGATATATTAAGCTTGCCTGAAAAGTGCTTCTAATATCTGTTAAGTATGGGTACTTTGTGTCAAAGGGGTTTTAAAAACCTATATAGAGGCTAAAAATTACGCCAATGCCGGGATTCGAACCCGCAACCTCTGGCATGGATAGCCAAAGGTTGCGGGTGGAATTTTTTGCCTCTAAATAGGTTTTTAAAATTGTCCTTAGTACGGGTTAGTGCATTAAAAATAAAAATAGTATAATCAAAGGGGTTACTAAAACATAAAAATATTATTTAGATGACAGTGATATCTGGAATCAAATCCAGTACAATGATGAGTTCTATGTTTTATATATATACATTGGCCTCTTTTGCATCTACTTAATAAGATGATTTATACAGCGTCCAGTGGTATATTCACTCACACTAGATGGGTGAAGGGACCACTCCGACGCTGTAGTGCCTGGGACATGGTTTTATAGATGGTGTAGGCTTGCCCAGCACCTATACCATCCTGACAGCTTAGTCGGCCTAGCCCACAGGAAAGACTAGTCAATACGTGCGTAGCCAACCAAGCCGCGGGTTTCCTCACGATGTTTTCCTTCACAGTTAGCGTGTGGTATTGCGACTACAAATTCGCAAATGTACGTAACTTTAAAATTAAACAAAGTCATTGATACAGTCATGTCCGCACTCGGGATCGAACCTGGAGCTCTCGCTTGCCAGTCCATGGTTCTACCCACTGAGCTACCACCGCTTCATAATAATTATGTTAAACTACTCAGTTTAGTCTCAGTCTTTCAAACTTTGTCTTTTACTTTGAAAAGACTAATATTGGAGATTTTTGCCCATTTTGTCCCCAAGATGTTCTACATTTTGAAATAAAACGTTCATTGAGCCGCAGTTTCTGCGCTACTTTGAATACAACCATTTCATTTTCATTTCATTACAAGATAAACTAGAGCGGTTTTGAGAAAAAATGGACCAGAAAACTCCTATATGCTGCGACTGCAGATCTATAGGTGACAATGATATCTGGAATTAAAGCCAATTCAATGCAATCGTTTTAGGCTTCGGAATAATTACTCACACTCTGTACGTAATACAGAAAATATTGTAAAGAGGTTCGAAATTTCACTGATGCCGGTGAGACGCCCAATAGCTCAGTTGGAAGAGCGCTGGCACGGATAGACAGAGGTCGCGGCTTCGAACCCCGGCATGGGTGGATTTTTAGCCCCTAAATAGGTTTTTAAAAAATACACAGACTCTGTTAATTAAACATGAAAAACAAAGAACTTGAAACTACAGCAAGAATAGCAACAGCGGACTTATCAGTAAAGGTTGATGTCTTCCGGACAACCTTCGTATGGACTTGAAAAACTGTGGCTGCTGAGATAAAATTAGATTCAAATATGTATTTAGATCCAAGTACAGACTCTCACCTACGCGCCGATGTGCGCTCGCGCATGGTGGCGTCGGTGACGTCACTTCCGGTCCTTTTAGCCGGATGCGGTCCAGTTGCCGCGTTAATTCCACCGGCCTACCATCACGCCTTTTATCCGCAATTGGGTACCCATAGACTACAATTCGCGTCTAGTTATTTTTTTTTATTTTTTTTTTTGTAATTTTTTTTATCCTGGCTGATGGAGATTTTGAACTAGACACCTAGGTTTACTTGTAATGTTGATTAATTCTCAGTTTCTGTGCTGCTTTGATGATGATAATTATCAACCCTTTGTATGCCCTTACTGCAGGGGCAGGAGTCTGTTTATTATTGTGATCAATTAATTTGTTTTCGCTGTTGATGTCCTTAATAAAATTATGATGATGTTGATATCGACCCTTTGTATGTCCCCATTGCTGGAGCACGGGTCTCTTCTTGCATTGCAGGAAGATTAGGTCATACTCCACCACGGGGGCCAAGTCCGGGTTGGTGGAGGATTGTAAGACATTGGCGGGCCTTACTGTTAGAAGTTATCAATATCATAGAGCCCCTGACAAGGCTTAACGACTGCCACTACATGACAGCCGGCACCAACGGTTTAACGTGCCTTGTTACTTTGAATAAAACATTTATTTTTGTTCTTTTTTGTTATTTTAAATTCTGATTATATTCAGATTATAAAAAAATACAGTATTATTGCATTCTATAACTTGTACCGCAACTTATATTGCGCAATTTTAAAATAACTTGAACCACATTCAATGAGCAAAATTCATTCATATAACATACCTAACATAACCTCATGCCTCTGGGTGTATCCCAGAGGCATGAGGTTCTAAATAGGTTTTTAAATTTGTTCCTTAGCACAGGTTAGTGCATTAAAAAAATAAAAATAGTGTAATAGTGTAAAAAAACATTGTGATTTGGTATGATGGGGCTGACATGATCACATAATGATCAAAGCCTCTAAATGACGACGTCTGTGGCGTAGTGGTAGCGCATCTGCCTACCATGCAAGAGGTCCCGGGTTCGAACCCCGGTTGAGGATAAAAACGAAACCCCAGCTCTTGGATGTTTTCGTGTTTGTGATGTCGTTGTTTCTGGTTTCCACGACACAGGGTATCCTAGTGTAGGACCAGAAGCAATGTATGTTCCTGTATGTAAATGTTATGTTATAAATAAAAATAAGATAAAAAAAAATATGTTTGTTATTCCATTGGTGTAGTTAGCATTCCAAATCACCTTGAATGCGTTTATTTCCGAGTTTCATTTTTAAAATATAATTCTAAAAAACTAAAATAATACACTACAAGGTGTTTGTAGAAGTATGAGCTGCCGTGTCGTAACAAGACACTGTAATTTAAAAACAGGCATTTTCCACAAAACGCCAAAAACATTTCGTTAAGAAAATTCCGCATAGATACGTCAAATCAAAACAGATTACTTTAAAAAATTTACATGTGTTAAATAATAGTGCACATAATTATGCCGTAACTAGTTAATTTAAATTTTTGTATATGGACTCTAATTGAAAATTTAGAATTTTCGCACTGAATACCCGCTTTTTTTCTTGACAAATAGGAAAAGGTTTTAAAGTTGTTATGACAAAACACTGCATCTACAGTTATTTGGCATAAAAATCACGAGCATGTTTTGGCAAAACACGGTACCTATCTATAGAAACAGTATTTTGTCAAAACAGGTCTCTATAATATTGGCTATACAGTCTTATTTACTATGACTGATTTGCGTATTATTAAAACTTTTTCCATATTTTTTGATGCCATGCCATGTACTTAAGGGCGAAGAATCGAATTATTCATGTTACTTCAAAGCACTGTATCTATAGATACAGTGTATTGTCATACCACGGCAGTGAGGCTTTTGTGAAGGAAGTCTTGTCTAACTATGTCATTCACGCTAATCCCGGTTACATTATGGTTTACCACTACTAACTTTCGTTGCAAACCATTTAGTAAGATCTTCCGTTAAGGCTGGTGCTACGTCTCACTCACTCGTTATGTTTAAAGATTGTTGAATGTTGTTTATAAAAATGTAGCGCTAGATAATAAAATAGAGTTACATAACAAAGTTACAGTAGGTACATAGCACCAGTCAGTGGCATGGGGATAGCTGAAAATCAGCGCCCTCTGGAGTGTACTCCAGACGGCATCCAGCTGAGCTATGTCCATTTTCGGGTTTAGTGAATAAATTTATGTAAACATTTCTCAACAGTAATTGTAGAGGCGTATTTAATATTTTTATGTAATTAATTGTGTGATTGTGTACAAACCCGAAATAAATTCGAAGACGTTGGTATGCGGATCACAAAGTTAAAGTGGTGATGGGCGGGACACTTGGCTAGAAGAGAAGACGGCCGGTGGACCAGGGCAGTATCGAAGTGGTGGCCAAGGGAAGGAAGGAGGTTGGTAGGCAGACCACCAACACGATGGTCAGACGACATCGTGAGGGTTGCGGATCAGAGATGGATCATATTAGCACAGGACAGTGAGGGACAGCAGTAAAAAGGAGGCCTATGCCCAGCAGTGGGTTAATGTGGGCTGATTATAGATATATAGATCACATGCCATCAAAAGAATACTTAAGAATGGACGACCTCTGTGGCGTAGCGGTACCGCGTCTGCCTACCATGCAAAAGGTCCCGGATTCGAATCCCGGCTGAGGACAAAAAAAAACAGGTCTTGGATGTATACAGGTTTGTGATGTCGTGTTTCTGGTTCCCACGACACAGTGTATCCTAGTGTGGGGCCAGAAGCAATATATGTGCCCTTATGTAAATGTTAATTGTTAATGTTATGTTATCTGCATGGAAGCCCAAATTTTAATCACAATTTATATTGTAATGTTCCTGTGATGACATTCTCTGCAGCGGTGACCCGAATTCGTTTACCTGTTTTGAAGATGACAATGTAGACAAATTAGAAACGTGGTGGTAAATAAAAATATGGATACTTATATGTTTTGTTTTCCAAAATTACGTCACTTAACCTTCAAACAAAAATATAAGACCTATAATTGTAAATGTTACTGCAATTTCTGTATGTATACAGGCACATGAAGCAATGTATGTAAATGTGATTGAAACGGATGGACTGCCTTTCAGCAATGAAAAAACTCCAATGTTATTTGGTGTGCCACGCGGGCGTCGGTGCGGCGGTTAGAGGAGAGGAGGCTGCAAAACAGACTGACTGCCCAATATGGCCGCGGTGGGGGTCACAGATTTCTTTCTGCAATCGATAATACGCATGCGCAAAGGTCCTGCTGCACCGACGCGTGTGATGTCACGTTTTATTGTTTTGTCACAGTTCGCCAACAGATGGCGTTACACACACAATGCTTATGAAAATAAACGTTACAAAATACTTAGGCAATTAATTATACTAATAAAAACGTATCGTCTACAGTGATGTTATGTTATAAATTAATTATTTTGTTAAAAAGAGCGAGCGAGATGTAAGCCATAGTGAATAGCAGCCTTAACCGGGGTCCAGTGAATGGGGTCAGAGCTAGCACGCACGTCATATTTGAACGCTTTTTGCATATAAAGCGGGGGAAATGTTCAATTGGCCGGCGATGTACGGTTAAGTAGCGTGAAGAAAGTACAGTAGACAACAAGGCAGCCCTAAAATTTTAAAAACCTATTTAGAGGCTAAAAATTTCGCCCATGCCAGCTCAGTTGGTAGAGCACTGGCACGATTACTGCCGGGACTCGGACCCGCGACCTCTGGCTAATCGTGCCAGTGCTCTACCAACTGAGCTGGCATGGGTGAAATTTTTTGCCTCTAAATAGGTTTTTGAAATTGTCCTTAGCACGGGTTAGTGTATTAAAAAGAATATAACCCTAAAATTATTCACAAGTTTACGTAGGAAACTGTAGATAGGATATCTTATGTACAGTTTCCTACGTACACTTGTGAATAATTTTAGGGTTATATAAGGGTCCCAATTTTAGGGTCCCGGCATAGGATTTCTTCATATCAACCCTTTGAATGATGGGGACGAAGTTCGGGTTAGTGGACGATTGTACGACAGTGTTAGAAGTTATCAAGCCGTACATAAGGCCTCGGACATGGCTTAACAATTGCCTCTACATGACAGCCGGCACCAACGGCTTAACGTGCCTTACGAAGAACGGAAGCGCTAGGAAAAATGCCGCCAGAGGCAGTCACGGGATAATCTGCATCCCCCAAAACCACACCTTGATACTATACCTCGATTAAATACCTCCATCTCCTAGATTCTATATTAAATACCTCCTCACAATGTTCCCCTTCACCGAGTAATATTGCTACTACAAATTTGCGGCTTTAGGTACCTCTGGAAATAAACAAAAACATAGCTACATGCCCGCACAGGGGATCGAACCAGGGTCTCCTAAACCAAACTTACCTCCTTGATTTCAGGTGAAATACCTTGGACAGAGCGATGCCCGAGGACTGTGGGGTATAAAGCACACCAGGCGTCCTGTGGACCTAATGGTATCTGCAGCCAAGGCTCTGCCTCCTGGTGAGGAGATTTCTTTTAAGAATTGTATTGGTTTGAAGTCCAAAAACATCCCCATTCATCAAAAACATATCGTTTGAATGCCTTCTTGGTCTAAGGCAACACCATAAAAAAGCTGAGTGTCTGAGGTGTGCAAAAACATCAGCGCTTGAACGGCCAATCCAAGGTGGGCATGAGTGGTGGGCACTAAGCCCACAATCTCTCTTTTTTAGGGTTCCGTACCTCAAAAGGAAAAAACGGAACCCTTATAGGATCACTTTGTTGTCCGTCTGTCCGTCCGTCCGTCTGTCAAGACCCTTTTTCTCAGGAACGCGTGGAGGTATGAAGCTGAAATTTATATCAATTACTCAAGTCTACTGTCCCTTGAAGCTGTGAAAAAATCAAACTTCTAAGCCAACGCAATCAAAAGATACAGCCGTTTATGCCGCAAATTTTCGACACTTGCAAGGGAATCAAAACCTACAGGGTGCTTCCCGTGAACTCAGAATCTTGAAATTTGGTACGAAGCAACGTCTTATAGCATAGATAAAGGAAAAATTACGAAAACCATAAATTTTTAGTTACATCACATAATATATTTTTTTTTAATAATTTTAAACTTACTACCCATTTCCTCATAAACGCGTAGAGGTATTAAATTGAAATTCATACCAAATACTCAGGTCTATAATACAGGTTTGTACGGAACCCTCGGTGCGCGAGTCTGACTCGCACTTGGCCGGTTTTTTTTTAAGTAAGACAAGTCACACTTGACCCCGCTTTCGCCTGATGGTAAACGAAGACACAGGTAAGCACGCAACATCGCAGGGGTGTTTGACACTACTTTTAAAGACTCTCTTTCTGAGAGAAAGCCTGTGCCCTGCAGTGGGCCGTTTGTAGGCTACATGACAAAAATACTGAATGTGTAACATGATGCTATAACGTTTTAACAACAATTATCTATACACTACAACATGCTACATCTGATAACAGTTTCATCAACTACACTAAAAATAAGGGAATTATATATCTTTTAATGCACTAACCCGTGCTAAGGACAATTTTAAAAACCTGTTTAGAGCTATTTAACCTGAGTGCTTAGTGCGAGTTTGACAGATCCAATCGAATAACTTTACTACCGCGTTAATCGAGCATCGAATAGTGAGTATGAGTAAGTTAACCGTTCGAACTGGCAAAACGCTGTCACAGTACAACTCGCACTCGCGTTTATTCGTGTTTTGGCTCGTAAACGTGTTCATTTCTCAACGTAAGCCATTACAACTCGCACTCAGCAATTTTAATTTGCATACTTGTCGCTAGGTGGCGCTTCCTCGATGCCATAGAAATATGAGTTTACGTTAACGCGATCGAGTAGTTAAAAAACTCGCACTAAGCACTCTGGCTAACTGTGCCAGCGCTATCCCAACTGAGCGAATGGGCGACCACAGACATCAGTGAAATTTCGAGCCTCTGTACAATACTCTCTGTATTACGTACAGGCAGCGACATCTGGCTGAAGTAACTTGCATCACTTGCAGCCCCGAGTAGCAGTTAGGTTTTACATCGGAATGATATCGCTGTACCCACATACAGAGAGTACCTAATACAGAGAGTATTGTAAAGAGGTTCGATATTTCACTGATGTCGGTGGTCGCCCATTGGCTCAGTTGGGAGAGCGCTGGCACAGTTAGTCAGAGGTCGCGGGATCAAGTCCCAGCATGAGTGGAATTTTTGGCTCCTAAATAGGTTTTTAAAAATATAGTAGCTATTTAACAATCAAAACAAAGTATTTTATTCAAAAAACTCTTTCCAGGTCAAATCCTGCCGATTGTGAAGCTGCTCATTTCGGTGGACGGCGTACAGCTGGAGTCGGTCAACCACGGGAGCCGTAGGGATGAGTTTGAGCACATGTCTGTCTTCTTCAACATCGAGTCCATCTCCTACGGGGTCCAGGATCTGGTCTACACCAGGGTCTTCTCCATGATCATCGTCAAGGAGCGCGCTGACACGAAAGGGATGAACCCTTTCGAGTGTCATGCTTTCGTTTGCGATTCCAGGTCAGTCTAGAGGCGAAAAGATCATCATCATTTCAGCCTATTGCAGTCCACTGCTGGACATAAGCCTCCCCCAGGGTGCGCCACAAGACCCGATCTCCCGTGTTCGCCATCCAGTCACCGCCAGCCACCTTTTTCAGGCGAAAAAATACTTGGTATTTTTAAGGTATTTTACAAGGTATTTTTTTTAAGCAGAGCGGCAGTCTTTAACCTAGTTAATTTAATTATGGATAAAAGACAAATAAAGATACATTTTAAAACCAAAATACAATAAAAAGTATTCATTGCTTTATTGTAACCGCTCGTGACCTAGTCGAACCGAGTGATTGGGATCAATCACTTGAGTGCGGGATGTGTGGCCATCCCGTGACTACCGCCATTGAATTCAATGCTACCGCTAGCGGAATTTTTTTCCGAGCGTTTCCGTGCTTCCGTTGGTGCCGGCTGTCACGTAATGGCAGTCGTTAATCCAAGTCAGAGGCCTTATTACAACTTCTGACAGTAAGACCCGCCACTGCCTTACAATCCTCCACCAACCCGGACTTGGCCTAGTGGTAGAGTATGGCCTAAGAGACCCGTGCCCCAGCAGATAAGACACACAAGGGTTTATATCGATTGCCTTATCACAGCCATCTACATCGTAACCAACAAGGTTTGAACAAAGTTAAATATAGATAACGGCACTATATTATTGAATTCTAGTTGACCCCGCAAACGTTATTTTGCATTAGCCTATCGACCTGTTATCTGATCAACCAGATATACTCAAAAAAATCACAGAAATGGTGAAGCCATTTTGGAAGAGCTTGAAAACAAACACTGTGACCCGAAATATAATATATACGTCATAAGATAAGATAAGAATATTAACAGTAACATTTACACACAAGCACATACATTGCTTCTGGCCCCACACTAGGATACCCTGTGTCGTGTGAACCAGAAACAACGACTTCACAAACATGTAAACATCCAAGACCTCGGTTTTTTTTGTTTCCCGCTGCGAGTCGAACCCGGGACCTCTTGCATGGTAGGCAGACGCGCTACCGCTGCGCCACAGAGGTCGTCATAATAAACCATTAACTGTACTTCTATGAAACAGGCCCCAGATAACGTATGGCTCTCCGACAGGATCACTGGGCAAATTTTGTCATAATTTTTTTAAATGTCTATGTAAATTATTTAGGTATGTATGTCTATTGTATTTTGGTTTTAAAATGTATCTTTATTAGTCTCTTATCCATAATTAAATTAATTAGGTTAAAGACTGCCGCTCTGCTCAAAAAAAAAATACCTAAGTATTTTTTCTTGATGAAGAAGATAGTTTCTTCATCATTATTTTAAGAAAACTGAAAGTCATTGATGTTGACCATAACTTTTGTTATCTAACACGACCGTTGAGAATGAATTCAATTTTCTCGAAAAAGTGTATGTTCACACTGCGATGAGCATTAAACCTAACAAGTGACCCGGTGGTACAACTACCACGATGACACCCTGATGGCAGCCAATGGGACAGAGATGATACCGTGACGTTTAATTGGCCAATCAGAACGTACTAATTTGAAGTTGCCTAATATTCAAAATTGTTAACGAACATTAGTTACTTACTATTACCAAAGGTTGCTTTGTACACGCAAAATAAAAGGACTCTTGAATTTATATATTTTACTGGAGTTTTTCATTCTACACACATTAAAAACACAAGGAGAGGTCACCACAATAAGCCACAGGGCTCACGCCTGAACAGTGTATCATTGGTATTTAATAACATATTGCTGTAATTTTGGGTTCTGTTTGTGGGTAGCAGATTAGGATGTCGAAGTCCAAACTCACATCACATTTTTCATAACAGGAATGCTGCTAGAAGATTGACGTACTCACTGGCGGCTGCCTTCCAGGACTACTCCAGGAGAGTGAAGGAGATGCAAACCTCACCAGGTAAGTATCCAATCCCAATCCATCAGGCCGTAAAGAACGGTGGTAGAGAAGTGCTCGCTAGCTTCTCATACAGCTCGAGGGTTTGAATCCCGGAATGTACCAGAGACTTTGTTTTCTGCAATATGCGCATTTGTACCTGAGCTTTCTGCACGTAACCTCATAGTTGAATTATTGTACGTAGCAAGAGCTGGAGTATGTTAACGCTTCAGACGTTTCAGTTTCTTCACGATGTTTTCCTTCAGCGTTAGCGTGTGGTATTGTTTACAATTTGTATATCACCACTGCTGGGGCACGGTCTCTTCCTGCATCGCACGAAAGTTAGGCCATACTCCACCACGGACCAAGACCATGTTTGTGGAAGATTGTAAGACAGTAGAAGTTATCAAGCTACGAGGCCTTTGACAAGGCTTAACGACTGCCGTTACTTGACAGCCGGCACCAACGGCCATAAGTGCCTTGCGGAAGTTTGATAGTTAGACGATTGGGGATCGCTCAGAAATTGGTGTGCTGATCACATCTGACAAAGAATCTATACCCGATGAACAATTTTAATTCGGTAATATTCTCACCTTATTTTTATGCTATTGTAAGTAACGAGTATCTATCTCAAATGCTCTGGGCCATCTTTTCTAGTATGGCTGCCAATCTGCGATACGGTCGAAAGGTCAGTGCAGGTGGTAGTTGCCAAAATTGAAACAATTTGTACTATAGGATAAGTATTCATTGTAAACCATGTTATTTTTAAACAATAAACAGTATTTGTATTTGTAATTCCCCCCACACTACGATCATTGCAGCTCAAAGAAACCGCTTCGCGTGAAAAAATTTGAACGAGGAATGGGGCAGATATGTTGCTCGTAATATATTTGTCTGGCCATTTCAGAGGACGACGAGCGACCGCCGAGCCTGAAGAAACGGTTCGCAATTGACCTGAGGACACCAGAGGAAATCGAAGCTGACTTGGAAACGGAAGCTTAGTTTGACGATTGATCAAGCCAGAGTGGTCACTGGTTAGGCTGTCGGTTGAATGTGTAGACACCCGTGTTATGATATCAACCATTTCTATGTCCCTACTGCTGGAACACGGGTCTTCCTGCATCGCAGAAAGGTAAGGCTATACTCCACCACGGGGGCCAAGTCCGGGTTGGTGGATTGTAAGACAGTGTCGGGCATTACTGTTAGAAGTTATCAAGCCACCTGTAAGGCCTCTGACATGGCTTAAAGACTACCATTACATAACAGCCGGCACCAGCGGCCTAGCGTGCCTTGCGCCTCAATCCCTGCTAGCCTTTGTTCAAAAGTGATGAAGCGAAAAAGTGCCTGTGTGAATGCCTGTGTGAATGGCAAACTCTGGTCTCTGTCTGGGCCAAACCCTTGTTCAAAGTGCCCAAAACCGATGTGTGTCCATGCAGCAACTGATGAATGTTGACGAAGCGAAAGTCGCGTGTCAGATTCGTGGCAAGCGGAAAATTTTGGTCCATAGTCCATTGGGGTACAGAATAGTAGATTGCTTAACGAGGGTAGAAAGAAATCAACTCCCGAGGTAAACCTCGGCTATAGTCCGAGTAGGAATTGAGTCTTTTACCCGTGTTAAACTCTCTACTTTTCATTTCGAATACGAGGAAAATAAAAACTAATTTTTAATTATCAAATCTTAGCATAAAAGATTTTTTCACGATTGTTACCTATTTTTTTGAATTCCGTCACAGATACTATAACAGATTAGTACCCGCCAATTTTAGTCGACTTTTTAAATTTTAAATATGGAACTCACCTCGTAATTGTTGCGGCTTATTCCTCTTAAAGAAGTTTGCGGTAAATTCACACTGGCTGTTTAGAAACTCACATGGCCGCAGCATTTTTTTTAAATTAGTTTTTTTTTAAAAGCCTATTTATTACAAAAACTCTTCACAACTGACAGTAGTTCTATTTCTAAAGTACATTCCCTCCCTTAGGCGGGAAGTAATTTGTATAGTTACACTATTTTTATTTTTAATGCACTAACCCGTGCTAAGGAACAAATTTAAAAACCTATTTAGAGGCTAAAAATTTCACCCATGCCGGGATTCGAACCCGCAACCTCTGGCTATCCGTACCAGCGCTCTACCAATTAAGCCAATGGGCGACTCACGGCATCAGTGAAATTTCGAACCTCTTTACAATATTCTCTGTATTACGTACAGGCAGCGACATCTGACTTAAGCAAATTGCATTACTTACAGCCCCGACTACCTACTTTGCAGTTAGGTTTTAACATCGGAACGAAATCACTGTACCCACATAATTATACTATTTTTATTTTTAATGCACTAACCCGTGCTAAGGAACAAATTTAAAAACCTATTTAGAGGCTAAAAATTTCACCCATGCCGAGATTCGAACCCGCAACCTCTGGCTATCCGTACCAGCGCTCTACCAATTGAGCCAATGGGCGACTCACGGCATCAGTGAAATTTCGAACCTCTTTACAATATTCTCTGTATTACGTATAGGCAGCGACATCTGACTTAAGCAAATTGCATTACTTACAGCCCCGACTACCTGATATCGATGGTGATGATATTGATGGTGATATCGTTCCGATGTTAAACTTAACTGCAAAGTAGGTAGTCGGGGCTGTAAGTAATGCAATTTGCTTAAGTCAGATGTCGCTGCCTGTACGTAATACAGAGAATATTGTAAAGAGGTTCGAAATTTCACTGATGCCGTGAGTCGCCCATTGGCTCAATTGGTAGAGCGCTGGTACGGATAGCCAGAGGTTGCGGGTTCGAATCCCGGCATGGGTGAAATTTTTAGCCTCTAAATAGGTTTTTAAATTTGCATAGTGTTTCTCTCCATAGCCTCCTAAGCCCTGGACGTAACAGTTACTTCTAGTCTTCTTAAATTACGTAGATTTTGATGGACTTTTTCTTCATTTTATCCAAAAAATTATGAGGAAAATATTGGACCTGGAACAGTAACTTTTACGGACTTTCTACTAAATCATTGGTTGTGAATGAAGAAAGTTATTCGTGATGTCCTATTTCTAGGACGCCATGGCTTAGGAGGCTATGGAGGGAAGCAGCAAGTTCCAACCAATAATCAGATCAAAACAACACTACTTTCCGAGTATGAGAAATGAAAATGGTTTTTGCTGTAGAGCCTATGTGATATATTAACTCACTTGATTTTTGTCGGAGGAGTCCGACGTGGCCCTAGACTCTAATACCTACATAGTTATTCAATAGAATTATATTGTACAAAACAATAGCATTACAATGTCATTCCAGGGGTAGGAAAAAATTCAATTAATAATATTGAAATAATAATATTCATGGACATATTACACGGGTCTCGTTAGCCCTATACTAAATACAACTAAATGACTTGTGTTATAGGTGCTAACTCGACGATACATTTAATACAATAAATACATAGATAACATCCAAGACCCAAGACAAACTAGATAAGTTCGTTTCCTAGTTTGACCCGGCCGGGGATCGAACCCGAGACCTTCGGTTTTACAGTCAGCGTGCCAAACCGCTGCGCAACCGAGGCCGAGATTTTTTAGTGAATTTCTCTTATATGGCATTCTTTTCGTTTTCAGTCCAACCAGTTGCCACTCTCGCTGTACGATCTATTAATGTATTCTGTAGATGATCAGCGAAAAAAATCGGCTTTGTTAAAGCTTAATTAGGCTTTGTTAATTAAAGCTTTCGCACAGCAACTAGTGATCGGCAGGAAATTCAAAGTTGTGCGGCAAAATAATGTTACGAAGCAGCGGGTAATTCCAAATGAACGGCTGATAATTCCAAATTGATCGGCGGAAAAAAACGGATTGATTCCGAAATTCAGTGTTTAAGTGTTTTAATAAACTTAAATTACATTAATCGTCGTCGTTGTCTGCAAATAAAGAAGATATTGGCAGCAAATTATCTAATCATTCCGCTGATCGTAATAATTAGGAAGACGATTATAATTTATTTTAGGTACATATCACCTATTGCTGTATTCCTGCTTACGTATTCCGCCGCCATTTTCAGCTTATTTTACAAATAATATCAAATATGTTTTGTTGATTTAAGTAGCTCGACATCTGTTACCGAGAATAATGTCATCTGGGTATTTAGTTTATTATTATTTTACTTTTCTCCATGTTTAATTATTATTGTCGTTGTTAGATGAACCAAAGTTTTTAGTTTATTCGTAGAGGCTTGATGATTTAAGACCGTTTAAATATTGTGAATGTGGGTTGTTGGGTATCGATCTTTTTTTGGTTTTACCTATTCTTAATTTTAGGAGTAGTCGTCGTACTATAAGTACATCAAAACAAACGAATGAGATTTAGGCCCTCGTAAAATAAGGCTTTCTAAAAAAATACATTGCAAAACCAAAATAGATAAATTCTATAAAAAACAGTCTGAAAACCAGTCTGTTGGCGAAATTACTATGCAATAAGTTCCCAAAACCACTGATTAACGTCACCAATTTATTAATTTTGACGAATATTGTCAAGTGTATATGTTGAATCATAGTTTTATGTAAATAAGCAGACTTATTATGTAAATAGCTTAAAGGCAGTTTAAGTGAAATACCTTGTATAGGACAGGATCAAAGATTTCTTGCAAATAAAGTGTTGTTGTGTAATTAATCTTCTTTTCTTAAGCATTCCTTAAAAACCTTGGATTCTTTTAGAGTCTGTTAGCTTTTAGAATATACCTCGGCTACTATCGGATAGAATCGGATATATCGCACCCTCAGAACGAAAGAGGCCTAAGTCAAAAAATAGTTTAAATACTCAAAAAAATCTCAAAAAATTGAGTACCTAACAATCATAGAGAGACATAAAAAGGTATGCTCTATCCGATGAATAGTAAAACAAAGGCACTTATTGTAAAAAAAGAGCATAGCGAATCTTCCGTCCACGGCATACCTGTTTATGACTCTATGATTGTAACTCAATTTCACTATTTTTTGACTTAGGCCTCTTTCGTTCTGAGGGTGCGATATTCGTGTAATAGAAATATCGAAACTAATATGACACTTAATTTCGAAATGGGAACTACCTAATAATGAGTGTATTACACTCTTACTATTACAGTAGTAGTATTACACTCGTGTGCTTTCGGCGAAAACTGAAGCCTACTCTAGAGCCCGAGGTATATTCTAAAAGCTAACAGACTGTACTAATTTCTATGATATAAGCTCGGTGTCAAATCGTGACATTTGAAGAAGAAGAAAATGAAAGAAGTGTAAATTTTCCTTATAAACATCTATAACATAACATAACATTTACATACAAGCACATACATTGCTTCTGGCCCCACACTATGATACCCTGTGTCGTGGGAACCAGAAACAACGACATCACAAACATGTAAACATCCAAGACCTGGGCTTTTTTTTTGTTCCCAGCCGGGATTCGAACCCGGGACCTCTTGCATGGTAGGCAGACGCGCTACCGCTACGCCACGGAGGTCGTCAAATCTGGAGTTTTATTGTCCATTTTTTCTCCAAAATGATCTAGTTTTTATAGTTTATTAAGCCGCCGTTTCTGCGCTACTTTGAATAAAACCTTCTCATTTCGTTTCATTTCATTTCCTTTCATATTACTTATGTATGAAATTATCTATCAATTATTATCTTATCTTAATTATGTTATCTTAGGCCTAGCCTAGCGTGGTGACCCCTGCAATTTCCCTTAATTAAGTCTTAACATGCACCTTAATTCTGATATTTATGTTGTACACGCAACATACTCTTGTTTTTTTGTGCAATAAACAATTTTTCCTTATCTTTATCATACTACTTTCTAAGGTTTAAGTTTGGTGTCAAATCGTGACATTTCCTTCCATACCGGCCTTATAAATACAATTCTCTTACTATCGTGTCATTTCCTTCATATGCCGTATAATTACAATTCACGATCAATTCACACGACCTCTCGAATGTGAATGCAGCGTTCTACCATACCACCAATGCTTTAAAAACCTAATACAATTCAAAATACGTACAATTTAATTATGAAACTTATTTATTTCCTTCAACAATCTGGTAACGAACATCAACTCTTTCGTAGTCTCCTTAAACTCCTTGGGATTCTCTTTTCTATATCTGCTTGAATTTTCCTCCAATCCATTTTTGGCCGAATCTTCTATCCTTTGAAATATCTCCATGGTAACTAGATGTGTCAGTATTTCCAGTGCCTCCTTCGTCTTGGTCGTTGGCTTACTCAGAAACAAGTCTTTTATGTTCTGGAACCAATTCTGCTTGTCGAATCTGGTCACGGACGCTATGTGCTTGATTGCTGTGTGCAACTGTAATCACCACATCACACTAAATTACAAAGGCGAAAGTGAGTGAGTGAGAGAGTGAGTGAGTGAGTGAGTGTGTGAGTGAGTAATTTATTGACAAAAACATACAATGTAACTTTCAATATGTGTACACAGCTTTCTTATAATACTTCGTAGCGTCCTGACTCCTATTTTGTGAGTGGGTATGTTTGTTACTTCTTCACGTCTAAACGGCAGGGCGATTTTAACAACTTACCTGTCCAAGAGTCGTATATGACTCAGAGGAGTGTATTGGAAAAAGTTCATGAGTCACATTTGACTCATTTTCATTACACCTACGGACATACAACTACAGTCTATTTATTCTTACTCGTCGAATTTAGTAAACAAGATTCCAATCTTAAAATTGAGATTAGATGCCTAAACCAGACATTTTCTCGCAAATTCATGAACAATCATGAATTATAAAATTGGGAGCGTGTTATCTAAAAGAGTGTTCCAAGTTACTTCATTTATGGAAATATGGCAGTTTTGGACTAAAAAGTCACAGTTTAAGGGTAGAATCACAAGATTCTACCCTTAAACTGTGACTTAGTAAACAATTACTGAATTGGACAAGTAAGAATAAATACACTGTATCTAACTGTGGACATAGGAATTGGAAATGAGCTATATCTCGGACAGGCAAGTCCTTAATAAAATTTGGTATGGAGTTAGCTGAACTGACACATAAGCTACATTTTGCACCGGGAAAACATCTTATTCCCGTGGAAATATCGATAAACCGCGGGTAACAACGCGGGGCACAGCTACTAGAAGGTACTTAAACGCTTTAATTTTGAGGGATCCTTACCTCAAACTGTACATTGTCTGACAGTCTATCCTTCAAGGCCCTTCGTCTCGGGAACGCGTGGAGGTACCGAGTAAAGCTTTGGTTTCCTAGGATAGCGGTGCATTCTGAGGTTTTTTTTTTAAAAAAATACTAATGGTCTGTTTCACAATCTGCAGATATAGTACCGGATAAGCTATCCGTAATCAGGGCTGCCGTTTGTTCTAAATTTGAAGCCATAAACGAACACACGCAATATATAAATATTTATTTAAATTTAGAACAAACGGCAGCCCTGGTTGCGGATAGCTTATCTGGAACTTTATATGAACATTGTGAAACTTATGACATCATATTTAGAAGGAAGAATTCAAAGAGCTGAAATAAATAGAACTAAATCTACAGGGTCAGAGGTCAGGATAGGAGTGCCACAGGGATCTATTTTGGGGCCGTTCCTCTTCCTCGTATATGTAAATGATTTGCCGTTCATGGTTCAAAATATGTCAGAGATAGTATTATTCGCAGATGACACGTCACTTATTTTTAAAATTAAGAGACAAGAGAATGACCTTGACAGTACAAATAATGCTCTCTCTCGGGTACATAATTGGTTTACTACCAATAACTTATTGTTAAATTCAAAGAAGACAAAATGTATAAAGTTCACTCTACCAAATGTCAAAGCGGTTGACAGCAATGTTATGTTGGGGAATGACAAATTAGACCTTGTAAATGAAACTGTATTTCTAGGTATCACAATTGATGCAAAGCTTCAATGGGGTCCTCATATAAAAAAATTAGCAAATAGGCTTAGTTCAGCAGCATATGCAGTTAAAAGAATTAGGGAACTAACTGACGTCGCAACTGCTAGGCTTGTTTATTTTAGTTACTTCCATAGTGTTATGTCCTATGGCATACTACTGTGGGGACGGGCTGCAGATATTGAGACCATCTTTGTCTTGCAGAAGAGAGCGATCAGATTCATTTATAAGCTAGGCAGTAGAGATTCGTTAAGAGATTTCTTTAAAGAAACTAACATCCTGACAGTTGCCAGTCAGTATATCTATGAAAACATTATGTACGTCAGGAAAAATATCAGTAACTTTAAAACTTTAGGTAGCCAACACAATGTGAATACTAGAAATAAACATAAACTTTTGTTCCCACTATTTAGGCTGGCAAAGGTTAATACATCCTTCATGGGGCATTGTATACGCTTCTATAATAAAATCCCTGAAGATATATTAAGCTTGCCTGAATCGCGGTTCAAAAAATATGTTAAGCACACTTTGTGCCAAAAGGGCTACTATAACATAAAGGATTATCTAGATGACAATGAGGTCTGGAATTATAGCCAGTACAATGTATGAGTTCTATGTTTATAATAATTATGTAAACTATGTTAATTAAGGACTTTGAAAAGACTAAGTTTGGAGTTTTTTTGTCCATTTTTTCTCCAAAATTATCTAGATTTTGAAATGGACACCTAGTTTGAATTGTAACGTTCATTAAGACGCAGCTTCTGCGCTACTTTGAATAAAACCTTTTCATTTCATTTCATTTCATTTCAAACAGGGGCTAACTGTGTGTTAATGCGGCCGTGGAACGTTCCACAAGTCTTCACCGTAAAGACGGCCGTCTTTTTGCGTTCATAATATTATGGCATTTCATGGAAATTTGCCGAGTAATATTATTGTCTTGTACAGAGAAAAATTTAAAAACTATACATGTACTTACTCTAAAAAAACTATACTATACATGAACTCGCCTTTGTACCCTTTGTACATGTTATTTCTTATATAATGTCCTATTTAATGTTTCGAGTGCAATAAAGTATAATAAATAATAATAAAATAATAATAAGGATAAGCCATACCCTACCAATGGGACGGGTTCTTGAAGTCCGGGTTGGTGGAGTATTGTAAAACAGTGGCGGGTTTTACTGTCGGAAGTTATCAAGCCGCCCATAAGGCCTCTGACATGGCTTGAGGGCTGTCATGAAATGGCAGTCGTTAAGCGATGGTAGCGGAGCGGTGTAGAACGCCGGCCTCTCAAACGGGAGGTCGTGGGTTCAAACCCCGGCATGTACCAATGACTTTGTTTTCTAAGTTATGTACATTTGTGAAATTATAGTAGCAATACTACTCGCTGACGGTGAAGGATAACATCGTAAGGAAACCCTAGTGCCTGAAGTTAACGTACCTCAGCGCTTGCTACGTACAATGGCCCAACTATGAGGCTAAGTGCGGAAATCTCAGGTCTAACTAACTAACTAACTAAGCGATGTCAGAGGCCTTATGGGCGGCTGCGATGCAGGAAGAGACCCGTGCCCCAACATCATCGTCATCGTCAGGATATACTAGTCCACTGCTGGACATAGCTCTCCCCTAAAGAGCGCCACGTTGTGCTATCATAGGGGGGATGCCCATAATCCCCACGCCGCGCTGGGGATCGCAGTTCGGTGGAATTGTACTGCAGGGGGCGCTGCTGCCCACCCCCCGGTGCCCCAACAGTGGGAATATAACAGCGAGCTATGGAGAAAGCGATGCTCTTCGTTTCTCTGCAGGATCGAATCCGAAAAGAACTTATTCGCCAGAGAACTTAAGTGACTGACGTAGCTCAACGGATAAGCAAACTGAAATGGCATTGGGCGGGTCATATGTGCCGCAGGACCGATGACCTTTGAGGCAGACTGGTTCTAGAACGGGACCAGAGTCCGTGAATCGGCAAACATAGCGTGGGACGCTCTGAGACCTGGGGGGTGAGTCTCTAAAATGCATAGTTGTCCAATAGAGTCATATAAGTCCGATTCTATCGGTAGATTAGTAGTCTAGGAGGATGCAGGAGGAGACACGTGCCCCCTAGCAGTGGAGATATACAAGGGTTTATATCAAACCCGTGCTACTTAGCTCGACGCCTCGTGCGATTCGATCTTCTTCGCGAGATGCGTATTTAATTTACGCGGGTTATACCCCTGGAATTATATTGTACCTACTGCTCTTGCTCTGAACGCACCCTCAAAACGAAAGAGGCCTAAGTAAAAAAATTGTAAAATTGGGTTACAATCGCTATGCTCTTTTTTTTACAAAAAGTGCCTTTGTTTTACTATTCATAGGATAGAGCATACCTTTTTATGTCTCTCTATGTTTGTTAGGTACTTAATTTTTTGAGTATTTAAACTATTTTTGACTCAGGCCTCTTTCGTTCTGAGGGTGCGTGAAGATTACCAAATTTCATTCTATTGAAAAACTGTGTGTGGGACGCCCTCCGACTAGGTGGGATGACGATCTGCGAAAAACTGCAGGCAGACGTTGGATGCGGCAAGCTGAAGACATAGCGCTATGGCGCTCATTAGGGGAGGGCTGTGTCCAGCAGTGGACTACATAATATAGCCTGAAGAAGAAGAAAAACTATGCAAGTATTAGACTCTAGGGTCAGGTGGAGCGACAACATTCTTAAAGCGGTGTGCAGTGACTGGAAGAGGAGAGCCGAAGATCGGGCTCAGTGGAGTGTCTTGGGAGAGGGCTATGTCCAGCAGTGGTCTGACATGATAAAAAACGATTGTATTTAAAAAAGTTAAAAGTAACTTTAAAAGTTTGAAAAATGTCTTAAATAATTAAAACTAGTTTTTAAGTAATTGTTCCTAATTTATACGAAGGCTAATTTATACGATTCTCTGTATTACGTATAGTGTAAAGAGGTTCGAAATTTCACTGATGCCGGTGAGTCGCCCATTGGCTCAATTGGTAGAGCGCTAGCGCGGATAGCCAGAGGTTGCGGGTTCGAACCCCGGCATGGGTGAAATTTTTAGCCTCTAAATAGGTTTTTAAATTTGTCCTTAGCACGGGTTAGTGCATTAAAAATAAAAATTGTATTAGTCCAGTTCATCCGAAGGTTGTCTGGAAGAGATCACTTTTAGTGATAAGGCCATCGTCTGTACTCTTAGGTTAAGAAATATCTGTGTAATTTCCATTTTCTATTGTGTATCGTTATGATTAAAAAGTTATATTATTATACAGGTGTCCATACAAGACCTGTATCGTAATAAAACTTTTATTTTTATTTTTCACCTATGCGTAACGTTTGTCATAAGAGTTTTCAATGATGATGATGACGGCGATGATAGTACTTTAGAACGTACGTCATACAAGGCATCCTGCAGGCCTTCCAAGAACTCTCTGAGAGAGTTTATCTTGGCCTTTCGTTCTGCAATGGCGCAGGATCTCATCAGCCTCATGTACACGTCCCTAATGAGCGTCAACGGGTTCTTGATGTGCTGTCCAGGTTTCAGGTTCTTATTCTTTGGCAGCGTGCGTTTCCTTGGTGGAAAAGGAAGAAATGGGGTATAAAATTAGGCTGCAGTCTGTTAGCTTTTAGAATATACCTCGGGCTCTAGAGTAGGTTTCGGTTCTCGCCGAAGGCACACGAGTGTAATACTACTTCCTGATCTGTATAAAACATTTGTTAGCTATTTTTGAACTAAAACTTTCGAGCTAGCTCCGTCTCTGCTCACCATGATTAAGCTCTGCGAATCGCAGCGAAACCTGGTCGGACTTTTCCGATATAACAACACCCGTAAGTAAATCCGGAATAAAAGTCTACAATTTCTTAGCTATTTTGTAAAGTTATGCGAAGTTTATTGTCATATTAGTTCCGATATTTTTAAATTAGTATTACACACGAGTGTAATACTACTTCCTGATCTGTATAAAACATTTCTTAGCTATTTTTGAACTAAAACTTTCGAGCTCGCTCCGTCTCTGCTCACCATGATTACCTAAGCTCTGCGAATCGGAGCGAAACCTGGTCGGACTTTTCCGATATAACAACACCCGTAAGTAGATCCGGACTAAAAGTCTACAATTTCTTAGCTATTTTGTAAAGTTATGCGAAGTTTAGTGTCATATTAGTTCCGATATTTTTATTATACGAATATATCCGATCTATCCGATAGTAGTCGAGGTATATTCTAAAAGCTAACAGACTATAGTTGATGTTATGTGCCGTGTTGTACCTCCGAGCGAAACTAATCTATAATAATATAAATTAATCGCTGAATACCTATGTTAGTAAGCGCGAATCTCGCGAGTAGCTGAACCGATTTCGCTATTTTTGTTTTAGAATATTCCTTCAAGTACGAGGATGGTTCTTACGGAGAGAAAATAAAAAAAATAATAATAATCTACTGTCAATCGGTACGAAGTTCACTGGGTCAGCTAGTCTATAATATAAAAAATAATCGCATAAGTTGGTATGCGCAAACCTCGAGAGCGGGTGAACCGCTTTCGTTAATTCGTTTTTTAGAATATTCCTTGAAGTACAAGGATGGTTCTTACGGAGAGAAAATAAAAAAATTAAAGAATCGACGGTTAGGCGGTACGAAGTTCGCTGGGTCAGCTAGTAGTAAATAAATCAGAATGAAAAACCTATTTAGATGCTAAAAATTCCACCCATACCTCTCCGTAATAGCCTGCTTGTTGCTGCCTGCAGTAATATAGAGAGTATTGTAAAGAGGTTCGAAATTTCACTGATGCCGGAAAGTCGCCCATTGGCTCAGTTGGGAGAGCGCTGGCACGGTTAGCCAGAGGTCACGGGTTCGAGTCCCGGCATGGGTAGAATTTTAGGAACCTCTAAATAGGTTTTTAAAATTTGTCCTTAGCACGGATTAGTGCATAAAAAAAAGAATATAAATAAATTAGTCATAATAGCACCACATACTTGAATCTCAATGAGTCGATCACCAATAAAGGATTGTTTCTACGGGTACACTCTATGGGCATGTCCTTAACTGTAAGGTCTCCAATCGCTTCCCGAAACATCCTGACCAGATATTTCAGTATTTCGTTGTCGTGAGCGTTGATAACTTCACCCTGTTCTTGCGCTTCCCTGAAAGTAAAGTGGGTCATGACGATACATGTATGACATGATGTGGCGTGACGTGGTGTGGCGTGACTTGACGTGTTCATGTCCATACGCGACGTGTCATCCACACATAACAGTCACTTAACCAAAAAATATTACTCCTTCATTTTAACCTGCTGACTTAAAACTTTGCACTGCAATGCACAGATGTCAGGCAACCTAAAAAACTCTAACCCTCAAATTTCCTAACGATAATTCCCTTTCACGTGACCGAATGATTTACTACAAAGGGTAGAAACTAATGCATCGCAATTTCTAAATATGCCTCCCGTTAGTTTTCCAGTAAATAGTCGTCGTCGTCGTCAGGCTGTACTAGTCCACTGCTGGACATAGCCCTCCCCTAACGAGCGGTATTGGTATTTGGTATTTATTGGGATTCAAATCACTCAAATGTGAGACCAGAGTTTTACCGCTGCAATGCGCTAACATACGAGTAGCTTCACCGCGATCCACGTATGCAAAGAAAAACTCACAACAAATCTATCAATTTCGCCAACGCAGCTCTAATATTCACCGTTGTACCCAACCAATCGTATTTCACTAAGACTCCGCTTCTCATTTCAAACATGTCCATTAGTACCCTCGTGTAAGGTTCTAGACTATCATGTCGAAGCGATTTTTCGTCATCATCATCATTTGCGTCTTTATTGGGTGATTTTCGTGACATCACTAGATCTGCATCTAAATGGTCTTTATCTACAAAATCCACAAAATCTTCGTCGGCATATTTGGTTTCTCTTCTGTCGAAGTAGTAATCTAAATCTATGGCATTATTGTCTGCTGCTCGATGTCGAATAGGTTTCCCTTTACTGTTTTGCAGCTTCGCTTTTTGAACAGCTTTCCATTTGTAAAGTAATGGATCATTGACACCATAATAGTAATCCATAGAAAGAGGTCTCCCATCTTTAGGTCTTTGTTCCTGTCTTTTATCTTTAGAGTTAAATGCGTTAAAAGAATTTTGTAACCGGCTTTGCGCAATTCTAGTTTTCTTATTTGCACCAAAATACTTGTTTAAATTTATGTTTATCTTTGTCTGTGTTCTTTCTGAGTCCTTGACATTTTTTCTGCCGTAGTAATAATCTACGTAATCACCATTTTCTCGGTCCCTGTTCTGGAATTTTGAACTTTCCGTCGTTGCATACATGAAATAACTTGTTTGCTGTAAGCCCAGGTCCTTAACTATAGGTTTTCTTAAATCTCCTATAGCAGGTATACTTTTGAACCGAAATTTTCTACTTTCTACCGAGTCCTGTATAGCTTCGTTTCTAGCGTAGTAATAGTCTTCATCTATGCGACCTTTGCTATTTTTAGTTCTAGCCGCAGATTTTACTCCAGCCTGTTTATGGAACAAAACTTCTTCCACGTTATCATCGTTGGGTCCCAAGCGATTTTGAGGATTGTAGTAAGCATTTATAGGTTCGTAATTGTAAACCGGTACGTAGGGCTTTTGGTCGTTGTTTGACCGCAGCTCTCTTGAACCTGAAAATTAAAAAGTATTTTAATCATTAATTCTTTTGTCGTGAAACATCTTTCACTTGGGTAGTTTGCGATCACTTGCTAAAATCGCATGCAATGACAACATGTCGGTGTAACTCTGTATCTAAGTAACTTGATTGAATATGGACTATCTCCCGATTGAGATTTACTTCTCAAAATAAAAAGGTTGCATAAAAAAATTAGGTAAACATAAAAGATACACGCATTAACCTCCGCTGTAGCAGCAGGTGTAATTAGTGAAGACAAATAAAGTTTTCATGCGGAAGGAGAGCCAGATAACAGTGCTTAAATATTAAAAATTAAATTGGAGGCCTCGCCAGTATGAGTTTTTTACTACTTTTGGATTTTATTTTAGAGCAAAAAGGTTTAATTTGACGTGGTAACTATTATCCTATTATGTTATTAAGATTAAAATAACTTATGAGTGACTTGTGACCTTATATTAGTCTGTTTTGTGGGCGACACGACTTGATCAGGCCTTTGTAAGTATGCAATCTATGTCAATTTATATGTTCAGTAATCATCATCATCAACCCATTATGTCCCCACCGAGGGGCACGGGTCTTTTCCTTAGCAAGGTATAGGCCATACTGCACCACGGGGGCCAAGTCCGGATTGGTCGAAAGACTAGTGGCGGGTCTTACTGTGAGAAGTTTTCAAGCCGCCCTAAGACTTCTGACTTGGCTTAACGACTGCCATCTATCGACGACAGCCGACACCAACTACTTAACGTGCCTTGCGAAGGCCAGTACCGCTCGGAAAAATGTATTGAACACGCCCTATGTTGCTTAACCTTCGTGATCGTTTAAGATCACTTAAGCAGCTGGGGCTACGAGCCATTCATTCAGGCAGCTATGTTGCTTGACGTTCGTAATCGTTTAGGAGCGGACGTATTCAGTGATTTCCACTATTCGAGAGCTCTTTCACATCATAGTTCAGAAGTTGTCTGCCTGCAGTTGTCTGTCTCCAGAAATGGTCGACAGACCTTTCAAGATGCCATCTCACTATTTTGTAATTGCTTTGTCTGTGATGTCTTGCCATAGACTTTTGACCGTGAAGTCATGTAACATGCCATAACCTCACGCCTGTATCCGAGAGGAGTAACAGAGATCAGGGACTGTCGGGAAGTCTTTTTTACAAATTAAAATACCATTAATGGTACAAATTTACCATTAATGGTATTTTAATATAAATGTGGCATTTTAATAAAAAAAAAAAGTACAAATTAATATACCATTACCAACTTAAAATGACTGCCGTTTTGTTGATTATCATCACTTGCATATTATCATTACCTGCCTGTTTGAAGTAAGTAACCTTATTATCGTCATCATCCTCCCTTAGATTAGGTCCTTGTCTGTTCTGTGGATTGAAGTATGCAGATCTGGGCTCATAGTTGTACACTGGGGCGTAGTAAGGTTGATCGTTGTTGCTATTAGCGTCTGTCCGTAGCTTGAATGGATCGAGTGCGGGATCTAGAACAGGCTCAGAGTATTTTTATGAACAAAGGGGTGAGTATACAATACGATCCCTGAAGGTATGACAAGCTTGCTTGTAACGCTGTTGTTAGGTTTTGAATTTAGCGCCAAGTAGGGCCTTCAATATTTTTCCCTCCCACCCCCAAATCCCGATCCTATTGGAAACGCTGGTGCATGAAGAAAAACACCGGTGACAAGCTGTCAGAAACAGAGTCTAAAAGAAATCGTGGTGTTGCACGGACTGTTCGGTCGACCAGCGTCGAATACTGCCCCCGTCAAGGGCATAACCGTGATCACGAACGTCGCGACCGCGCCAATTCCATCCGGTGCAATAAACCCATCAAGGAAAACACACGTAGTGGAAGGTTTGAAGGGAAGACAGTCGCCAAGGCACGCCGCCCACCACCATCGGCACGCCACACTACAAGTGAACCAGGTACGCGTTTCCAAAAAGTGTTTAAAGCACATACTCTGCGAAAAAGGGCAACAATGGCATTAAAGATTATTTATATCACAAAAATTTCTGGAGTTAAAGCTTGTTCAATGCTTGAGATCTCGGCTTTAGAATTGAATTTAAACTATGTTAACGGCCTTATTTTTTTTTTTCAAGAATAACGTTTGTTTTGGACGCCATTTAACTTTATTGCAATCTTTGGTAACGTGTTTTTGTTTTTTTTAATATCCTTTAGAGTGTCAACAAATTAGTAAGGAAACTGCAAAACAGGCTTGTAATGTATTCTTGGTTTTCTTACCAACTTCATAAACCCTGTAATATAGAATTCCATGAGGATGGGTCTTCGATGGAACAACCTTGTTTTCTCCTGCTGCCTCTTGTGTTCGATCCATTTTTGTCGGCTTAGGCACATCCTCAAAAAGTGTTCCAAAATGCAGGGGCACTTCAGTAGTTTTGCCACCAATCCTGGAAAACGTATCATTGTTATTATAAACTCATAATGAACACGAAGACATGCCTATGAGCAATAAACGGGTATATTATAAAAAAGGTTTAGTAGGCTCAACCTAATATGACGATACTGACACACATAAAAATAACTTCGACTAGGTACTCCCGTATTTATGATTTGTAAACTGTTCATTTGAAATAATCAATAAAAAGATATGTCGGTAGGAAGCGATATACCACTGGGCCAACAAGACAGTTAAATGATAATAATATAATAATAAATAGGTATTGTGCTACTCAAAAAGTAAAATAAAAGATATTGAGTAAGTGTGACACCATGAAACTATTTTAGGCCTAAGCACCTGCCTTGTAACGTGCTGTAGACGTTCTTAAATATTGAGATGGTATCGGATAGACCCCTTAAGATGTTGGTTCCCAAAATAGGCGGTGGGTTGAGCGATACAATGGGCAATCCTCGGTGGCGCAGCGGTTTAGCACGCTGACTGTTAAACGGAAGGTCTCGGGTTCGATCCCCGGCCGGGTCAAACTAGGAAACGAACTTTTCTAGTTTGTCTCGGGTCTTGGATGTTATCTATGTATTTATTGTATTAAATCTATCATCGAGTTAGCACCTATAACACAAGTCATTTAGTTGTACTTAGTATAGGGCTAACGAGATCTGTGTAATATGTCCATGAATATTAATGGACTAGGCTTAGCTAGACAAAGGTGAAACTTATTATATAAGTCATACCACCAAAAAAATGCCAAATTAACTTAATTGTAATATTTCTGCGGCTCGTAATATTTGAATCGTGTGGATTGTATTATCATACTGGATGACCCCTTGAACTGCGTATCACTTACATCTATCTTTTTTCCACTTTAACTTTGCCTGCACTTCCACAAATATTTAAAAAGTCCATTTCGGTCCAGCCGTTCCCGAGACGTTTAGCAACACTGCCGCATAGGAGTATTTTATGTTATACAGATTAATTTAATAATTCAAACCTTAGAAGCTTATCAGCCTTGAAAACATTACTCCCAAAGTCCTCTTCGGACACAACGCTGGTTCTCAAAACCGCTTTTACTTCAGGTACGTTATGCTCTAGTATAGTGACAACCGTGCTTTTAGGTTCTTCCGTAATAGGTACTGCACGTTGATGGTCTTCATCAATAGCTACTGTACTTAGAGTTTCTTCAGTAAAACCTACTGTACTTTGAGTACCTTCAGTAAAACCTAGTGTACTTTGAGGTTCTTCAGTAGTACCTACTGTACTTTCTGGTCCTGGAGTAGTCGCTTCCTTGACTTCAGAATGAGAAACTGTAGTATCCTTTGTAGTTTCTACTATAGGTAAAGAAGCTACATTACTTTCAGGGCTTTGAGGATTTTCGGCAATAGAAACAGTATCATTCTGTTCTAAAGGGGTCAATTCCGGTTTCATTGACGTTTCCATAGTCGGAACGGTGGTCAAATATTGTTCTACTGTGGACGCTGCATCTGACAGAACTGTCGTAGTATCTACTAATTGTTCTGTTGTGGGAATCGTATCTGAAACTTTAAAATGGTTTTAATAGAGTCCACTACCTAATTGTTCATCGATAGTTACGTTATCAACCCTTATATGTCCCCACTGCTGGGGCACGGGTCTCTTCCTACATCGCAGGAAGGTTAGGCCATACTCCACCACGGGGGCCAAGTCCGGGTTGGTGGAGGATTGTAAGACAGTGGCGGGCCTTACTGTCAGAAGTTATCAAGCCGCCCATAAGGCCTCTGACATGGCTTTATGACTGCCATTATATGACAGCCGGCACCATCGGCTTAACGTGCCTTGCGAAGCACGGAAGCGCTCGGAAAAATGCCACTAGCGGCAGACACGGGACGCTCACCCATCCCGTACCTTACCGCGCCTGTGTTGCTTAACCACGTGATTGATTCCAATCACTTGGTTCGCCTAGGCCACGAGCGCTTCATAGAGCGATAGTTACTAAACTATTAATTATTAAACAGTTTTTGATGTGGATGTATGTTTTCGCCCTAAATTTCCCTGCGTACACTTTTATTTGAAAAACTTAAAGCCTATTTAAAGAAACTACCTAATTGATTAACTATTTGTTTCTTGATCATTCAATTTTACCGTCGGCTATGTTGTGGAAACGGGAGGCAAACAGTTTTTAAATAACTCTGTAGCGCAGCGGTAGCGCATCTGCCTACCATGCTAGAGGTCTCGGATTCGATCCCCGGCTGGGGACAAAAAAACCACAGGACTTGGATGTTTACATGTTTGTGATGTCATTGTTTCTGGTTCTCACGACATAGGGTATCCTAGGGTGGGGCCAGAAGCAATGTATGTGCCTGTATGTAAATGTTATGTTAAATATTATAACTGCGTTTAGGTTATCGTGTTACAATAAGTATTCAAAACGGCAATTGCTGAAAACGTCTTTCAATTATAAAATCCTTATCACATTATTTTCAACCTTATTCAACTTACCACACTGTCGTTGCAAAAACAACTACTAAAACATTGGCAGCAGATGCCAATGCGTTGAATTTTTTGACGGATTTTTTTATCGTTGAAATTAGTAGGGAATGTCATGTGGTATAGGATCCTACGAAGATAAAGTATTCACCCTAATGCAAAAAAGAAACAATATGGATGATCCTTAACGGAAAATCAACTTACAAGAAAAACAAACGGAATCCATTCTGTTGTTGACTGTCACATTAACCCCATTTTAGGTTAACGATAAATTTTATAGTTTGACCGCGAAGAATGTTAAAATTCCTCGTGGTCAAATCAATTTGACAACTAAGTTTGACCACGAGGAAGGATATAGCCACTAAGGACGGGCATATTGAATCATATCTTCAGTTGCAAAACACATTAATCGCTGTTGTGAGAATGCTATAATTTATTGTTTGGTCGGTTTGGATAGCATATAATTTTTAAGTTTCATGTAATTTTTTGCTGTTATTGAGTTCTTATGGTTGACCTGCTTAACTATCACTCATAGTATAAGCTATTGAAACGTACCGTTGTTGAGGCGTACTACTGAAGTGGCATCGCCAAATTCAGGTAGCCGCGTTTCAGTATTGCTTGCATCAGTAGTCATTGTCACGTCGGTACTTGTGATGTTGTATGTGCTTTTAATCGTCACATAATCTGAATCTACCGTAGTATCCTCTTTATTGAAGTCTTTTTTTCTTGAGTTTTTGTCTTCCTCGACGGATTCGACTAGATCTTTTCTATCCAAATCTGGCTCTTTAGACTCTTTCGATTCTACTGATTTAGCATTATCATTTATTGTATTCAGTTTTGTAACTCCTTTGTCTGGAGAGTAGTCTTCATCGTAGTCTTCTCTCAGCCCAGTGGTGGGATCTTTTCTGTCGTTAAAATCGTAAGTTCGGTCCCATGATCTTCTTTCGCTTCTCTTCGACCCATCGGGTTTATCAAAAACTATTTTCACTGGCACTTTGGTGATTTGTCGTTTTCTTACCACTTTCGAGGTCTCACCTTTAAGATTTACTGCATCTGCGGGATCTATTGATTTCCGCTTCTTTGCTGACGTTAAATCGATATGATCCTTCATTTCTTCATTTAAATTCGTTCTAAATGTGAAATTAAACCATTTATCTTCTCTATCTTCTGGCTTCGTAACGTTAGTTCTTTTAACTATATTTTTATTGGTTTTCCTAGCCTTAAGCTTTGATATTTCTTCTTTCAAGACCTTGTTGATGTATTCTGTAGACTTCTCTAGCTCGCTGTCTGGTATTTCAATCTCCGACACTAGAGGCTGCCCCGTGGGTTTCACTTCTACCACGATCCGTCGAGCCACAGTTTTTATGAACTCGTATCGCTCCTCTGAGGGTAGACCATTTATGTAATCGTTTTCCTCGTTCGCTCTCGTTACAGCGTTTAAATTAGAACAGACTAAAACGGCTATTAACACGATCATTTTGTCCGATAGGCGTCTAAAGTCATGGTAACAGGAAATGCGCTTTTTAAAACAGATCCCGAGAGAGAATAGTTACGATTGATTGGAAAATATTTATCTATCTGTAAATTCCGCTCAAGCATGAAAGTCAATGATTGGTTTTGTTGGTCACAGATAAGGATTCTGATTTTGCGCACAATGCTTATTATTTTGCGCCGGCTGGATGATTGGATGGTTGGATGTTGCCCCGCTGACCTTGCGGTAAGCGACCTGCATGTCTGATGAACACGGTGAATTAATTTGGCACTTGCCGTACTTTGTGTGGCGAAATTGTATATTCTTGTTTTCTAAGTTTGTTTTATTACTCTTGACATTTTCCTTTCGATTTCGTGAAGGTACCTACCTTTATGTCAGACGGTAAATAAATGGTTTATCTACCGATCTGCCTAATTTCATTGCTGCTTCAAGTCGCTGCGTCATACATCGAACCTTCTAGGCGTCAATAGTATGAAAATTCACCACGTGACCCGACCATGTATCTGTCATGGTACTATAATACACTAACAGAATCGAGGTCCTGTGAGGAATGAGAGCCAGTGGGTTCGATTCCCCGTTATGTACAATCAATGTAATTATGTTTATGACCTGTTCAATGTAATTTACAGGTCATAAACATCAATGTAAGAATGCTCTTTCTCTGGGCAATTTTATTGTAAGTAGTCCAATCATAATACTAATTAAAACTATGAGAACGTAGAATTATATAATATCCAATCCTAATATTATAAGAGAACCAAGTCCGACACCTAATGAGGGCATGTACCAATCACTGTTTAATTTCAAAGTTACGTACATTAGCGAATTTGTAGTGGCAACACCTCACGATAACTGTGAAGGAAAACATCGTGAAGAAACCCGCTTGATTGGGTCCGCACTTATTGACTAGTCTTTCCTGTGGGCTAGGCCGATTAAGCGCTAGGACAAAATGCCACTAGCGGTAGTCACGGGACGGTCACCCATCCCGCACCCGACCACGCCTGTCATTGCGAGAATGTATCTACAATGTTATAGTAAAACAATAATAAATAGAATATACATGAGAGCCTATAACTTTATTTCTATAAAATAAGCACTTTCTAAACAAATATGGTTTCCTAAGTAAACAGAAATTGCAGTAGCAACTTTGATGAAAAACACCGCGAGAAAACCGGAGTGTTCGGATCACCGCTTGAAATTGCCAATCCTTGGTAAGCCCATACTCTCCCTGTCTCTGAGAGGAGGTCCGTGCTCTACATTGGGACGTGAATAAGGTGCATTAATATGTACCAATGATATAGGTAGTTTTTTAAATAATAAGAAGAAGCTATACTGCTTGCTAACTGTAAAAGAAAACAAGAAATAATCTGAGTGTCTGCGATGTTTACGAACCTCAATGCTTTAAATTGCCAATCCGCGGTGGGTACGCGTGGTAACTACACCCGTACTCTCCGTCTGAGAGAAGGCCTGTGCCCTGTAGTGGGACGTGGACTAAAGGGACTAAAGGGGTCCCTGCAGTGCGTCTGGCCATAGCATAAATATTTTCCTAAAAGTATCTGCCATTCACAGCTATCAGCTACCCGGAGCTTTTCGACTTAATTGAGTCAGATGCCTAATTTGGGCGTTTATTGTGGGTGGGCTTATTAGTTCCAAGAGTTGTAATCCCAGCGCTTCCGCGCTTCGCAAGGCACGATAAGCCATTCGGTGCCGCGTTAAGCCATGTCAGAGGCCTTGTGTGCGGCTTGATAACTTCTGACAGTAAAACCCGCCACTGTCTTACAATCCTCCACCAACCCGGACTTGGCCCAAGTGGTAGCAGTATGGCCTAAGCTTCCCGCAATGCAGGAAGAGACCCGTGATCAGGCTAAACTTAAGAGATTTAAGAAGAGATTCGCTCACAAAAAAATTCACGTGTAAAAGTTACTTTATTTTCCATTTCAAACGGTATTTACATTTTTCTTTAGACTTTTCAACATAAAGACTGTTTGAAGTTATCATTATATTTAACTTATTTATTTATATTTATACTAATGTAGATATATTCTAAATGGTTGACATAAATGCAGGTATGAATATTAACTAAGAAGCACCACAGAACGGTTTCCCGAAATGCAAACAATTCATAATAACACCCTAAAGAATCGTGCAGTACAGAAAAAACAACGTCTAATTATTTTTTACGTGTTTTTCTTGCACGAAAACATGCTATTTTAGTCTGAATACAATTCCTTCTATTCTATGTCTATTTCATGACTCTGATCTGATTTCTTTACGTCTAAGACTTCGTTTAATCTAAGAAATGTTTGTAAGCATAACCTAACCTTATACATCAGCCTTAAATCTAAAAGATCCACGCCGTTTTATTCTCTTTCCATTTGTCTTCAAACTTCTTTCTAGGGCCATCCTTTCATTCATAGTGTCGATTGAATCTTCGACCATGTCTCCTTGACCGTACGTGCCGAAATCGCTTGCGACTTCTTCAATGACTGGCTCCCCATCTATATCCGTAAGTTCCTTTTTAGGGGTATCTCTGTTTGTCATTAGCTTTTTCATACTTTCCCGTTCCTCTTTCATGGCGACCATGATTGGCATGTTTGCATAATTATTTTGCGCTTCCATGCCATTTTCTTTCTTCATATCGTTCGCCTTTATTTCATATTTTTTTATTTTATCAGCCATATCAATTTCAGTCAACATAAAGTTTGCCATGATCTCTCTTTCGCCATCTTCCGGCCTCATTTGGTCTGCCATCAGAATCTGCGGCTTCTTTTTAGGATCTTTTTTATTCCCATCTGTTATGGTATTCTCCATTTTAATACCATCAGGCATCATTCCATTTGCCATCACGATATTTTCTTTCCTTTTAACATATCTCCTATTCATGTTGCCAATGTTTCTATCTATCATCATATTGTTTTTTTCATCATCGATCATCATCATTCCTTCGTCCATGGTCTCTACTTTATCGTCACCCATCATGATTTCTTCGGCCATGACAATATTTTGCTTCCTTTTGTTGTCTTTTTTTCTCGCATTGTTGTTATTTATCAGTTTCGTTTCCATTTCTGGTTTGTTTCTCGTAGAATTTGTGCTGGTGGAGTTTGAGTCAGACGTCGTCGTGTTAACTTTGCCGATGTCGTCGTTTTTGTCGTAGTACTTAGGAGAGTCGGCGCAATCGATGGAGTTTTCGGGCCGCGTACACACTAGGACCTCCTGGAGAGAGTAAAAAAAATATTTAGTAATTCTATTCATTATATTTCTTTCAGATTTACGTCCATAAAGATTAAAATACATTCACACATCTAATTTTATGTTGCCTATAAAAGTCCCTCTTCAGGGCACAAGCCTTCTCTCAGAGAGAGACTATGGGCTTAATTACCACGCCTGCCCATCGCAGATTGGCAATTTGAAGCGCTAAGGTATTTATTCAATTAATATACATAATTTAAATAATAAATATAGTAAAATTAATTTAAACGCAAAACTAATAATTTGTAAAAGAAAATCATTGTAATAAAGTACATAAAGACAGAGAAAACTTCATTGTACACAGTAAGGAATTTATGGTAATCTGTAAAGATTATATATTTTTAGAGGCTGAAAATTCCACACATGCCCGGACTCGAACCTATGACCTCTGGCTAACCGTACCAGAGGTTCAAGTCCCGGCATGGGTGGAATTTTTAGCCTCTAAAAATAGGTTTTTTAAATTGTCCTTAGCACGGGTTAGTGCATTAAAAATAATATAAAAATACACATTAGAAAAGCTATTTCGAAAGAATTTTCATCATTCATTATATAGCATGATTAAGATATTCTAATACCTACTATTAGACTATTCGTGCATTTCACAAAATGTGTCAAACATTTTTGAACTAAAACTTTCGTAAGCTATGTATTGTACATTGTAGACTGAGATTGTAGAAGTAGATCTGGACTAAAAGTCTACAATGTTAAAAACCTATTAAGAGGCTAAAAATTCCACCCGTGCCGGGATTCGAACCCGCGACCTCTGGCTATCCGTCCCACCCTCTTTCCAACTGAGCTAATACATATAACATCTAAGACCCGAGACAAACTAGAAAAGTTCTTTTGCTAGTTTGATCCGGGCGGGGATCGAACCCGAGACCTTCGGTTTTGCAGTCAGCGTGCCAAACCGCTGCACCACCGAGGCCGCCTTTTAAATTTCAGGAAAAATAATGCTGACAATTTTTTTCGCAGATATAACGGACCCTTTCACTATAAATCGGCCACTTGGACGAAATCTTCTGTCGATCCTGTTGCTGGTCGTCCTACGCTGCGATTGCCGATGAAGGTATGGTCCCCATTCGAAAATTTTTCGGTCCCATCGGCCATCAGTTAACCTTTTCTTCTTCTCCTTCAGGCTATATTATGTAGTCCACTGCTGGACATAGTCCTCCCCTAATGAGCGCCATAGCGCTCTGTCTTCAGCTTGCCACAGCCAGCATCTTCTTCTTCAGGCTATGTTATGTAGTCCACTGCCGGACATAGCCCTCCCCTAACGAGCGCCTTAGCGCCCTGTCTTCAGCTTGCCGCATCCAGCATATTCTTCTTCTTCTTCAGGCTATATTATGTAGTCCACTGCTGGACATAGCCCTCCCCTAATGAGCGCCATAGCGCCCTGTCTTCAGCTTGCCGCATCCAGGATCTGCCGGCAGTTTTTCGCCGATCGTCAACCTTTTCTTACCTGGTTGAAAATGGTCTCGTTAGGGCAGATAAAGCTCCATTTGTACGTGACATTGCGCCCGGAGGACGACTGGGAGGGAAGGCAGACGTGGAACACTTGGCAATCGTTGTCCACGTCAGCGTAGTAGCCGTAGGTTCGATTCTCACAGCTGGAATGAATAAGCGAGAAAGATACATGGATAAAGATATTTATATTGCACCAACGGAGGAGCAATGTGATCGTGGGGCCTCATCGCAATCCATGGTGCACCTGCTCCAATGCCCACTGTGGCCTCACACCTGCATTCTGGAGGACCTAACAGAGGCCAACGCTGCTGCAATTGCAGTAGCCTACTATTGGTCAGGAAAAATATAAATTTTTCGCTGACACGAAAAGAAGAAAAATTATTTACTAAAGTGATGTTAACTAAAGGATTCATATGCAGCCTTTATACGCCCCGCTGTAGGGTTCTCTCTGAGAGAAGGCCTTCTCTCAGAGAGAGAGAGAATGGGCACATGGCACAATTTCAAGCGCTGAGCATTCTTTTTAGCAGATTTTTAACAAGACACTCCGAAACAATATCTTCTTCTTCTTCAGGCTACATTAGTCCACTGCTAGACATAGCCCTCTCCTAATGAGCGCCATAGCGCAAGGTTGTGCCCTCATTGGGGGGTAATGCCCATAATCCCCACGCTGGGCATGCGGGTTGAGGATCGCAGTTTGGTGGAATTGTACTGCAGGGGGCGCTGCTGCCCACCCCCCGGTATGTGTCCCTTAGTCGCCTTTTACGACACCCGCGGGAAGAATTTGGGTTGGTGCTATTCTCTAGGCCGACCACTCAGCAAACAATATCAATGACAAAGAATTCTTGAAATACCTTAAAAACAGCTGCTCATTTCGACAAGCTACTGTGAATGAATCATCATCAACCCATTAGGTCCTCACCGAGGTCCGAGGTCTCTTCCGTGAGGAAGGTATAGGCCATACTCCACCACGAGGGCCAAGTCCGGATTGGTGGGGGCTAGCGAGACTAGTGGCTGGTCTTACTGTCAGAAGTTTTAAAGTCGCCCTTCCGTGCTTCGCAAAGCACGTTAAGTTGTTGGTGCCGGCTGTCATTTGATGGCATCGTTAAGCCACGTCTGTCGCCATGGGCGGCTTGATAATTTCTGACAGTAAGGGCCACCACTGTCTTACAATCCTCCACCAACCCGGGCTCGGCTCCCGTGGTGGAGTATGGCCTAATCTTCCTGCGATTCAGGGAAGAGACCCGTGCTCCAGCATTAGGGACGTAAAAGGGTTTATATCGTACTGGCTGTTATTCAAAGATACACACCTGAAGGTGTCAGTAATATTCTCTCTGATCGACGAAGCGTTGGCTGGGAGGTTCAAAGTGTCCGCTGTTGTAGCGTTGGTCTGGTTCGCCACTTCCTGGAAAGGGATTAAACATTACAGTTCGGCGGCTGCGGGTTCGAATCTGTGACAACGCCTGCACTTTTTGAATATGTATTAGAAATACTTTCCTATCTTTTTGCAGATAAATTCGCATAGCAGGAAGCAAAAGTTAACGAGATTAAGACGATTTTTTACATTCCCGGGACAATTCTAATTCTAGGAGAATTTGCGCTATTTTTAATATAATATAGTAGGAGCGACAAATAAACAATACAAGATATGAAACAAAGACAATAAATAAATAAAATCTAAACACACCATCGACTGTAATTTAAGAGACCTCTAGATACCAATGCTTATGACAGTAACTAGCAGGTGCCCGCGACTTCGTCTACGCCGCATTAACGGGTAGATTTTTTCCTACGTACTTAACACTTCTCTTCATATTTTGGACAACTTACACAATATCCTCACGATGTTTTCCTTCACCGTTAGCGTGTGGTATTGCGACTACAAATTCGCAAATGTACGTAACTTTGAAATTAAACAAAGTCATTGGTACATGCCCGCACTCGGGATCGAACCTGGGGCTCTCGCTTGCCAGTCCATGGTTCTACCCACTGAGCTACCACCGCTTGGTTACCGCTACCGCGGCTTGGTTGGCTCCGCACGTATTGACTAGTCTTTCCTGTGTGCTAGGCCGACTAAGCTGTCGGGATGGTATAGGTGCTGGGCAAGCCTACACCATCTATAAAACCATGTCCCAGGCACTACAGCGTCGGAGTGGTCCCTTCACCCATCAAGTGTGAGTGAAGATACCACTGGACGCTGTATAAATCATCTCATTAAGTAGATACAAAAAAAGGCCAATTTTTTTTTACACAATATAGACATTTAGTAACGTCCGGACCTACTTACGGGTGTTGTTATATCGGAATAGTCCAACCAGGTTTCGCTCCGATTCGCAGAGCTTAATCATGGTGAGCAGAGACGGAGCTCGCGTCGTCGGTTGCTCGTCTCACACACCCGTAAGTAGATACGGACTAAAAGTCTACAATGTGTTGTGCTTACGAAAGTTTTAGTTCAAAAACTCGCACAATATATTTATAAATCGTAGCCCATGTGTTATTGTTGACGTATAAGCTATATTACTAAGTTCCCTTAAAATCTATTCAGTAGTTTTTACGTGACAAAGTATGTAACACACATACATACATATATACATACAAATTTTTGCGTTTATAATATTAGTAAGGATAAGTGATTATGATGATCAAATTGTCGAAAAGTCAATATGGCTCAAACTATGACGTCGTAACTTGCTGGTAACGCCTTATAATGTATCAAGTTTTTAACGATATTTTAGCATAGATCATCGTTAAGTACCTACCGATGTTTTTGTGTATTGTACAACCTTATTACAAAACATTCCGAATTCAATTTAAAATTAAACCTAATAAGTTTTTTTTAACATATTTAGAGGCTAAAATTTCCACCCATGCCGGGATACGAACCCGCGACCTCTGGCTATCCGTGCCAGCGCTCTTTCCAACTGAGCTAATGGACGACTCACCGGGAAATTTCGAACCTCTTTACAATATTCTATGTATTACGTAATAGGTTTTTAAAAATTGTCCTTAGCACGGGTTAGTGCATTAAAAAGAATATAAGATTTTCTTTTAATGTACTAACCCGTGCTAAGGACAATTTTAAAAACCTAGGTATTTAGATGCTAAAAATTCCACAGATGCCGGGACTCGAGCCCGCGACCTCTGGCTAAGTTGGGAGAGTGCTGGCACAATTAGCCAGAGTTCGCGGGTTCGAGTCCCGTTATGGATGGAATTTTTAGCCTCTAACTAGGTTTTAAATCTAATAAGGTTTTTTTTTATTGAAGTAACATTATTCAACGCATTTTTGGTGACCCTGGATACGCGTCAAAAATATTATTACTCATTTATTTAAAAAAAATCCTAAGTGTTTACATGATTTTTGTGGAATAAAATACAGACCAATTTAAGTTAGACGCAAGTTTCCCATTGACCACTGTGGTGTACGCCAAACAAAACTTTCAATTCGCAATCGTTGGTTAGAAACTCGCTCGCTTAGCTTAAGGAAACGGCTTTATTTATAAAAACATATTTCCTTAAAACACTCGAAACACACTCACTGAAAAGTCCGTACTGGATATTATAAAACGAAAAGACGTAACCACAGATTAGTGAAAGTGAAAGTGAAAAACATTGATTTCTTTTGTAACACAAACAAACATATCATTAGAATAAAACGAGATTATGAAGAACAAAACAAAACACATGATTGAATGACTTGAATGGCAGGATACGCAATAGCCTGATTAGAGAACGTTGTGGACTGAAAGATGATGTAGTGACCAGAATTGAGAAAGGAATGTTGCGTTGGGTTGGACATGTGGAGCGGATGAAGGAAGAAAGATTGACGAAACAAATATATTGCAATTGTGAGTGGAAGGGCTGGTAAGGGACGTCCCATGCGAACATTCATACGGGGGTGTATTAGCAAAGGGCAACATAAAAAGTACCCGGAACCGCCATGCGTGCAAGCAACGACTTATGAACGTTGATGAAGCGAAGGTGATCTGTCAGGATCGTGGCAAGTGGCAGTCCCTGGTCTCTCCCTACCCCTCTGGGATACAGGCGTGAGGTTTATTGTTGTTGTATGTATGTATGAATTTAAAAAAATGAGTTGTAATTTAACAACTGAATATAAGAAAACGATATGTTACGAGACAAAATATAATTTGGCTGTATGCCTCGATATCATTTTGTGTATTTTTTTTATTAAATTATAGAATGCGCTATGAAAGTAATTGACAGCTGAAAAAGCAAGGTGAAAAGTGAAACTTACTCTAAGCATCTTCAGCATGACGCCAGTCCTTACGCCCTGATCAATGTCATCGTACCTCGAAGACCTGGCTTCAGCTCCTTTTATTGCTGCGATGACGAGTAGAAGGCTTAGCAGCTGTTTCAATAAAGCGGCCATCTTGGATTGTACACTGAAAATAGAGCGGATATTTGTAAGCTAGTTATTCAAGACATATTAAGTCGTTGGTGCCGGCTGTCATTGTTGGCAGTCGTCAAGCCATGTCAGAGGCCTTATAGGAGGCTTGATAACTTCTGACAGTAAGGCTCGCTACTGTCGTACATTCCACCACCAACCCGGACTTGGCCCCCGTGCGGAGGGTGGCCTAACCGTCTTGTGATGCAGGAAGAGACCCGTGCCTCAGCAGTGGGGACATACAAGGGTTGATAAGGAGTAATTAGAACCGTGAGGAACGTTTAATAAAATCAAGTCTATTTTCTCTCTCTCAGAGAAGGCCTTTGCTCTGTATTGGGTCGATTATATGCAACATAAAAAATCATCTTTGTAGCAAAATTCGAACTAATGGCGCTTTGATATCAACCCTTAAATTTGATATCGATTGCTTCTATAACTTCACATACATAGCAAAAACAAATCATTTGCACATGCTGGGATTCGAATTCACGACCTCCCACTGTAAGACTACACTGCTACACCGCTCTATACTTTTACAGATACCCAGGAAAAATACAATCAATTCATTTTCAGAATTGATACTTTCCTTTACCTTCAAAAAGTCTTCCGTTAACTTTATAGTTAACAGATGGGATTCAAACCCGGACCCTTAGCACAATATCACAACATCACAATTCTTAAACTGTCTTCAAGTATAATCTATTCAATAGAACCTCTGGGTGCTTAAGACCAGTCGGCGTCGTTTCAGTACCGGGCTGTATTGATACACGACCTCCCACTGTAAGACTGCACTGCTACACCGCTCTATACTTTTACAGATACCCAGGAAAAATACACTCAATTCATTTTCAGAATTGATACTTTAAGACCAGTCGGCGTCGTTTCAGTACCGGGCTGTATTGATACGTACTACTTTAGATATGTAAGGTTTCATAGATTTTATAGATCATACAACTGGAACGACAACAGCTGAGTGTTTTAATTATAATTATGTTTTATTCATAATATAAACAGAAAACTTGGCAAAAGAACAGCATAAGCAGGTAAAGGACGATTATATGGTCTAGTCTATAAATGTGAAGCAAATCACAGATTAAAAAACTCAGTAGTAATGCAAAAAAAATTAGGGAAACTTTTAAATCGTCGTCAGGCTATACCAGTCCACTGCTGGACATAGCCCTCCTCTAAGGAGCGCCACGTTGTGCTATCGTAGGGGGTAATGCCCATAATCCCCACGCTGGGCATGCGGGATGGGGATCGCAGTTCGGTGGAATTGTACTGCAGGGGGCGCCGCTGCCCACCCCCCGGCTTGTGTCCCTTAGTCGCCTTTTCGACGCCCGCGGGAAGAATTGGGTTGGTGCTATTCTCTAGGCCGACACCACACAACACGATTTTTAAATGAGTGACACAATTTTAAATTTATTTAAATTTTAGACAGGATTAAAGAAATATAAAAAATGGTGTAAAGAGGTTTGCACCGTTACAGATATTGTTATTCATAGCACGTTGCTATCAAAATTAAAATGGCTGGTTTAACTGCCTACTTGGTGTAGCGGTTAACCGCATGACAAAACGGTGGTATGGGGGTTCGATTTCCAATGTAATTTGCCGTGCTTGTACCAATGGCTTATTCTGGGCGTATTTCCATGATTGTGACGCAATTGCATGGAACGGGAACCTAGTTTGGGACCAGGACATTAGCGATTGTGTAGTGTGGATGTTATTAAATGACGGCCTCGGTGGCGCAGCGGTTTGGCACGCTGACTGTAAAACCGAAGGTCTCGGGTTCGATCCCCGCCCGGGTCAAACTAGGAAACGAACTTTTCTAGTTTGTCTCGGGTCTTGGATGTTATCTGTGTATTTATTTAAGTCTATCGTCGAGTTAGCACCTATAACACAAGTCATTTAGTTGTACTTAGTACAGGGCTAACGAGATCTGTGTAATATGTCCATAATTTTTTTTTTTTTATTATTATCAGGTATTAGCTTATTCCGCAAACGTCATCCTATGTCCCTATTTATTCAGATCTTTCTGTACATCAAGTTTCATGTGGGTTTACATGAAACATGAAAGAAAAAGATCTTCAGCCGTTATTGCGTAACAAACATCCGAACATGTTCACAAACGTTCACATTTATTATATTAATTATACGAGTAGGTATATAGTAGCAGGCACGGCAGTGCCCCCGCCAAGTCGAAGCAAACACTCCGTACCATCTTTATTGGAACCCATTTTCAGGCCCCTGTTTGAGAACCTCTGGATAAGACCAGAACGCAGAAATTTTCTTTATCCAATAAACTATAGTCACATACTTAAAATACAAAATTTCAAGTCTGTAGGTCATTTAGTTCCGAAGTTAAGCGACAGCATAGTATCGCATTTATGACACTCACTCACTGATGACCATTAAAATAGAACTAGTACTTCCCATAAACTCAAGGAACTGAAATTTGGTACAGAGTTAGGGTTTAATGGCCACATAAAGGGAAAACTATATAAGCTAGGAAAATCGAAGATTTTGGGTACCTGGTGACCCTGACAGAAGACACAACACGAGAGCCCATCCAAACTATAATAGAAGATTATTATTTATTTTATTATTTCGCTCAAAATTTGGTCAAAATATAATGCATTGGACTTAGAGTGGCGGTGACACCCGCACACATCGCTAGATGGCGCTGACTGTATTTTAAAACGCGCTTACGTTTTGCTTATATGGCGAAGTGGCAACCGGCCGCGTCACAGTCTTTTACGACATTCTTCTACTGCCCTTAATGGAGGGGGGGGAGAGGCGGATTGATTTATTTATAAGAAAATCTAATAAAATAAATCAATATGTTAGAAACAAACAAATTAATATTGGAACGAAGCCAATACAGTGCTGCCATCTGCAGGGTTTTTTGTTATATCTCTCTCTCTCTCACACGTCTCTGCTGCGCTACGTTGCGTGAATCTAATTTGAAGAACACTAATTTGGTGGTTTTAATTATTTGTGCTATTGTGTGACATAAATAAAGCCGCCGTTCAAGTTCAATAGTGCCAGCTTATTATTCTCTTCTACAAGAAACCTCCGCCAGCTCCTACAATCAATATTTACAGTCCACTAAAATACCAGTTGTGTCTCGCACTAACACAATATGCCCACGTTTCAACAAAAAGAAGTGAAATCCTACCAAAAACACTCTGCAAAAACTAGCCAAGTCTCGATGGAGCTGCTCGTTTATCTCTAAAAAGTAATGAAATCTAGACAAAGTCGTGCCAAGTCTAAGGTTTCTTACTGCGATTTCTTTATTATTATACTTAATGATAAACGAGCAGCTCCATCGAGACTAAGCTAGTTTTGACCGAATGTTTTTGGTAGGATATTATGGGTGTTTTCTCGTGGTCCCATTATTTTGTCCCGTTAACGGGTCCACGAGGGATAACTATCCCTCGTGGTCCCGTTATACGTCATCAACGGATCCACGAGGGATAAACTATATCTCGTGGTTACGAAAATCTCGTGGCCTAGTGAACCAAGTGATAACAACAGGCGCGAACAGGTGCAGGATGAGTGACCATCCCGTGACTATAGCTAGTGGCATTTTTGCGAGCGCTTTCGTGCTTCGCAAGGCACGTTAAGCCGTTGGTGGCGGCTGTCATGTAATGGCAGTCGTTTTCTGAGCAATAGAAGTGGACAATTACCTAATTACCTATGTGCGATAACCGTCAGAGGCAATAACACTAGCTGACAGTGAAGGAAAACATCGCAAGAGAACCCGAATATTTATGATAACATAACTTAACATAACATTGACATACAAGCACATACTTTGCTTCTGGCCCCACACTAGGATACCCTGTGTCGTTGGAACCAGAAACAATGACATCACAAACATGTAAACATCCAAGGGCTTTTTTTGTCTCCAGCCGGGACCAGCTCGTGTCCCAAAAAACGATAAGGCATTGGTCAAGATAATTGCACATACTTTTTAAAATAATAACACGTCAAAATAATAAAAATACTCACCACAAAAAAATTTAAAGATCCAGAAAAAAAAAGTAGACTACAATCTATGAAAACAACTTCATTTTCCACACTTTTTCCAGCTAAAAACCACACAGTAGGCGCAAGAAAGTTACCGTGGCAGGACCCGCTTCTTCACACTCCTCAGGGCACCAGATAGAATGCGAAATTTCAACCCATCTGTCCTTTTATAAACGCGGGAGGGTATTTACACGGAGTGTGTCTAGAATTTGCAATGAGGCTGGATTAGTTAGGTAGGGTTTGCAGAAAAATGTATGATACAAGACATAATGCGATTTTTATTGAAAATGGTTGAGAACTTATAGAACTTACGTTTTTATTGATTTTTTTATGAATGAATGAATAAATGAATTAATGAATTTACTGTGTCAAAAAGAACGTGTTGAATTTAAATGAAAAATTAAAAAAAGTGCACATTAGTCATACACTAATTTTGTAAGACTTTAGGTACTTTTACACAAATTTTGTAAGGGCTTATTCTTACATACCTAACTAAAGTCAGATATTAAAAAATATTAATAATTGCAGCGCATTGTGAAGCGCTCGTGGCCTAGGCGAACCGAGTGATTGGAATCAATCACGTGGTTAAGCAACAACAGGCGCGGTCAGGTACGGGATGGGTGAGCGTCCCGTGACTACCGCTAGTGGCATTTTTCCGAGCGCTTCCGTGCTTCGCAAGGCACGTTAAGCCGTTGGTGCCGGCTGTCATATAATGGCAGTCGTTAAGCCATGTCAGAGGCCTTATGGGCGGCTTGATAACTTCTGACAGTAAGGCCCGCCACTGTCTTACAATCCTCCACCAACCCGGACTTGGCCCCCGTGGTGGAGTATGGCCTAACCTTCCTGCGATGTAGGAAGAGACCCGTGCCCCAGCAGTGGGGACATACAAGGGTTGATAACGATTGTGTATAAAACTAAATCTCTGACCATATTTTCTCAGTAGCCCAAAAAAATATTGAATTGAGGTTTTATTGTCTACCTACTCTATAAATCTTCTGGTGTAAATCGGAGTGAATTCTGACGTTTGTGACGTCCTAGTGACTCTAGCACAGGGTAACCTAGTTTGAGACCAGGAGAAGTAATTGTATTGTGAAGTAATTGAATTATATTTAGACACACAAAACCATATGTTGAAAAACCTATTTAGAGGCCAAAAATTCCACCCATGCCGGGATGCGAACCCGCGACCTCTGGCTATCCGTGCCAGCGCTCATTAAAAATAAGATAATCATAAGGTACAGCGATATCTTTCCGATGGAAAACCTAACTGCAAAGTAGTACTCGGGGCCGCAAGTGATGCAAATTACTTCAGTCAGATGTCGCTGCCTGTACGTAATACAGAGAATATTGTAAAGGGGTTCGAAATTTCACTGATGCCGGTGAGTCGCCCATTAGCTCAGTTGGAGAGAGCGCTGGCACGGATAGCCAGAGGTCGCGGGTTCAAATCCCGGCATGGGTGGATTTTTTGGCCTCTAAATAGGTTTTATAAAATCCTTAGCACGGGTTAGTGCATTAAAAATAATAAAACCATATTTATTTATTCCAAACTATTAGGTATCAAAATTTAATAAATAAATCCTAAGCACATGTTACAAACATGAGTTATTTTTATTCTTTAATTTTATTTATTTGTTTATTCACATTTGTTACTTACAGCTAATGCCAAATCGCAAGAAACTTAGTTATTTAATCACTTAAATACTAAAAACAAACAGAATCATCCCTCTTCAAGCATGCCCTTGCATTCGTCAATCATTTTCTCAATACCTGTGGTAAATATATCATATTGCGGCACCGCGCTGAGCAGGGAGTTCAGCGGTGCAAGCGCACGCGGCCCGGGCGCCTGCTGCTGGCACGCCGTGCGCGCAGCCGGCACGTGCAGCAGGCGTGGCGCGCGCAGGCGTCCGCGTGCCTCCGGCCCCCACAGTTGCACTACCTGGCCCACTAAGTTCTTCTTCAGGCTATATTAGTCCACTGCTGGACATAGCCCTCCCCTAATGAGTACCATAGCGCAAGGCTGTGCCTTCATTGGGGGATAATGCCCATTGTGGCGAGCACATGTCAACTCTGCACGCGCACTACAAACTCTAACATTCCTGCATCGCGCAATCAAAGTGTTTCAATGACATACCATAAATATAACGTCCGACAAACAATAGTCGGACCGGCCGTCCCCAGGCATAAGAGCACGATCACCCGCTCTTCCCTATAAAGGGAAATTTCCCGCCAGGCAGATCGTATGCCTGGGGACGGCCGGTCCAACTATTGTTAGTCGGACGTTATATTTATGGTATGTCATTGAAACACTTTGATTGCACGATGCAGGAATGTTGGAGTTCGTAGTGCACGCGCAGAGTTGACATGTGCTCGCCACACTATAATCCTGACGCTGGGCATGCGGGTTGGGGATCGCAGTTTAGTGGGATTGTACTGCAGGGGGGCGCTGCTGCCCACCCCCGGTTTCTGTCCCTTAGTCGCCTTTTACGACACCCGTCGGAAGAATTTGGGTTAATACTAAGTTGTTGTAATAGTAAGTTGTTGTCAATTTTATTGTGGACTATGCCCAAAACAAATTTTATTAAGCTTAAAGACCTTCTTGTTTCGAGAGAGTCGTATCCTAGTTGCCCCTGCAGGAAACGTGTAGGGTATAAAAAAGGATAATACCCGTATTGTTTCTTGTAGAGGTTTCTCAAGAATCTCTTTTGAATCTTTCCAATAAGTATTATATATTTGTTTTCGTGCGGGCTCCAAACCATTGAATTAGTTTCTAGTGTACTCCGCACTAGAGCTACGTATATAGCTCGCAATGCTATAGGCGTGAAGGATTGAAAGTTCCTCAGGACAAATCCTAGTTTCTGAAAAGCACTTTTTGCAACTTCTCTGGCGTGGTGACGGAACGTCAGGCGTGGATCAAACAGAACACCAAGGTCTACCATACACGACAAATCATACCGCAGTTTTTTTAGCTAACGCTACCCAGCATTGAACTTTTGGCTAGGTCCCGCGACCATGTGGCACAAACATCGCGCATTCTATGACAGGCATTTGCCGAAATTACAAATAGCTAGTATCGAGGCTAAATTACTGGATTAGGCACGTGAGCTGCGGGTTCGATTCCGTTTGGCGGTTCAACTATCAGTTATACATGTGTAATAATAATAGTAACATTTACACATACGTGTGCGAATTTATTATATCTAATTACATTTATAAGAAGCGGCAAAAGAAGCAGAAAAGTAGAATTAATGCAGTAGAAATGAGGTCCTTGAGAAGTATGTGTAGTGTTATTTTGAATGACAGGACACGCAATAGTCTGATTAGAGAACGTTGTGGACTGAAAGAGGATGTAGGGACTAGAATTGAGAAAGGAATGTTGCGTTGGTTTGGACATGTGGAGAGGATGAAGGAAGAAAGATTGACGAAACAAATATATTTAAAAACCTATTTAGAGGCTAAAAATTTCACCCATGCCGGGATTCGAACCCGCAACCTCTGGCTATCCGTACCAGCGCTCTACCAATTGAGCGCTGGTACGGATAGCCAGAGGTTGCGGGTTCGAATCCCGGCATGGGTGAAATTTTTAGCCCGTAATAGGTTTTTAAATTTGTTCCTTAGCACGGGTTAGTGCATTAAAAATAAAAATAGTGAAACAAATATATATTGCGAATATGAGTGGAAGGGCGGATAAGGGACGTCCCAGGCGGACATACATCTACCAAATAGGGGATGTTTTAGCAAAGGGCAACATACAAAATACCCGGAACCGGCGTGCGTGCACGCAACGACTTATGAACGTTGATGAAGCGATCGTGGCAAGTGGCAGTCCCTGGTTTCTGCTTACCCCTCTGGGATACAGGCGTGAGGTTATGTGTGTATGCTAATTACATTTATCTTTCTATCAATATAAACAGAGCTAGTTATTCATTTATGTATAATTTTATTTGTATACTAGCTGACCCAACGAACTTCGTACCGCCTAACAGTCGATTAATTTTTTAAATTTTTCTCTCCATAAGAACCATCCTCGTACTAAAAAGAATCAGCGAAATCGGTTCAACTACTCTCGAGATTTGCGCTTGCCAACACATTCAGCGAATCATTTTTATATTGTAGCTTATTCTGTCACTTAATTTAAACTATTTAAGTATCTTTTTAATTCTGTGTACATTATACGTATTCTATTCATATAGATATTATTCTGTATAACATATAAGTATTTCTACTCTATAATGGTATTGCCCATGATTGTATCGCACCGCAGTCTGTGACGCTCGTGAGGTAGCACCTGGCACTGACTAAAAATCAGCGCTGAAGGCTTGTCCATCAGCATATTGCTGAGTCAGTTGTCATTTATAACAGCAGTGACACTCCGTGACCTTTCGTTTTTCTACACTATTAATTAGTAAATTTTATATTCTTTAATATTGCACTACCTGCTAATCTTGTCTCCAAAACTTAGGTTAGCTGGTAGATAATGCTAAGTAGCATTAAGCTCGCCCATGTGCAAAATTTTTATGCAATAAAGGATTTTAATAATAATGATATTAAGCCGCTGCCTTCGGGCCGTAGTGTAGTGGAGAAAAAGGCAGCGGAAAAATAACTACACTCTGACAATCTATCTTTTCTCAAGTCATCTTGTAATGTTGCAAATCTCTTTACATCATTTTTTATATTTCATTTTCTATCTATCACTTTCAAATATTTTAAATTACGTCGCACATTTTTCGATTTCCCTCATTTTCATCACTACCACCTTATATCTTGACTTCTTCTTCAGGCTATATTATGTAGTCCACTGCCGGACATAGCCCTCCCCTAATGAGTGCCATAGCGCCCTGTCTTCAGCTTGCCGCAGCCAGCATCTTCTTCTTCTCCTTCAGGCTATATAACGAGTATGTAGTCCACTGCTGGACATAGCCCTCCTCTAATGAGCGCCATAGCGCCCTGTCTTCAGCTATCCGCAGCCAGCATCTTCTTCTTCAGGCTATATTATGTAGTCTACTGCTGGACATAGCCCTCCCCTCATGAGCGCCATAGCCATATCCAGCCATCTTGACTAGATCTGTCTATTTCACCTGCTTATCGGTTTTTATCCATTTTACTGTTTTTATTATAAATATAAACTAAATAAAACAGTACAAATAAAACACAGAGTTAAAGTCATGACAGCTTTATTATTTACTAGCTGACCTAGCGAACTTCGTACTGCCTAACAGTCGATTCTGGTTTTTTTTTTTAATTTTTCACTCCGCAAAAACCATCCTCGTACTTCAAGGGATATTCTAAAAAAAGAAGCAGCGAAATCGGTTCAGCTGCTCTCGAGATTTGCGCTTACCAACACATTCAGCGATTCATTTTTATATTATAGAAGATAGAAGACTAGCTGACCCAGCGAACTTCGTACCGCCTAACAGTCGATTCTTTGATATTTTTTTTATTTTTCTCTCTGTAAGAACCATCCTCGTTCTTTAAGGAATAGTCTAAAAAAATGAATTAGCGAAATCAACCGCTCTCGAGATTTGCGCTTACCAACATATTCAGCGATTCATTTTTATATTATAGATAATAGTTCTACAACACCAAATAGCCAATTAGCCAAAAGCAACAGCAAATTAAGCCAAATACGTCAGTCATCAGAGATCCCGCCCTTGCCCCTCTCTTCCGTGTGAGCTTCGGCATGACCCTTCACTACATTTTATTAGGAATGAAAGTGAATTTGAATAACGACGCGTCCTTTCCACGTCCGCCCCCCACGCCCTTGCTATGTGGCAGCTACCTTTATTTATTTATTTATTCACAAGAAATAGGCATATTTGATGATGATGATTGGCCTTTTTGCATCTACGTAATGAGATTATTTATACAGCGTCCAGTGGCATCCTCACTCACACTAGATGGGTGAAGAGACCACTCCGACGCTATAGTGCCTGGGACATGGTTTTATAGATGGTGTAGGCTTGCCCAGCACCTATACCATCCTGACGGCTTAGTCAGCCTAGCCCACAGGAAAGACTATTCAATACAAGCGGAGCCAACGAAGCCGCGGGTTTCCTCACGATGTTTTCCTTCACAGTTAGCGTGTGGTATTGCGACTACAAATTCGCAAATGTACGTAACTTTGAAATTAAACAAAGTCATTGGTACATGCCCGCACTCGGGATTGAACCTGGGGCTCTCGCTGCCAGTCCATGGTTCTACCCACTGAGCTACCACCGCTAAGGTACTTCCGGCTGCCGTCGATAGACGGCAGTCGTTAAGCCAAGTTAGAGGCCTTAGGGCGGCTGGAAAACTTCTGGCAGTAAGACCAGCCACTAGTCTTGCAAGCCTCCACCAATCCGGACTAGGGCCCCGTGGTGGAGTATGGCCTATATCTTTCTCAAGGAAGTGACTCATGCGCGTCGCTGGAGACATAATGGGTTGATGGTGAGGTCAGGACTATATATTTGTGCCTTAGAGAATGTAGAGACTTCTGGGCCTTAGGAACCGGAGGCGAGACTCCTCTTTAAGGAGATCTCGTCGCGGCTGGTCCACGCTTCAAGAGACTTAAAGGCTGGTGCTAACTTTGGCCAAAGCTAAACACCTCAGATACTCAGGTTACCTCACGAAGTCTTCCTTCACGGTTAGCGAGTGGTATTGTTAGTATAACTTCAGAAACGTACAAGACTTAGGGCTGATTTTTCAAGCTTCGGATAAAACTTATTTGTCGAATTAAACAACCATTTCAAAAATGTGTTCTAATTGCCTTTCTTTTGTTATTTTACGCTGTAATTTTTATGTTATTGTTTAATACTTTATTAGACGGATAAGTCTTATCCGAGGATTGAAAAATCAGCCCTTAGTAAAGTTATTGGTTTTCGAACTGAACCGGGAATCGTACCTAGGTCTCCCGCTTGCGATTCCATCGTTCCACCCACTGGGCTAGCGCCGTTTACTTCTATTAGTGTACATTGACATTCAGCAAACCGAATGCATTTTTTTTACGTTGAAAAACTCCGGCTTCTCAATCGGGAGGTCGTGGGTTCGAACCCCGGCATGTACCAATGACTTCGTTTTCTAAGTTATGTACATTTGTGAAATTATAGTAGCAATACTACTCGCTGACGATGAAGGAAAACATCGTAAGGAAACCCTAGTGTCTGAGGTGTTAGCGTACCTCAGCGCTAGCAAGCGCTAAGTTGGGCCATTGTACGTTGCTACGTACAATGGCAACTATGAGGCAAAGTGCGGAAATCTCAGGTCTAACTACGTTGAAATAAATTGATTTGATTCGATCACCGACACCACGAACCCAATACGGAAAAATGTAAATTTTGTTTGAAGGAGTACAACTGTTCAACAAGCCACCGAAAGACATAAAAGATTCAGAAACGCTTACAAGATTTAAGTTATAATTAAGAGATCACATTAAAGAAAGTTATAAAATGAATTAGGTAAATAGACATGAGATGGTGCATGCTTAGATGGTCAGAGTGGAGTTTTTTTTCCGCTGCCTTTTTCTCCACTACAATACGGCCCGAAGGCAGCGGCTTGCATTTTACATTGTACATTGACATTCAGCAAAGAGAATGTAAATTCTTTACGTTGAAATAAAATTATTTGAATTTGAACTTAATGTTTACACTGCAAATTAGGTACTCGGGGCTGCAAGTGATGCAAATCACTTCAGCCAGATGTCGCTACCTGTACGTAATACAGGGAATATTATACAATTTTTATTTTTTTAATGCACTAACCCGTGCTAAGGACAAATTTAAAAAACCTATTTAGAGGCTAAAAATTTCACCCTTGCCGGGATTCGAACCCGCAACTTCTGGCTATCCGTGCCAGCGCTCTACCAATTGAGCATTTAAAAAAAAAATAGTATAATCATGTGGGTACAGTGATATCGTTCCGATGTAAAACCTAACTGCAAAGAGTAGGTAGTCGGGGCTGTAAGTGATGCAATTTGCTTAAGCCAGTTGTCGCTGCCTGTACGTAATACAGAGAATAGTGTAAGGAGGTTCGAAATTTCACTGATGCCGGTGAGTCGCCCATTTGCTCAATTAGTAGAGCGCTGGCACGGATAGCCAGAGGTTGCGGGTTCAAATCCCGGCATGGGTGAATTTTTTAGCCTCTAAATAGGTTTTTTAAATACAGAGGATATTGTAAAGAGGTCCGAAATTTCACTGATGCCGGTGAGTCGCCCATTAGCTCAGTTGGAAAGAGCGATGGCACGGATAGCCAGAGGTCGCGGGTCCGAATCCCGGCACGGGTGGAATTTGTAGCCTCTAAATAGGTTTTTAAATTGTCCTTAGCACGGGTTAGTGCACTAAAAAGAGTATAATTACAATATGTTACCTACTTAGATTATTGTTTTTCTCATTTTAAGTTAATGAAATGTTAAATCGTTCTTATGAGAAATAAATGCTTTAAACCGAAAAACCCTTGATTTGATTTGATAATCGACCCAGAAAGTTTCACGTTCCAAATACCCCAACGCTAATCCAATTCCTTCATGATAAGAATCCAACGGAGCTTTTTTTGCGTCGGTAACGGGACGCGACCTACAACACGCGAAGACCTGCGCACACGCACGCGGAATACCCAAAAACAGTTAATTTATCACTGACTAGAACCGTCGGCGCCGCCACGGGCGGACGGAACGATACGAATGAATGAAAATTCTTTATTGCACTAAAAACATAATTTGTACAAAGGCGAGCTTAATACCGAATAGTATTTACTTCCAGCTAACCCACAAAGCGCTCGTGGCGTAGGCGAACCGAGTGATTGGAATCAATCACTCGAGTTAAGCAACAACAGGCGCGGTCAAGTGCAGGATGGGTGACCGTCCCGTGACTACCGCTAGTGGCATTTATCCAAGCGCTAAGCCGTTGGTGCCGGCTGCCATGTAATGGCAGTCGTTAAGCCATGTCAGAGGTCTTATGGGCGGCTCGATAACTTCTGACAGCAAGGCCCGCCACTGTGTTACAATCCTCCACCAACCCGGACTTGGCCCCCGTGGTGGAGTATGGCCTAACCTTCCTGCGATGCAGGAAGAGACCCGTGCCCCAGCAGTGGGGACATACAAGGGTGGATAACGAACCTACGATGATGCGGACAGTGGAAGGGGTAGGTAGTGCCAGTAAACAATAACATAGGAGTGATTTATTACATAAACTAGATTAACAAATAATACAATAGTACATTACTGCAGAGGCCGAGAAGTAAGGGATTGCTGGACGAGTTTGGGATAGACGGCTGAGTCGTAGACGAGGCCGTCTAGAACGAGTCCTGCAATCCCTGTTCCGGCCGAGGATGTATAATGCTTTTCTCAAACAATGCGAGGAAATATTAATATTAAAATAATTACTAGGTAATTAAGAAATAATAGTTTATTAGGAAAAAAATAACGTAAAAATGTATTTTTCATTACTTTTAGCCGGTAACAGATTCTCCATAGCTAATTTTGCTTCATTTCTCAAATTAGGCGGAGTACAGTCCATAATTTCCGCATCACTCTCGTCACTAGAACTCATTTTCAATATTTTCGATGAAATGATTATCAGAAAAAACAAGCAGAAAAAAGTTGTTTAGTTTGCCGCCTTTTTTATTTTTTAAATACACTAACATATTTGAGCACCGTGTTTAACCGCCAAACCAATACCATAGATTGTTTTTTTTAAATCTTGCAAGTATGCTTACAGAACTTTGGCTGTATGTAATTTTTCCTTGGTCAGTTTAATTTTAGTAAGTAAATTTAAAAAGTTAGAGCAGCGGACGGTAATGGATTTTCATACTTACTTTACTGGCTTAGGCCAGTAAAGTGAGGCGGGAGCCATAAAAGAGAAACTTTGTGGCTTTATTTCATGGTAATAACACAAACATTTCCGAGCATGTTTGAGAAAATATAGTTTAAATACACATACGTGTATAAAACCTGTTAGAGGTTTCATTACCAACTGGCTGAACCTTATTTTAATCCTGGCCGATTGCATCTCGACGTATTGACATGATGTTTATGTTGCTCTCTGTTTTTCTTCTTGTGCTGAATAAATTCTATTGTACATAGTTTCCACTGAATACGTGTCTATATCACTTTATAAAAAGTACGAAAAATATAAAATGATACTAAAATACATATTTATTGCTGCAAATGGTATGAAGCTACCGTTTGTATATGTTAATTCTTATGTAATCCTCCTGTGTGTGAAGCGTGGCCTAGTGGAACCTAGTGATTGGAATCAATCACTAAGGTTAAGCAACAACAGGCGCGGTCAGGTCTGGATGGGTGACCATCCTGTGACTGCCGCTAGTGGCATTTTTTCTGATCGCTTCCGTGCTTCCTAAGGCACGTTAAGCAGTTGGTACCGGCTGCCCTCGATAGATGGCAGTCGTTAAGCTAAATCAGAGGCCTTAGAGCGGCTTGAAAACTTCCGACAGTAAGACCAGCCACTAGTCCTGCAAGCCTCCGCCAATGCGGACTTGGCCCCCGTGGTAGAGTATGGCCTATACTTTCCGTAGGGAAGAGACCCGTGCCCCTCGGTGGGCACATAATGGGTTGATGATGTTCTGTTTTTTTTTTACAAATAAGGTCGTTCCTCTCTCTCTTCCTCTGAGAGAAGGTCCTAAGCCCTCCGAAGAACGTACCTAGACATAGACATCATTTACCTATCTAAAATATAAAAATGAATCGCTGAATGAAGCGCAAATCTCAAAAGCAGTTGAACCGACTTCGCTAATTCTTTTTTTAGAATATTCCTTGAAGTACGATGATGGTTCTTACGGAGAGAAAAAAAATTTAAAATTGGACCGTTAGGCGGTACGAATTTCCCCTCCGTCCACTTGGATCCATTGATTGGCTCCATTAATGGATCCAAGGACACTTTTTCCTCCTCTTGAATCCATCGTTAATATCAATGGATTCAAACACACTAACACAGTACACTTGGATCCCCTCCGCCATTGCATGGCTCCATTGAGGGTTCCACGAAAACTTTTTCCTCCTCTGTAATCCATTGTCGAAATCAATGGATCCAAAAACACTTCGATGGGTCAGCTAGTATAAAAATGAATCGCTGAATGTGTTGGTAAGCGCAAATCTCGGGTGCAGCTGAACCGATTTATCTAATTCTTTTTTTAAAATATTCCTTGAAGTACGAGGATGGTTCTTACAGAGAGAAAAATAAAAAAAAATTAAAGAATCAACTGTTAGGAGGTACGAAGTTCGCTGGGTCAGCTAGTTGATAATAATATTAATTTCATACTCAGGTATAATTGACGCAGCCTGCATCAGTTATACCTGAGATTTCCTCAGGCCTCCTAATTAGCCTCGTGGATTAGATAGATAGAGAACACTTTAATGTACATAAAAATGGAAATTACACAGATATTTCTTAACCTAAGAGTAGAGACGGCGGCTTTATCACTAAAAGTGATCTCTTCCAGACAACCTTTGGATGAACTGGACTAATACATTAGAGAAGGAAGTAGATGTACAAAAAAAAACATAGAAAACCTATATAAATACATGCATGCATTTGAATAATAATATTTTCAACAGATACATACAGTAAAAATGCGTAAGTAAAAATAAAAGATGAATATTATATATTAATACAAAAATAATTAACAAAATATACACATTCAAAGGACATAAGTACAACACAACAACAGCAGAACAACATTACTTGATTAAATAATAACAGTATTACAGTATTATTATTATTAATTATTAGTATTCTAGGTCAGTATTATTTTACCACTTCAGAGACTAGGGTTTCCTCACGATGTTTTCCTTCGAGTTAGCGAGCGAGTGTTATCGATACTTCACAAACGTACAGTCATTGGTACCTGCAGGGATTCGAACACAGGACCTCCCGATTGAAAAAGAGGTCTAAGTACCGCTCCGCTCGCACCGCTCTCATATACAGGCTGACTTGTTCAGAATTATTGAGAAGCTTTTACTGCGGAATCCCAGTTTTGGCACCTTCGCAATCGATTTATGTCAATCGAGTCAAATACGTGATTTCACCCGAGACTAGCGAAGGCTGTGGGGTCTCCACGGCCAAATAAATGTTTATGCACATTATAAAACAATATTTTATAATAAACCCTAGCCATTTTCATAGTCCATGACAATATACACACGCACACCTACACACACACACACACACACACACACAACACAAACATAAATACACACTACATTGCTGATTCTCATAAGAGTGCCCTTCACGTACATACTTTTTTTTATATAAATTATTTTTTAATAATAAAATGTTTAGTAACTTCCTATTATTTAAGAAGAAAATTTGTTTTTTTTTTTGATCTCATATTTTAACAGATGTTTTGTTTCGTTCGTTTTTAATCGATCTTCTATTAGTGGTTAGTTACCTAATTGATACAGCCCTCTTTACATTACTCCCGTACAACATCTTAGGGAGAAGGCAGTGGCTGAAAACCAGCGCTCTCCGGGGCCCGGGTCAGCACCAGCTGAGCCACTACCTTTTGCCTTATTTTATAATATCTAGTTTTAAGTCTTACTTTGTTTAAGTTGTTTTTGATGAGGCAATAAAATTCATTTTATTCTTATTCTTATTTGTTATTTTTGGCTAACTTTTTAGCCACTAATTACGTACTGTTATAATCAATCCTAGTTTGCAGTAAATGCTGAGGCAAGCGAATTGATTTTATATAAAACTGTTTCACACTTGTTTTGTCAGAGAGTCGACCCATAACCTCCGTCCGACATACACGTAAATTTCTAATTGTAGTCCGTGTGTTGTGCAGTGAATAAATTTTGGTTTTAGCAGTAATAAAATCTTTTTTTAAAAAGGTCCCGCGGACCGCCGTCCTAACAAATTTGGTGTCAGAAGTGAGGGATCTCAGGAAAATCTTTAAGTACTGAGATTTAGGTGTTAGGCGTGTCGCGAAAAACGGACTTTCCGCCTGATATCCTTTTTTATATGGCTCCGTGCCTCAGGACCTTACATATCCTATTAAACAGTGCCAGTGGTCGACGATAAGCTTTGGGCATCCGCCTAAACCCGCATCGCTGCACTCCGAGGTCGACGTTAAGTCTCCGCCACCAGGCGCGAGCCCGCATCTCATCCTGGATACAACCTGCTACTGCCGTGGTCGACGTTAAGTCTCCACTTTCGAGTGAGAGCCCGCATCACAAGTTCCTGCACCACCACCGACTCCATCTTCGGACAGTTGACTCCCATATCATCAACTCGCATTGACTTCCCACGCGTGAAGTCCAATCACGAACAACGCAACGTGACTTCGAAGTACTCCGCAATACGACTCCCTGGGTCGCCGGACACTCGACGCTCCCGTTGACGTCATCGCCGCGCTGCTGCACCTGCATCGCGCTTCGCGTTCTCACGGTTTTTGGAAAAAGCCGTTCTCCAAAATGTTCGTGAGTGCTGTCATCATCCTGTGAGTTACTTTTTATGTTTCACGAGCTATTCCTAACTTTCAAGTTCCAAGCTCTATTTTTAGTGAAAGTGAAATTTTATTTTCTACACATTTTACAATTTATTTTTACTAATTTTTATATGCTATTTTACTACATTTCGTGTATTTTACAGTGTTTTTGTGTTTTCTGATGGCCTGTACTGCACTTTAAAATCATAAGGTCAAATAATTAATGTCTACTAAAAAAGAAGTCAAATTCGAAGAAGCTGAAGGATTTTTAGCTTCAGACGCCTCCTCTTCAGACGAGCAAACACAAGACCCTTATTCCAAGGTCACGATTAGGCAAAAACCCAAAATGGCTGAGCCGATTAGCCTTTCAGTTTTGACCAAGTTTATTAAACCCTATAATGGGAACCGCGAGTCATTGCCCGCGTTTTTGACAAATTGCGAAAATGCAATTTCGCTAGCCAGTACAGATCAACAGAACGTTTTGTGCAAATATATAGTGTCACAACTCGAGGGCAAAGCACAGCTAGCTTGCTGCTTAAAGAAATTCAATTCCTGGCCCGAAATCAAACAATTCCTTAAAGCTACTTTTGGAGAAAAGAAGCACTCGACCCATTTACTGGTCGACCTTCAGAATTGCAAGCAACTACCTATGGAAGATGTGACACAATATTCCTTACGCATTGAATCATGTCTCACGCGAATTCAATCAGACATTCATTATAGCTGTGAAGACGATAAAGAACTTTTAGGCAGATTAGCCGCCATGGAAGATTTGGCTTTGAACACGTTTTTGTTGGGCATGAATCCCAGCTTTTCACACATAGTGCGCTGTAGGAATCCCAAGAGCCTCTCCGATGCAATCACTCATGCAATTGAGGAAGAAAAGCTCTATAAGCTTTCTAAATTAGCTCAACGCTCATCCAAACAGTGCTCTATCTGTCAAAAGATCGGACATACAGCCTCCGATTGTTTCAAAAATAAACCTAAACAGTCAAGTCCGAATCTTCACAACGTAAATTCAAATCAGTCGCGCTTTTATTCAAATAAATCTTGCGCTTATTGCAAAAAACTTGGACATGTGATAAGCGAGTGCCGCAAGTTAAAGTATAAAAATGGCACTAATACTAATACGCGCCCTGATTCCAGCAACGCTGCACTATCCGGTGCGCATGCACCTGGTTCAAGTAATGCGACAAGCAATAATCGCTCTAATGTGCATGTTGTTAGCTCCTTAGAAGATCACGATAATTTAAACTAAAGTCTGTTTCGGTTCCGTGTCTGCCGGAACACAATAGTGATCTAAATGACACGAAAACTACTAACTTTTCTAAATCCCGTGCTCTTAAATTCCCCCCAGCGCGGATGAACAAAAATCAACGAAAATGTGCTGATAATAAGCCTTTATCCACTGAGTTCTCAGCTAAGCTAAAAGGTAATACCTGTGGTCAATTCACGGTTGCACAGGATACTAATGTGCCTTCTACTCAGTCTCAAATTCTTGATAAAGGACTTTCTAAGCCTTGTGTTCTTAAATTCTCCCCAACACAAGTCAGCAAAAATTCGGAGACTCCTAAGTTAGACAGTGAATCAAATGTCTCCAGTTCTATTCCCAAAGAGGATTTTAAATGCAATTCCCTACCTCGCAAAAAGCCGAGTTTTTCTCCTAGGAATTGCTCACGTGAGAAAAGTTACACGATAAATAACGTTAACTACAAAATTTCTCTCCCTCACGTTAACTTAAAAAGTAATTTAAACGAGAAGCCCTTGTGCTTCCTAGTCGACACTGGTTCTTCAATATCAATAGTGAAGTCATCTAGCCTTAAGAACCCAGTGCTTGGACCGGAGATAGTCACACTCAAAGGTTTAAGTGACAACGACTCATCTTGTGAATCTCTCGGTACCATAGAACTCGACTTTGAACATAGAATCTCTCCAAAGAGTAAGATAGTGTTTGGTTTCGTATTTCACGCGATAAGTGACGCAATCAACCTACACTACGATGGTATTATAGGTAGTGACTTTATACAACATTTTAAGATCGACATTCAGTACTCTACAGATACGCTGAATCTGCAAGGTCACTCTCTACCTATCTGTTTTAGTAAACCATCTTATGTCATACCTCCTAGGTCAGAAATGGTTATTGAATGCCCAGTCTCCAACCTTTCAGAAATTTCAGGCCAAAAAGAAGCCTTAGTACTGGATCATAAAATTAGCGACGGAGTGTTTTTGGCTAATTGCATTGTAAACATTAAGCCAAACAACAGAGTCAATGTCTCTGTGCTAAACACTACCGAATCTGACGTAGAAATAAATAATTTCCAAGTTCAAGTTTCACCTTTTGAGCTCTCTTCATCAACCTCAGACGAAAAACCACACGAGCTCGTTCACAACCTTAATAGCTTGAACAATGACCGATCTAAAAAGGTCCTTGAGCAAATTCGATGTTCTCATTTAAATCCACAAGAAAAGAAAACCCTTATGAACTGCATTTCGCAATACACCGACATTTTCCACCTCGAAGGTGAATTTCTGACTCACACAAATGCAATTCAGCACTCCATAAATACCGGAGATGCTCCTCCTATTCACGTGAAGTCTTATCGGTTTCCTGAAATTCATAAGGACGAAGTCGAAAAGCAAGTAAAAAAAATGCTCGACCAAAATATCATTCGCCCTTCAACTTCTCCTTGGAATGCACCGGTTTGGGTGGTACCCAAAAAGCTTGACGCTTCCGGTAAGCAAAAATGGCGAATTGTCATCGACTACCGACGACTTAATGATGTCACCGTTTCAGAGGTCTATCCTCTCCCTCTTATAACTGACATCCTAGACCAGTTAGGTCACTCAAAATATTTTAGTACACTCGATTTGGCCTCTGGGTTTCACCAACTTTGTTTGGACCCCAAAGACACTGCCAAAACAGGTTTCAGTGTTACCACTAATGGTATTTCAGGTCATTTTGAATTTACACGAATGCCTTTCGGTTTAAAAAATGCCCCATCCACATTTCAGAGACTGATGAACACAGTTCTCTCGGGATTGCAAGGTCTCCACTGTTACATCTACCTAGATGATTGTATCTGTTATTCTCACGACCTTGAGTCCCACATAAAAAAATTAGAACTCATCTTTTCCAAATTCAGACAGGCTAATTTGAAATTACAGCCTGATAAATGTGAGTTTTTGCGACGCGAAGTTGCTTATCTTGGGCATACTATCACAGACAAGGGTGTGTCACCTAACCCTGACAAGGTTAAGGCCATTTCTCAATTTCCTACACCCAAAACTGCTAAAGACGTCAAGTCCTTTTTAGGTTTGACAGGCTATTATCGCCGTTTTATAGAGAATTTCTCTCACATAACTAAGCCCCTAACTTCCTTATTGAAAAAAGACACAGTTTTTCACTGGTCTCACGATCAAGAACAAGCTTTTAACCTTCTTAAACAAAAGTTAATTTCAGCTCCCTTACTACAGTACCCTGATTTCACGCAAACCTTTATTGTAACGACAGACGCATCTAACTATGCCGTAGGCGCTGTCTTATCACAAGGCGAGATCGGTAAGGATAAGCCTATAGCTTATGCATCTCGAACCTTAAATAAATGCGAAGGAAATTACTCAACAACTGAGAAGGAGCTGCTCGCTATTCTTTTTGGTGTTAATACCTTTAGACCATACCTGTATGGGTATAAGTTCAAAATTGTCACAGACCATCGTCCCCTTACATGGCTTTTTAACGCTAAAGATCCAGGCGGACGTTTACTAAGATGGCGACTTAAGTTAGAAGAATATGATTACGAGATTATTTATAAGCCAGGCCGAATAAATTCAAATGCAGATGCCTTATCTCGTAACCCAGTCAATGCCATAACTCACTGCAGATTAAACAAAACAACTTATGAGCAATTTTTCAAAAAACAATTTACCAAGTCTATCTCTAACGATACTCAGATAGAAGAGCACAATCAGAGCCTTACTTTGGCAAAACAAAAGTCAATAGCATGTCCACTCTCGCTTGACTTTGATAGTTCAATGCCGCACTGTGAACAGCTGTTGTCGATAGTACCTAATTCCGACGAACTGTTATCAGCGGAACGAGAACCCGACACCGTGCAGTCGGTTGATGCTAACAATAAAAAGCTCTATTTCTTATACACTAAGATCCATCATTATGACGAGACGAGCTATAAAGGTATTTATAACCTTTTGCGAAAATTAAGAGATCTAATAATTTCCACAGATGAATATGACAAAGAATTAGCTATTTCAGACTTTTCAGAGCCTTTTACTAAATTGGCCTATGTTAAAATCTACAACATTATTTCGTATTTATTTCATGGCACCGATATTAAGGTCCATATATACAAGAACCAAATAAAATATCCTACCCCTGCCGAAATTACAAACATTCTCAAAGAAAACCACGGGACAACCATAGCGGGTCACCCGGGTATTACGCGCATGTACAACAGAATAAAAGAATCTTATTATTGGAAGAGTATGCACGCTGACATAGAACGATTCGTAAAAGACTGTCGGTTATGTCAAGTAAATAAGCCCTTACGAGCTTCTAATAAAGCACCCATGATTATAACGTCGTCTAGTACCAAGCCATTCGAAAGACTAGCTCTCGACATTGTCGGAGTTCTTCCCGAAGCTGGCCTTCAAAAGTTTAAGTACATCTTAACTCTTCAGGACGATTTAACTAAATTTTCATGTGCTTATCCAATGATTACGTCAACAACAGATGAAATTGCACGTAACCTAATACATTTCTTTTCGTTATTCGGATTCCCCAAAATGATCCTTACGGATCAAGGCACTAGCTTTACATCTGAGCTATTTAAGCAACTAACAGAAATTCTTAAAATAAAAAGCCTTCTCTCTACGCCCTATCATCCCCAGACAAATGGTGCACTGGAGCGTAGTCATGCAACCCTTAAAGAGTATTTAAAATCGTTTGTAAACGACAATCAAGACGATTGGCACTGTTATGTCGCAACTGCAATTCTCTCTTATAATACAACTCCACACTGTACTACGAATTTCACTCCTTTTGAGTTATTATATGGTCACAAACCGACCATACCTAGTAGTTTATTTGACTCCAGCGATAACACAACTTATCAAGAGTATATCCGAGCTTTGCAGTACAGAATGAGGTACTCTCGCGAAAGAGCTCTAGAAAACATTCAGAGAAGCAAGGAATCCTCGAAGCGATACTATGACGCTTCTTCTAGTTCAAAAACTTATAAAACTGGTGACTTAGTATACGTCAAACACCATCATAGGTTGCGCAAGGCCCTATCTCCAATCTGGAAGGGACCCTATAAAATAGTTAAAGTAAATGGAAAAAATAACGTCACCCTTTGCATCAATAGAAAACACGTGAAGTATCACATCAATGAGATTAAACCAGCATGAAATTGTTCCAGATCAACCCTCGGATCGAGCTATTCAGAACCTATTCAATCAATTTCACACAGTCCAGGACTTTACTTCGATCCGACTTCAGCAGTATATTTTTACAACGACTACTGGAATGTAGTCACTCATGTAGAGGTTTTTCCCATTGAGCCCTACCTACATAAAATTGAAGGATCACTCGCAAGCATTTCTAGCTTTTGTGAAAAAGTACAAAATGTAGCGATTGATATTAATTGTAAAGACGCTATAAAGCCGCTGCAGATCCTAAATAATGCTAATAAGCTTAAATTCGATTAATTATCTCATCTTATTTCGGATTCAAACCCTCAAAATCGTCACAAACGAGCCCTTGAGTTTGGTGGCGAAATCCTTAAATTCTTCTTTGGCACTCTAGACGCCGACGACGCTAGAAAGTATGATGAAGCTATAACCACTTGTCAGCAAAACGAACACGAAATCTTCTCTTTAATGAAAGATAACATACACGTCGTCCAGTCAACCATTAGTAATTTCAATACCTCGATTCGTCAGCTGAACGATAACGAGATAAGAGTAAATAAACAACTTCAGAAGTTGGACTACATGTTTCAACAGAACTCTAAATTAACTACGGAAAATGTGAACTTGTCCAAAATTAACTCGATTCTTAACATCATCGAAGGATCACTTTTATCAGTTTCCAATATTTTGGATACGACCTTGAACTCTATCTTATTTGCGAAAGCTAATATTTTGCACCCCTATGTTTTATCCCCGACGAAATTATATAATGAATTAAACTCTAACAAGGTAACTAAAAGGAACCTAGAGTTTCCCGTTCCTCTGTCCTTAGAGAACATACATTATATTATAGATTTATCTAAGTTAGCTTCTTATTACTATAATGATAAGATAATTTTCGTAATAAGAATACCTTTAATTAACCCAGTTAAATTTAGCATATATAAGATTTTACCGCTACCTACACCGCGAGATGAATACAATTTCCAAACATATGTTCTTATTCATCCTTCTAAGTTATACATAGCTATAACGGATGACAGATTGAATTACGCGATGCTAGATACCTTAAGCGAATGTAGCGATGTTAATAATAACTATGTAATATGTCCTTTACCTTCTGTTCTGTCTACAAATAGTAACCCTATATGTGAAACGAAACTCATAACGGAAGTCACCCTGTCACTTCCAGAAATATGTAATTCTAAAGTAATCTATGGCAATGTTAACATATGGCAAAAGCTAAACGATGGAAGATTTTTGTATGTACAGTCCAAGGCATCCAAGCTGACTATAAAATGTACTGATAAAAACGAGATCAAGGACTATACTGTACAAGGTACTGGATTATTATCTTTGAAAAATGATTGTGTTGCATACTTCCAAACTTTGCAATTTCGTCCATCTCATAGTTACAAATCAAGGCTACCGAGCCAAGTGTTAATTGATTTTAATATCGTCGAAGACGACTGCTGTAAGTACAAACTTGTAAACAACAGTGTTCAACCATTGTCTCCAATTTCATTAACAGATGTTGACTTAGAGTCCTTGAAATTAGCAAGCCATAAGCTTGACCATTTGCAAGATCAAATCAATCAGGCTGAAAATCAGTCTCATATTGTAAAATATGGTCACTATTATTCAGGACTTACTTATACTATTATTGTAGCTATTATAATTTACATATTAAGCAAAATATATAAGAAATGGTTCTCAAATTATTGTAAAAGCTCTTCTTGTTGCATCCAAATATATAATCAGTGTCATTATAGCAAGTCTAGTAGAAGGGACACCAAGGTCAATACGTCTATTGAATTAACTGATATATCTGACGAGTCCTTTGAATGTGACAAGAGATCTATTAGGAGCCTCCCAGAAATAGAGATGAATAAGGATAAAAGCAAGGTCATATTTAGAAATTTTGAGAAAGTATCGTCAAGCCGAAACTTAACTAACCATTAAGTGACTTTTATTGATTTCTATTTCGGGACTTAGATTAAGTTTAAACTAGAATCAATTTTAGTGTGACACTATTCTTAAGATGTCCTTATGTTTAAAACTTAGTCGCTGCGCCTCACTTGTGTTTTCATTATTTCAGACATTTGTCCTTCGTTTATCTTAAAATGATAAGCTCAGTCTTAAGGAGGGAGATGTTATAATCAATCCTAGTTTGCAGTAAATGCTGAGGCAAGCGAATTGATTTTATATAAAACTGTTTCACACTTGTTTTGTCAGAGAGTCGACCCATAACCTCCGTCCGACATACACGTAAATTTCTAATTGTAGTCCGTGTGTTGTGCAGTGAATAAATTTTGGTTTTAGCAGTAATAAAATCTTTTTTTAAAAAGGTCCCGCGGACCGCCGTCCTAACAGTACGTCACCCTCAAGCGAACCGCTGACGTTGGGTTGCTATACCGCGATTGCGCCACCGCTTTCCCACAGAAACGCTGAGTCGGCGCCTCGTGTAACTCACGCCAGTTTTACCTAGTTTTTAAGCAGGGACTTCCTAATTTAGCATCGTGCTAACTAGACGTCGCTTAGGTTATAATTTATTGTAATATTAATTTTTAATTATATTTTATAAAAATCATTTTGGTTTTTTTTGGATCCTCCGGCGACGGCCTTCGTAATTGGCGCAGCCGGTAGGATACTCGAGGCGTTTCGAGGATTAGCTAGGGATTCTAATATCGAACACCGCTGATCGCTACATCTTCGGACACCGAGTATCCTGACAATCATCGAACCTGGAGACCTGGCCCGGAGGAAAATCAAGAAATCGACCCCAGAAGGACCAAGATGAAATATATGTAAGTGCACTTGAATCATTCCTGTGTTGCTTTCAAGTTATCCTAGTTTTCCCTTAAATTTCCAAAATTTTCTACCCTAAGAATACTACCCCTACGGGGCCTGCTCAATCTAGAATAGCCCGTAGATTAGATTTAGATAGTAATAGAGAGATAAGTGTAGATTTAGATAGCACAGTTGAGACCCTTGAAGGTTTCGATACCTTTAAGAGCCCCAATACCCCAAAAATGGCAGACGTAGATACCATATTCAAGGCCTTACGCCTGGTACCCGAATTTGACGGCAATCCTCACATCTTGCCAAGGTTCATTAATCTGTGTAACCAAATTGTAGCTGAATATGCCACTGAAAACGCACTGAGCCAGCTTTGCCTAGTAAATGGCATTCTTAATAAGATCACTGGGCAAGCCGCGCGTATCATAAACTCTAATGGCATACCAGAAAATTGGATTGACATAAGAAGTGCTTTAGTTAACAATTTCTCAGACCAAAGAGACGAGACCGCTCTTTATAATGACCTCATGCTAGCCACACAAGGCCAAAACACCCCGCAAGAATTCTATGATCGTTGCGTCAATTTATTCAGTACCATAATGACATATGTAACCCTACATGAGACTGTACAAACCACCATCGAGGCCAAACGCACGCTGTACAAAAGGCTTACTATGCAAGCGTATGTACGCGGTCTAAAGGAACCCTTAGGTTCACGCGTACGCTGTATGCGACCTGATAGTGTCGAGAAGGCGCTCGAATTTGTACAAGAGGAGCTGAATGTGATTTATCTGCAAAATCGTAATGAGTCAGTCACAGATAAAAGACCACTCTTACCCAAGGTCACTGCCATGGCTCCTGCCATGCCTTTTATCAAACCATTCAACTCACCTGCACAAATGCCAGCACCTGTGCCCATCTGGCAACCCCCACAGCAAGCCTGGAAACCTAACTTCCAGCATAATCATTCTCTAAGACCAGTGAATATGCCCACGCGCACACAGCAGATGTTCCGTGCGCCGCCACCTAATTACAACCCCCATCAAAATAATTTCCGTGTCCAGCCAAGAAATTCATTTCAAGGCCCGAAGCCGATGAGCGGCGTTAGCAATTTTCAAGCTAGGCCTTTACCACCTACCGGTCGTGATTGGCGCGTCCATGGTAACCCCCCACCTTCCAACTATTTCAAGACGCGAGAAATGAATATGAACGAATGTGCTGAGTATGGCAATTATTATCAGTGCCCCGAGTACTATCCATATTATGTTGACTCTGACGGTTATTGCTATTCAGACACCGTCGAAACACCCTATTACGTAGATAGCGAAGTGTATGAATCATCTGGCGAGTGTACCATCCTTCCTTATGAAGAGCCCACTCCGTCCTCCAGCACCGCTGAAGAACAGCAGGATTTTCCGAAGCGTACGAAATCAGACAAGTTAAAATAGAGCTAAACCTACAGACCCAAAGACAACTCCCTTTCATACAGATCTCTAATCCACCTTTGAGACTACTGATAGATACGGGTGCAAACCAATCTTTTATCAGTCCGGAGGCTGTAGACAGATTTTACGCTCACTTACCCCTAAATTTTGACCCCTTCGAAGTAACCAACGTCCATGCAACGTCACGTAATAACTATTCAATAACCGTGCCGTGCTTCGACGAATTCCGAGACTCTGAAACTATAAAGCTCTTTATATACAAGTTTCATGAGTACTTTGATGGCCTAATAGGACTCGACCTTTTAGAGAAATGGGAGGCCAAAATCGATCTTAAAGATAAGCAGCTGATAACGCAATTTTCCACCAATCCCATCCACATGTACAACTCGCGTAACGTCAACCTTTACGAGGACGTAATTCCCGCCAATTCCTCTAAATTGGTTAGAATTCCTGTTAACATACATGATGGCGATGCTTTTATTAGTGAGCAGATTATGTCAAATTGCGTCATCAACGAATGTCTCACAACCGTCACTAACAGCCGAGGTTTTGTAGAGATATCGAACCCCACCTCAAACGACCTAATATTCTCAATGGACCGTGCCGTCCTAGCGGAGACGTACACTATCGAGTGCACACGTCCCGAGCATCCGTCCGCGCGCTCTAACGAAGTGTTATCTCGCTTGCGCACAGATCACCTAAATGCGGAAGAAAAGGCTAACTTAGAGGCCTTATGCCAAAAATACGCCGATGTATTCTACATCGAAGGCGAGAACTTAACATTCACGAATAAAATAAAACATCGTATTCGCACTACGGACGAATTGCCAGTCTATACAAAGAGCTACCGCTACCCCTACGTCCATAGGGACGAAGTTAAAAATCAAATAGAGAAGATGTTAGACCAGGGTATCATACAGCCATCTGAGTCGGCTTGGAGCTCACCAATCTGGGTGGTGCCGAAAAAAGCAGATGCCTCTGGAAAAACAAAATGGCGCTTAGTCGTAGATTTTCGGAAGGTTAATGAGAAAACTTATGACGACAAGTACCCAATTCCAAACATAAGTGACGTATTAGACAAGCTTGGCAACTGTCAGTACTTTACCACCTTGGATCTTGCCAGCGGGTTCTACCAAGTAGAAATGGACCCTACTGACATTCCAAAGACGGCATTTAATGTAGAGAACGGGCATTACGAATTTTTACGTATGCCCATGGGTTTAAAGAACTCCCCGTCCACCTTCCAACGCGTAATGGACAACGTTCTCCAAGGCCTACAGAATGTCATCTGTCTAGTCTATCTTGACGATATAATAGTGTTCAGTACATCCCTTCAGGAACACATCATTAACCTGGAAAAAGTATTTAAGAGACTACGAGAGTCTAATTTCAAGATTCAGATGGACAAGTCCGAATTCCTGAAATTAGAAACTGCGTACCTAGGTCATGTTATCACTAGGGAAGGCATTAAACCAAACCCTGACAAAATTTCCGCCATAGAAATGTACCCCATTCCGAGAACCCCCAAGGAAATTAAACAGTTTTTAGGCCTTATAGGCTACTATAGAAAATTCATCCCCGACTTTGCACGCTTAACCAAGCCCCTGACACAGTGCCTGAAAAAAGGTAGGAAAGTAACCCTTAACGCTGAGTACATCGAGTGTTTTGAAAAATGTAAGACCCTCTTAACCAACGATCCGATCTTACAGTACCCTGATTTTACAAAGGACTTCTTGCTAACAACTGACGCATCGAATATCGCTATAGGCGCTGTATTATCGCAAGGCCCTGTAGGCAGCGATAAGCCAGTCTGTTATGCATCTCGCACACTAAACGATAGCGAGCAGAACTATAGTACGATCGAAAAAGAATTACTCGCTATTGTATGGGCGACAAAGTACTTTAGGCCCTACTTGTATGGCCGAAAGTTCAAAATCCTAACGGACCATAAACCACTTCAATGGGTTATGAGTCTTAAGGAGCCAAACTCGAGGCTAACCAGATGGAAGCTGAAGCTGAGTGAGTTTGACTTCTCTGTCATCTATAAAAAAGGATCTAGTAATACCAATGCCGATGCCCTTTCCAGAGTAGAGATCCACAACGAGGAACTTGATTCCATCATAGAAGAGCTCAGCTCGTTGTTAGCGAACCCCTCTGAGACACCCCCATCTGTTCACAACTCTTGCACAGCATCAGCTCACACAAGTAGAGAGAACCCTATATTAGAGGTGCCCATTGTAGAAGAGCCCTTAAACAAGTTTCATAGGCAAATTTGCATTACCTTAGTCGGAGACATAAAAAAACGTCCCACCGTAACAAAGCCGTTTGACACCCACACTAGAACAGTAGTGCAAGTGTCAGAATCCAACCTAGAGCATGACGTAGTCCACGTCATAAAAGAATTTGTCAACCCTAAAGTTAAAACAGCCTTGCTGATCAACCCCCCTCTGGCTATGTATAAAATCATCCCCATAATTCAAGAACAGTTTAAATCTTCAGCCATGAACTTAGTTTTAGCTAAAACCGAAGTAGAAAATGTCAAGGAATACCTTAGACAGCAAGAGATTATAAAGCACTACCACGATGGAAAAACGAACCATCGCGGCATCAACGAGTGCTACCTTGCTCTCTCCCGTCGTTATTATTGGCCTAAAATGAGAGAAGAGATTACTAAATTTATTAACAGCTGTACGACATGCGGTCAGGCGAAATACGATCGTAATCCCATTAAACAACAATTCAATATCGTCCCCCCAGCAACCAAGCCATTCGAAATCGTACACATGGATTTGCTTACTGTGCAGAATGAAAAGTACCTCACCATAGTGGACGTATTCTCGAAATACGCTCAAGCTTATCACCTTCGTGACGGAACTGCTATCAGTGTATTACAAGCCCTGTTGAATTTTTGTACTCACCATGGTTTACCCCTTACTATAGTCACGGACAACGGAACCGAATTCACAAACCAGCTGTTTAGCGAATTTACAACCCTCCATAAAATTATTCACCATAGAACGTTACCTCATACCCCAAACGAAAACGGTATCGTAGAGAGATTCCACTCTACCCTATTAGAACACCTCCGTCTCTTGAAACTACGTCACAAGGACGATGTTATTAACTTAGTGCCTTATGCAATTCTGGCCTACAATAGTTCAATACATAGCTTCACGAAATGTAGACCCTATGACGTCATCACCGGTCATTTTGACCCAAGGGACCCTTTTGATTTGGACCTTACTAAGCAACTGCTACAGCAATATATAATGAACCACCGTGAACAAATGAAAATCGTATACGACACTATTAACGAATCCTCGCTTGCCAATCGCACAAACATCATTGAGAACCGGAATAAGACCCGCGAGCCGGAAGCTGAATACCAGCCAGGACAACGTGTATTCGTTAATAACCCCCTAGCTAGTCGTCAGAAATTAGCACCACGTTACTCTCAAGACAAGGTTCTTGCAGACTTACCCATTCATATCTATACATCTAGGAAACGTGGGCCCGTAGCAAAGAGTAGGTTAAAACGTGTCCCTAAGAGTGCCCAATTGTTACAGGGTGGTACTGGTCCTGATTGCTCATTCGATAGCGGCCCAGCAGACCAATCCGGAGATAAGACTCGAGAACCTTGATAATGGTCCCGGATTGCTACCCTTTCGACTTGGCGCTACACGTCTCACATTACATTACCACTCATTTATACAACACATACAACTTAGCGACATTAGCGAACAAACAACATCGATACAAGGTCAATTATTAGATTACAAGAATAAGTTAAGCAATGATACCTATCTCATATACGAGCTTCAAGTAGATTACCTTAACGCTAAGTTAGCTAAAGTACTGGAACACTTAGAGACGTTACGGCCCAATCGTGTAAGGAGAGGTCTCATCAACGGTCTAGGCTCTTTAATTAAAAGCATAACTGGTAACCTAGACTACTCAGATGCCACTAGATATGATGATGCCCTAAGGACCCTAAAGAGTGATGAAAATAAGATCGTAAATGAGTTCAATAATCACATCTCTATCAGTAAAGATTTGATGGACCAGCATACTAGTATAATTCATAAACTAGTGGAAAATCAAATAAAAATTAATGACACCTTGCATTTAATCTTAAATTCGGATATTTTCAAAGATGCTAACCTTATACAACATGCTAAATTCGCCCAATATCTGGCTATTATAACCGAAAACGTCGATGACGTATTTGCTGAGTTAATTAGATTAGAAAATATGCTAGCTTTTATACGTGCATCAAGCACGCATCATTCAATGATTAATTTTAGAGTACTAGGTAATATGTTAAATAGGCTAGTTAAAATCTATGGTAGAGATCATGTGTTAGATTTAGAGCTTAGAGAGTACTATGACCTAATAAAGCCAGGTTACTACTACTCAGGCAATCAAATAGTGATAGTCTTTAAATTCCCTATTTTTGATGTAGATAGCTATGACCTCTATAAGCTGTCCATAGCTCCTAATAAATTCATGCAGGCCCTTATCCCACCTTATCCTTTGATTGCAACCAATAGGAAAGGTTACGTGTACATAGAGGCAGAATGCCCTAAGCACAACGACTGGTACCTCTGCGGAGAGAAGGCTGATCATCACCTGCGACATCAACCAGACTGCATCCAGAATCTCATCCTGAACCAGTCTCTCGAGAAAACCTGCAAACTGACATCAGTGACACTAACCAAAGTGTCAATGGAGGAGTTGGACGAGAAACACTATGTCTTAGCTTTCCCCAATGTAACTAGAATCCACACCGTATGCGGCCGTGAAGACTATAACGTACTACAAGGCAGCTATCTGGTGACCTTACCTGTCAACTGTTTCCTGCACACACCGGAGTTCACCATTACTAACACTAACGATCAAGTTATAGGACGACCGCTCAAGATAACTGAAGTCTCCTTCAACCCTGAAAATCAAGATGCTGAATCACTCCACCTGAAGCTGAACTCTATCAACCTGAGAGGACTACACGATATCCAGCAACGAGTAATGCTACAGCCAAAAATAAGCATAGAACCAGCGTCATCTCGATACTTATACCACACGACGATCCCGTTCTATGTTACGCTATCCGGTGCACTCGCACTGGCTATGATATGGGCTGTACACCGCTACAAGCTACAACGCAGAGCGGACGAAGCCACTGCCAAGGTTGACGTACCTACATATGCAACACCTGGAACATCTGGAACCCAGAAACTACCCTCAGCAATATTTCATCATCTCAAGACTCAGAAATAGTTGCTGATCTGAGAGGGGAGGAATTACGTACGTCACCCTCAAGCGAACCGCTGACGTTGGGTTGCTATACCGCGATTGCGCCACCGCTTTCCCACAGAAACGCTGAGTCGGCGCCTCGTGTAACTCACGCCAGTTTTACCTAGTTTTTAAGCAGGGACTTCCTAATTTAGCATCGTGCTAACTAGACGTCGCTTAGGTTATAATTTATTGTAATATTAATTTTTAATTATATTTTATAAAAATCATTTTGGTTTTTTTTGGATCCTCCGGCGACGGCCTTCGTAATTCACTCGTAACGTTCCGTGTATTTTTTTTTCTTTGATGGATATTTTTTTAATAATATATTAGTACAATTTGAAATAACCGTACAACCAACCCTTATAAGTGTCGCTTCTAGATATTTCGTATATATTTATCATGTTCCCTTTGCTAGTACTGTTTGGTCGATGTATATCTGGAATATAATTTACATTAGATAAGATTAGATTAATGCTGTTACTTGCGCACCATACGTTTAAAAAATACATGGAAAACTTAAATAACTAAGTTACAAAATATTACTACACAATTGCTAAAAGCGATCTCTTCAAGATATCTTGCTGTAAAGAGATAAATAAATCCTTAGGATGGATTCCTATCCATCCTAAGGATTTATTTATCTCTTTAAGGATTTATTCAGTCCTCTGAATGTTGAAGAGAGTAGGTAAGTAGGTGTACATAAAGTATAAAAGAAATCTGTAAGTGGCCATGTTATTTATGGTAAATGTTGAGTTGTTTTGTAACTGATTTCGCTGTAGATAATAAATAAAATAAGGATTTAGGTACATAGACAAAATTATTTGCTTTATTAAAAATACTTAAACTTACTTTGTTATACTCTTCCACGCCCTTTCGCTCTAATTTTCTTATCGCGTACGCAATTGGGTACCTAAGTAGGTAGGAAGAGCTACTCCACGTATTTCTATGTGCTAAAGGTCACTGTGCCCGTGCGACTCTATAATATTTATACCTACCTAGATTAGACGCAGTGGAACATTATCTCGTTGCACGTCGTGAATTTAAAGTCCAACTTACCTGTAAGCTAAGTATTTTGTGTCATTTTTTGTATAGTCAACAGCAGTTTAACTTTCGACAGCCCGATTCAAGAACATTCTACGAAGCATTTTCATGTTTGTAGTGTCCTTCCTAGTTATAATAGCACAGAGTATCCTAGTTTTGCTGTGTGGTGTCGGCCTAGAGAATAGCACCAACCCAATTCTTCCCGCGGGTGTCGTAAAAGGCGACTAAGGGACACAAACCGGGGGGTGGGCAGCGGCGCCCCCTGCAGTACAATTCCACCGAACTGAGATCTCCAACCCGCATGCCCAGCGTGGGGATTATGGGCATTACCCCCTATGATAGCACAACGTGGCGCTCTTTAGGGGAGGGCTATGTCCAGCAGTGGACTAGTATAGCCTGACGACGATCCTAGTTTGTGGCCTGCACCTAGATTATGTAACGTTTCACGTATATTGTACCTATATAAAAAAATGCGAAAAATGCACCTCACGCGAGCCCTACGCACACTCAATTCTGCCAGTGAGACAATAGACATTTTCTGTTGCTCTCTGAATGAGTTCACAAAGAGCACTATTTTTATTTTGTGTTATAAGTAAAGTACAGTGCTACACAAGAACTAAGTCTCGCGGATGTACCTGCGCAGATGACCAAGTTTTGGATGTGCGGCAAGTTGATCGAAACATCAGATAGTTTCATTTTATGGCAGGCCGCGCGCCTTTGTTGCTATTGGTTGATTCAACGTCATCGATGCAGGTGACTATTAGTTTGGCAATATTAGCGTGAGCGAAATAATGAAAGCGAAAATATGAGCGCTACTGCGGCAATCAATTCTGCACCTTAACCGTATTGGTTAAAGATCATGTTGAATGTACTTAGAGCTTCGGGTGCTTTCGTTACACTTCTTGCTAGTCTGCGCGAACGAAGACTCCCGAAGGGACTTTTATGATGTGTAGTACTGTAATGTAAGTAGTGTGTATTCTATGTGTTTGACTATTATCTTCTTCTTCTTATATTTGGGCGACCTCTGTGGCGCAGTGGTAGCGCATCTGCCTACCATGCAAGAGGTCTCGGGAGGTCTTGGATGTTTACATGTTTGTGATGTCGTTGTTTCTGGTTCCCACGACGCTGGGTATCCTAGCGTGGGGCCAGAAGCGATGTATGTGCCTGAATGTAAATGTTATATGTTAAGGTTATGTTATTCTGGTTTTGTGTGTCTTCACTGTTGCATTAGGGCTATATAAAAATAGTAAGCTGTGGAAATAAAATAAAAAAATAAAATAAATTCTTTATTGCGCAAAAAAGAAGTATTTGATACAAAGGCGTACTTAATGCTAAGTAGCATTTTCTTCCAGTGAAGCTTCAATTTGTGGATAATGGCTTGGTGGGTAGTGCAAAATACTAAAAGTAGGGTAGCTGAGAGGGAGCAATACTTATATATGTTACAGTCAAAATTCTTAAACGGTCAAAACTAGTTTTGACTGCTAAAATCAGTCAAAACTAGTTTTGACTGCAGAAAAATAAAATAAAATTCTAATATGTATCCAACAATGTCGAGTTGGTTTTCGGTCGTACATGTTCAACCTAACACGCTCCTTCGCGCTCCGCTACGCTACGCGCTTCGTCGCACCTATATTTTTGCTGTCGCTGATTGAGCGATGTATCATTTTAGGTGTTTTTACCATTTGGTATTTCAAATATAAGCTTTGGACAAAAGTACTTTTGACTGATTTTAGCAGTCAAAACTAGCTTTGACTGATTTTAGCAGTCAAAACTAGTTTTGACCGTTTAAGAGTTTTGACTGTGAGATATATACCTACACGGAAATTTAAATAAATAGGTACTTAAATAAATCTGTGAGGGAAACCAGAATGTTTAGTGAACTCAGCCGTATATATATGAAGAGTAAAATATAGTATCATATAAATTAGGTACAGCATGTCAGTGGCAAAGACATGACAATGAATTGATAGACACAAAATTGTACGACAAAGTCCTGAAGATATTTCGTTTTTGCACACAGATGTATACGTGCAAAGTTAAGCATACATACATTGAATGCTATTAATGGCAATCATGGAATCTTATCACATGTATAGGTGTTACCTAACTGATGTATTAGATTTAAGAGGAAGAGAAAAGATAGTCAGAGTGGAGTTTTTTTCTCTACTACACTACGGCCCGAAGGCAGCGGCTTTCACTTCCATGTTATATTGTGTTTTGACATTCAGCAAACAGAATGTAATTTCTTTACGTTGAAATAAATTGAATTGAATAAAAAGTAAAGCGCTCATGGCCTTGGCGAACAGAGTGATTGGAATCAATCACTTGACTTAAGCAACAACAGGCGCGGTCAGGTGGAGGATGGGTGACCGACCCGTGACGCTGGTGGCATTTTTTGTAAGGCACGCTAAGCCGTTGGTGCCGGGTGTCATGTAATGGCAGTCGTTAAGCCATGTCAGAGGCCTTATGAACGGCTTGATAACTTCTGACATTAAGGCCCGGCACTGTCGTACAATACTCCACCAACCGGACTTGGCCCCCGTGGTGGAGTATGGCCTAACCTTTCTGCGATGCAGGAAGAGACCCGTGCCCCAGCAGTGTGGATATACAAGGGTTGATAACGAATAAGAAGTGATTAAGACAAGTGCTCGTGATGTGTGGAAGTTGTTATCGTCATGAAAACTGTAACGGTCCTATTCTCTAAAAAATACCATTGGTTAAGGAGTTATAAGGTAACATAAAATGGGCATACTTACACGTAAGATAAGATAAGAATATTCTTTATTGTATACCGGAAAATTGATACAGAACAGCAGATACAATTGCCATACATACATACATACACACACTCACTCACACACACACACACACACACACCCTCACACACACCCTCACACACACATACAGACATACATACATACATACATACATACATACATACATACATACATACATACATACATACATACATACATACATACATACATACATACATACATACATACATACATACATACATACATACATACATACATACATACATACATACATACATACATACATACATACATACATACATACATACATACATACATACATACATACATACATACATACATACATACATCGTCGTCAGGCTATACTAGTCCACTGCTGGACATAGCCCTCCCCTAACGAGCGCCATAGAGCCCTGTCTTCAGCTTGCCGCATCCAGCATCTGCCTGCAGTATTTCGCAGATCGTCATCCCACCTGGTCGGAGGGCGTCCTATACTACGTTTGCCGACGTTCGCGGTCTCGACATGGCTACATACATACAAACATACAACAAAGCCAAACACAATAACCTGCTTTTGGGCTCTGCCGCAGTTAGATAAAGACGAAACAATTAAAAACTAAACCTTAGCTGTATCGCAAGGCATTGACCGAGGCCGGTCAACGGTCGTAACTAAGGAAGTCGGAAGTTGGTACTTACTACTTTAATTAAATTATATCTAGCACTTTAATGAATGACTGACGCGTGCTGTCTAATCTAATTACAAATCAATTAATTATTTCAATCACGAACTCCTTAGGCTGGACTGGACTGTAGGTCGTAGTATCGCGTTTTTGCTGGTTTTTTTTTCAATTCTATTTAATTTTTATTCAACGTTAAGAATTCATATCGAGATATCACGGCCTCGGTGGCACAGCGGTTTAGCACGCTGACTGTACAACCGATGGTCTCGGGTTCGATCCCCGGCTGGGTCAAACTAGGAAACAAACTTATCTTGTTTGCCTCGGGTGTTGGATGTTATCTATGTATTTATTGTATTAAATCTATCGTCGAGTTAGCACCTGTAACACGAGTCATTTAGTTGTACTTAGTATGGGGCTAACGAGATCTGTGTAATATGTCCATGAATATTTATTTATTTATTATTTTATTTACTTACATTCGGTCTACTGAAGGTCTATGTACAATGCAAATGTAAGCCGCTGCCTTCGGGCCGCAGTGTATTGGAGAAAAAGGCAGCGGGAAAAATAACTCCACTCTGACAATCTTTTCTCAAGTCGAATTCATCGTCGTCGTCGTCAGGCTATACTAGTCCACTGCTGGACATAGCCCTCTCCTAAAGAGCGCCACGTTGTGCTATCATAGGGGGTAATGCCCATAATCCCCACGCACCCAAGTCGACTTAGGTAAACCTATTAAAACGTCATAAGCATAATTTATAAAGGCCTTCTATAGTTTATAATATTGCGTGCCCTACAAGGTCCACAAAGATCCATATTTTTAATTGTCATCTGTAAGTATATAAGTACTTGTGGAATGCAATAAATTATTGAGTATTGAGTAATACATCGGTTGCCGCCTAACGCATGATAAGATTCCATGATTGCCATCAATATATTTTTTTAATACAGTTGCTCAAAGAGCGGGATGTGGGCTATTTTACACACTCGTGCTTTTTTTTTAACCTTTCCCGCACTCGTGCGTTCTCTTTCCCAACTGTCAAAATAATATGTCTATTAAAAAGAAAAACCAACCATGAAGTTTTTACTAAAAACTCTACTGAAAAAAATCCTACGGTACTGAAGACTGGCTGTATGGGCATGTTTCCCTTTGCCTACCAGAATGGGTGAAGAAAAAAAAATCTCTGCTTATATTCTTTTACGGTTGGCGCCATTTTCCAAATATTTTTACTTTATTAAATTGCTTATTTTTTTCGCACAACTGTATTAAAAATAGTCGTTCGTTCAGTACATGTGCGGAACCGTCATTGCAACTTGTTCCGACTGTCAACTATTTGTCGGAACTCTTTGCAATGACAGCCTTTCCGCACTTGTAATGAATTTATACGGGTACAGTGCTGTTCTACCACCCATCCTTTCTGCCACAAGTATACTTGTATTAGTATACTTGTGCCAAGATGTTTCAAAGCATCGTGTGGCATGTCGGTCAGATATAGATGAACCGCGGCACGACGAAGCCTCACCGCTCTCAGTCGAATCGGTCGTAGTTCAAGACTGGGTCAGAGTGGAGTTTACTTTTACCCCCTTCTTGTCCATCTCTGCTATTTCTCTCGAAGGCAGCGGCTACCATTGTATACTGTCTTTCATTCAACGTAAAAAAGTCGAGTCTAGTTCGAGAACCGGCATGGGCGGAATTTTTAGCCTCTAAATAGGTTTTCAAAATTTTCCTCAGCACGGGTTAGTGCAACAAAAAGAATTAAAAAAAATAGTTGCGCAGAGCAATCTCTGCAACAATTTTTTCGGTAGTTCCATGGGTCTCGTGAATTTACATTCCATTCCGAGAAGAAAACTTCTTACCTGTTCCATCATAGTACTAGCTCAAATGTAAGTATCTCAAATGTAAGTTATTAAAGTTAATTTATTGATTTCTTTGATCAGCCCCGACCCGGATGCAGCCGGCATTGAAATCTCACCATAACTCACAAGAAACGCGTCAAAAATTCCCTCAGAACGCGGAATCGTGTGCATTCCATACGAATAGGTTCCACGTCACGAGGAGCATAGCAAATAGCCTGGTCATTGACTCTTGATGCTGCATTTTGCTTTAATTTATTGACGTCTATGTCGAGCCCGTATTCGAATGTAATAAGTGACGACCCTGACAGATCCCCGTCGCTTCATCAACGTTCATAAGTCGTTGCATGCACGCACGCCGGTTCCGGGTACTTTTCATCTTCCCCTTTGCTAATAGATCCCCTATTTTGTCGATGTGTGTCCGCCTGGGACGTCCCTTACCAGCCCTTCCACTCACATTCACAATATATATTTCGCCAGTCGTCGTCGTCGTCAGGCTATATTAGTCCACTGCTGGACATAGTCCTCCCCTAAAGAGCGCCACGTTGTGCTATCATAGAGGGTAATGCCCATAATCCCCACGCTGGGCATGCGGGTTGTTCATTTCGTCAATCTTTCTTCCTTCATCTTCTCCACATGTCTACCAAACCAACGCAACATTCCTTTCTCAATTCTAGTCACTGCGTCCTCCTCTTTCAGTCCACAACGTTCTCTAAGACTATTGTGAATCGTGGCAAGTGGCAGTCCCTGGTGGCTGCAGCCAATTTTCGTCCGGTACACCATTTTCGTTTCGTCTTATTAGCTCTTGACTCACAAGTTTTCTTAAATCTTGGCCAAAAGGACGTTTTCTTTTATCCATGAGCTTGGAACAAGTGATTTAAATTGGGACGAGCCTTCTTTAGTCCAGACAATGCAGTATGGCATTTTGCTTGTCAATAATTTGGGAAACGCTGGAAGCAAAACAATTAAGAAACCATTTTATAAATTCAGTAACTTTGTGACGACTTTAAGCAACATGTCGACGCATTATCGTAACTTTGTGACTAATTCTGACGAGAATATTTAAGTACCAAACAACATAATTTTTCTTTCGAAATCTATCAATTACATTGTTTAATATTGCAAAAATAGATTATTATTAGTACCGATATTAACTATATAATAAACAATTAAATGCAGAGCACTGGGTTTTTAAAAATAATTAATGTTTACATTTCACAAACATATTAAAATTGTGATAATAATGTTGCGCGTTGCACAATTTCGACCTATTTGACAAAATTACACAGTCTTTTTTCTTTCTCATTACGATTTGAGCATTATTAAACTAAAAAAAGCATTAAAACCTTAAAACTATTTCTACTTACCTCGATTAAGATGGCGTTATCTTATTATTATTTTTTAAAAGTCCTCGTAGCTTCTCAAAGAACACATGTTGATGTGACACAAGTCAAATGAAATCAGCGAATGAATGAATGAATGCGAATTCTGGTTAAAATATGGTAACATGTTACGACACGGCGACGTAAATTTGTGACCAAATGTTCCTGTGTCGACTGTTCCCCGTTTCTGGTTGCGGCAACTGCACAATTACATAACGGCGACGAGATTATGTGTCGGGAATAAGTCAGAGTCGACACTAAGTGTCGTAACGGTTACGACAAGTTACCAAAAATGGCTATATGGGTGCCTACCCCTCTGTGATACAGCAGTGAGGTTATGTATGTATGTATTGTAACGATACTTTTTTATAGTAGCGTAGCCGTCTAGCAGAGTTTGAATTATTTGAAGAATATCCTTATGTTTTGTTTATAGAGGTGTCAGTCGTGTCCACTCGCAGCGCCTTAAAACTCGCGTTTTGGTGATAAAAAAGATAATATGAAGAAAGTTTTAGTTATTGCCTAATCCAGTATTTCAACAACTACATCTTTACAGTAAATATGTAAGTGAAGATGTAATAAGTATAGCGTGGTGCGCACTAGGTGATTCACGATATCACAGGCCATGTTAGAGGTGGAAATAAACGCCAAAATAAATAGCATTTTATTTAGGATTACTAACAACTTATATACCAACACTTTCACAAAATGCTTAAGTAAAATCAACTTAAAGATAAGTATACAAGCCAATTACAAGTAATCACTGCATGCAAGTAGCATTAGGCAAATGTCCAGTTTTATTGCACAGAAAACGACTGCCATTACAAACAAACCGCCATTGCCAGTGCGACTGCGAAGCACGGAAGCGCACGGAAAAATGCCACTAGCGGTAGTCGCGGAACGGTCACCCATCCTGCACCTGACCGCGCCTGTTGTTGTTTGTGATTGATTTCAATCACTCGGTTCGACTCGGCAACGAGCGCTTCCAAACGTTAAGACATTTCGGAGGCCTTATGGTCGGCTTGATAACTTTTGACAGTAAGGCCCGCCACTGTCTTACAATCCTCCATCAACCCGGACTTGGCCCCCGTGGTGGAGTATGGCTTAACCTTCCTGCGATGCAGGAAGAGACCCGTGCCCCAGCAGTGGGGACTTATAAGGGTTGACATCGAATAGTACATTGTTTAGAACTAATTTACACTTAACAATAACACATAGTTATAATGATATTTCATTTCATTACATTGGTAAAGTTACTCACATTTGTAGGTAGTGATATGTACCACACGCTAACTTTGATGGAAAACATCGTGAGGATACCCGCGGATTGGTTTGCTCCGCACGTATTGAGTTATGTTTCCCGGCCTAGCCAACTAAGCTGTCAAGATGGTGTTCGATACTGAGCAAGCCTTCTTCTTCTTCTTCAGGCTATATGGTAGCCCACTGCTGGACATAGCCCTCCCCTAATGAGCGCCATAGCGCCCTGTCTTCAGCTTACCGCATCCAGCATCAGCCGGCAGTTTTCGCAAATCATGTTGCTACACATGGTTGGGGGGCGTCCTACACTACGTTTGCAGAGTCGCGGTCTCCACTCAAGAACACTTTTACTCCAATTGTTGTCGATTCTTCGCGAGATATGACTAGCCCACTGTCACTTCAGCTCGCTAATTCTCTGAGCTATGTCGATAACTTTGGTGCTCTGTCGGATGCATTCGTTGCGAATTCTTTCCTTCAGAGAAACTCCGAGCATAGCTCTCTCCATAGCTCGCTGAGCGACTTTGAACTTTTGGACCAGCCCTTTCGTGAGTATCCATGTCTCGGCTCCGTAGGTCATCACAGGACGCAGTGATTAAAAACTTTCGTTTTCAAACATTGCGGTATGGATGACGAGAAGACTCGGCGTAGTTTCCCAAATGCTGCCCCAAGTAAGCCTACTCCATCTAAATTAATGTCCCAGTCGTCTGTTCATCCATGTAGTGTGAGTGCAGGTACCACAGGACGCTGTATAAATCATCTCAATACGTTGATGCAAAGACCATATATACAGCACACGGAGCTTACCGTCAGGTAGGTAGGTATATATAGACCTTTATACCTACCAACCTCCTCTTTCTGCAACTCAAAGCCTATATCTTGACGTGTCTGTTTCGAAAACGGACCACAGCGATATTTTTCCCTCTACACAGGCAACACCGCCAACTTACCGCTGAATCTGGCAACATTATTGAAAGCAAAATTACGGCCAGCATTATTATATCGTCGGGCTTAGAAATCTCTTTTTTTTTTAATTAATGTCCTTTTTTAACATACCTACCTATCGCAAGATTCGCAAGTGACTCTTACAGAGCGACAAACTTATCTGACTCGGTGACAGCGTCACTTTTCTCATAGTAAACTTGACGTTTCCATACAAAATTTGACACCTCCACCGGGTCAGATAACTTTGTAGCACTATACCTTAGTAATAGCTAAGTATGTACCTAATGTCACAACTTTGATCAAGTTAAACTATAACCCTGAGCAAACCAGCATTCTGCATACCAGCATTCTTCAAACCAAAATACCATTACAGGCGGCGTAATGGCTGACCGGGCTGACTAGGCCAGTAATGTCTATTAATCTAATTAACTATCTGAGCGTACATATACATATTGGCCTTTTTGCATCTACTTAATGAGATGATTTATACTGCGTCCAGTGGTAGGTATCTCCACTCACACTAGATGGGTGAAGGGACCACTCCGACGCTGAAGTGCCTGGGACATGGTTTTATAGATGGTGTGGGCTTCCCCAGCACCTATACCATCCTGACAGCTTAGTCGGCCTAGCCCGCAGGAGAGACTAGTCAATACGTGCGGAGCCAACAAAGCCGCGGGTTTCCTCACGGTGTTTTCCTTCACGGTTAGCGTGTGGTATTGCGACTACTTGAGCGTTCCTACTTGCGTTACTTGAGTATTAACCTAGATTAATTCTCAATTCCGAAACCCTAGAAAGCTCTGTGCAAATCCGCATTCTTCAAACCAAACAACCACTACAGGAAGGGGGATAGTTTTGAAATGAAACGAGCCGTGTATTACAAAATCGTGGTGTGTATTAAAGCGGGCAGTGCGTCTGGGGCGTGGCGCCGCGGCCCGCGCCCCCTATGTGCGCGCGGGATCGCCGCAGCGCGCCCCAAAGGTGTCGGGGCGTGACGGCTGGCCGGGCCGACTCATCCGTGCTGCAACGAGACAGGTAAGGTTACGTCACAGGTTTTCATTTCTACCCTACAGACACCCAGCATTACCATCTCGCCTAGAAATGCAAAGGGCTGTGGACTACTTCTGTCATGTCGTTAGGATAGTATTATGATACAAGATCACATCTTCTTCTTATTCAGGCTATATTATGTAGCCCTCCCCTAATGAGTGATAACATTATACTATATTTATTTTTAATGCACTAACCCGTGCTAAGGACAATTTTAAAAACATATTTAGAGGCTAAAAATTCCACCCATGCCGGGATTCGAACCCGCGACATCTGGCTATCCGTGCCAGCGCTCTTCCAATTGAGCTAATGGGCGACTCACCGGCATCAGTGAAATTTCGAACCTCTTTACACTATTCTCTGTATTACGTACAGGCAGCGACATCTGGTTTAAGTAAATTGCATCACTTACAGCCCCGACTACCTACTTTGCAGTTAGGTTTTTACATCGGAATGATATCACTGTACCCACATGATTATACTATTTTTATTTTTAATGCACTAACCCGTGCTAAGGACAATTTTAAAAACATATTTAGAGGCTAAAATCATTATCTACAGGCTATCCCGGCATGGGTGGAATTTTTAAAGAGCTATAACATGTTAAGTTTTAAATAACATATACTTGTTGAAGTTGTTGTTTTATCTATCGTATTAGGTCGACGGTATTAGGTAAGAATCGACTGTTAGGCGGTACGAAGTTCGCTGGGTTAGCTAATTGTACATAAAAATGGAAATTACACAGATATATTTCTTACTATTACTTATTTCTTTATGTTTAGAATAGAAGTTTGATTTTTGAACGCACCAATGACGGGCGGAACTACTTGACATCTGTCAGATGAGCTAAAAATAGACCTCTTGTTTCTTGCTTGTTAAACGTGTGATTTCCCAAAATTGTGTGGCAATTAGTATCAGATAAGATAAGATGTTTATTAGAATTCTTGTTGTTTATAAAGGTCTTAACTAAAATCATGGTTACAAACAAGAACCCTGCTAGGGCACAGCTAACTTACGACTAACTTATACTATATTAAAAACCTATTTAGAGGCCAAAAATTCCACCCATGCCGGGCTTACGGGCTTACGGCCGTGAAGTGCAAGATAAGTAGGTAAAGTTCAGGGACGGATCCCAGTGTTGGCAGTGTTTTTGTCGAGCGACCGATCGCCCAAAATTGAGAACATCTCATGCGACGAAAACGTGGTGCCGTGAAGGTGCATTGTAGGTGGCTTTCTGGGGAAAGAGCTCTTGGGATAGACGGGGAAGTCTAGGGATCCCCAGACCTTCCAGTGCACCCATCCCCAACGGCGATGTATATTGATATTTCTTTTATTTATTTTTAAGTGATTACTATAATCGTCTTTACAATAGCGGTGGTAGCGGAGCAGTTTAAAAAGCCGGCTTCTCAATCGGGAGGTCGTGGGTTCGAACCCAGGCATGTACCAATGACTTTGTTTTCTAAGTTATGTACGTTTGTGAAATTATAGTAGCAATACTACTCGCCGACGGTGAAGGAAAACATCGTAAGGAAACCCTAGTGCCTGAGGTGTTAGCGTACCTCAGCGCTTGCTACGTACAATGGCCCAACTATGAGGCTAATTAGGTCCGATTTCACCATACTCTGTTTGTCACACCCTAACAGAGGCATTAGCTAACGAATGATTAAAGTTAACAGGATGTTAACATCCCTGTTATTTATTTCTGTCCTATGGCAAAAAAGTAACAGGCCGTTCGTAAACGGAACGTTAATTGAATGACTCGCCAGCCATTCACTCATGCTGCACAGGCGACCGATTTAAAATGCTGTTGTTAGTGTTGAATTTTGTGAAAGTCCGACAACATTTAGCTTTGCTGGTTCATACGTCGAATATTTTCACATTTGAGGTTATTTTTCGCGTGTTAGTTAGTTCTAGCTTGCTTGTGGTTGTTAATTTGTTAAAACGTAGTGGTTATATATTCTTTGGTTATTATTCTTGTGATAGTTGCCGTAAGTCGTGCTATTAATTATGTCAAAGCAAACACGAGGTCCAAATTTTTCTACAAACGAAAAGGGAATTTTAGTACATCTCATAAATAAATATAAAGACGTAGTCGAGAACAAAAGGACAGATGCGACGACAACCAACATCGAGAAGGTTGGAGAAATTTGTGCGAACAGATGTGTTTTGTCGGAGGCTGGGTGCGCTAATCGTCTGTTAACGTTTTCAACGGACCTCTAAGCAGCTGTTAAATTTAACAACTGATTAAGAACGTTTAACAGCCGTTTTGGCGTGGTAGGACATTCACTACCCTTGACAGCCCGTTATATGACTTAACATAGATGTTAACTGACTAACAGAGTATGGTGAAATCGGACCAAGTGTGGAAATCTCAGGTCTAACTAAAAAAAAAAATCTTTATTAACCATTAGTGACACATTAAAGTATCTATATGTTGACAATTGTAGAACAGTAGATAAACAATATTTATCGATACAATTTTTACTGCGGCCCCACACTAGGCAAGCCTGTATCGTGGGTACCACTCTAGAGGTAAACATTAATGGTTCGAATGGCAGGATAAATTTATAAAATAGGAAGTACATATTACAGAACGTGCGTATGCGCATATAGGTACTTAAAACATATTAACGAAAATAAAAGAAACTAAACTAAGTGAGACTATGTGAAGTGTGGTGTGTGTATGTGTGAGGGTGTGTGTGCGTGTGTATGTGTGTGTGTGTGTGTAAGAGTGAGGGTGTGTGAGTTGCAACTATTAATTAGATTTTACGATATGACCCTTACTAGGTCCTCTGTGGCATCGTATGTAAGTTTCAAAAGCCACTTATTAACTATCGTTTCGAATTCATGAAGTAGCTACTATAACTGTCAACTCACGAGGTCCAGACGGGCAGAGGCGCATCGGCGGCCCGTCCCTCCGCTCGGCCCTCCATCCGGCTGTCAGCGAGGGATTCCCTCACCAGGTCTTCGGCGAACCGCTTCATGGCTGCCAGGAGGACCGCGTGAACGGCGCTGTGGGTCGACGAGGGTGTTGTCAGAAACCAACAACCAGGATTCGAAATTATCAAGATAATTACGCTGCTTGATAACCATCCGATAATTATCGGATGATTATCACCCGTGTAAGTGTTCACCCGTAAAAGTACATCTTTTATAATAAAATCCCTGAAGATTATTAAGCTTGCCCGAATCGCGGTTCAAAAAATATGTTAAGCACACTTTGTGCCAAAAGGGCTACTATAACATAAAGTATTATTTAGATGACAATGAGGTCTGGAATTAAAGCCAGTACAATGTATGAGTTTTATGTTTTATAATAATTATGTAAACTATGTTGTGACGTAGTTAACCACGTCACAAGCTACACCACGAGCACCACGCAGGCATGGCGTGACAAGACGCCAGCGGAGCGCGGCCCGCGGCGCGGGGCGCCGCATGCAGTGACGCCAGCAAGGACTGGCGGGAGGCGCGGCACGGCGGCGACGCGAATATAAAAGGCGCAGCGCTAGCTCAGTCGAGCGGCTCCCACTACCAGTAAAGACGTTCACCGTAGGTCCGGTCCCGGTGTCAATTTAAGGGGTTTCTGGTTCGCTGTGGGAGTCCCGGTAGGGCTTCAGGACAGTCGGGGGGGATCCCGATCTGTAGAGGGTTGAAGTGAGGGCACATCGGCTGATCGCCGGAAGTGGTACAGTGGTCCGCCTCTGTGGGCCCATCCGAGGTTAGCCGATGCCACTCACGAGATGTCCTAGGGCATGGCATGTTGGTTTGCCGATATTAGCCGGCCTAGGACATCTCGTGTGCCCACATTAGCCTCTGGGTGTTGGCACGTTGGGGTTCCCGATGGTGGCCACCCCAGATAATAGGGAATCCTGAGAGCGGTATGTTGGGGATCCCGATATCGGCCACTCCAGGATCATTGAGAGTCGTAGGTACCTCTCACCGGGAATAAGTACAGTAGTTAATAATAGTGAGCAAGTCGCCCCTAGTGTCCATCAGTAGTTAAGTTGTGTGAGTGTCGGTGTGTAACAAAGACAGTGATAATACAGGGACAATGGTTAAAACCAGTGGTAGGTTAAGTGAGAGACAATTTGAGTGTGTAGGGTTAATTGTGTAAATATTAGGTCTGTATATATTAAATGGTGTCGGTTTTTGGAATCCAAGCGTAGTCATTTGTGAGTAGTCCCCATAGGCATCCTTGAAAGCGCCAACCCGGGTAGTATTTCACCGGGTCGCGCAGAAACCTAGCCCCTCAGGCAGAGCACCTCAAGAGGTTAGTGTTACAATGGCGCCCAACGTTTAAAACCCATATATCCTAGGGACCATACTCACACAAGTGACGAAACGACGATTATCCTAAAGTCAGAGTCTGTCAGAGAACTTAACAGTGTAGTCAGGGAAGTCATCGAGTGCGAACCCCCAGCAAGATAAAAATAAGCACGGAGAATTTACTGAAGTCATGGCAAACATGGAGAATGCCTCGATCAACATGCCCACCAACATGGATCTGGTGTTCAACATCGGGGAAGATCCAGTTGAGTTCCTGGAAAGGTTGGAAGAACTAATGAAAATAAATGATACGAAGCCTGATGCAGCACTAGCCGTATTGCCAAAAGTTCTCAAAGGGAAAGCGCTCCTATGGCATAGAAACAACAGCTCACAGTGGAAATCCTTTGCAGAATTTACAGAAGAATTCAAAGAATATTACTTTCCAAGAAATTTTGAAACAGAGCTACTTGAAAGAATTATTTCACGAAAGCAGGGGTACACAGAGCGTTTCATTAACTATCTGATAGACCTACAAACACTTATCCGAAGACACGGAAAAATGAACGAGGTAGAGAAGTTAGAACGAATATACCAAAACATGCATCCAGACTACAAGTGCTATGCTAAGAGACAAGACGTCAAGAACATTCGGGACCTGATCACCCTAGCGAATGAGTACGAGAAAATACAGCAGGAACGCAACAACTATCATACGGCTATAACAGGACGTCAATACTCACCAATAGCAAACTCAAGTTGGCTAGACCAGACACGAAACATGCCAGAAACAGGTCGCAAGATAACCCCGACATACGAGACGATACGATGCTGCTGGAACTGTGGAAAATACGGCCATCAATCGAAGGAATGTAGGGGAAGAAGAGCTATTTTCTGCAGGCAATGTGGAGTAATAGGCAAGTTGTCGCGAAATTGTTGTGAATCAGGGAGAAACCTAGAAGGAACCAGGAGAAATGAATACGCCAACACCTCAGGAGAGGATGAAAGGAAAGACAATAGACACTACGTCGACATGAAGGTAAGAAACAAGACTTTCAAAGCACTAATAGATACGGGATCAACTAATTCGTATATTAACAAAGAAACGTATCTGTTTTGCCTAACAGGAGGAGCAGCCAAAGAACTAAGGTGTAAACGCAGTATCACACTAGCTGATGGTAGTACATTAAGTATCACAAAAGCATTTGCTCTAGAATTAGAAATCAATGGGATAAGCTTTGTGCACCAAGTAAGCTATCTGCCCGGTTCCGCAATAAATATAATAGGGATGGATATAATAAACAGAATCGGCCTCAAATTATCATGGGAAAAACCACAGGTAAAACAAGAAACAAAATCAAGAGAAACAGAAGTCATAACCGATACCCTAACAGAAGACCAGGAACAGAGACTGAAGAAAATATTACAGCAGGAATTTGAGGCATGCGAAAGAACGGCAAAAGGGAACACTTGGCTGAAACATAAAATAAAAATGAAACATACAGTACCGGTGAAACAAAAGTATTATCCAAGAAACCCCAAACTACAACAGATAATAGATGAAAAGATTACAAAAATGTTGGAAGACAGGGTGATAGAAAAGTCAAGCAGTCCATACAGCTCACCAATTGTACTAGCGAAGAAAGAGAATGGGGACTACAGATTCTGTATTGATTTCAGGAGGATAAACGAGATATCAGAGAAAGACGCATACCCGATACCCCAAATAGATGATACCTTAGAAAAACTAAGAAACGCTAACTACTTCTCGAAACTGGATCTCAAGAATGGATACTGGAACGTGGCGTTGGAAGACGAAAGCAAACCTTACACAGCATTCACAGTCCCGGGACGAGGACTATACCAATTCAGAGTAATGCCTTTTGGTCTGCACTCTAGTGGGGCAACGTTTCAACGGCTACTAGACATGGTCATCGGACCAGAGTTAGAACCAAACGCCTACGTTTATCTGGACGACATAATAGTATGCAGCAACACCTTCACAGAACACGTAGACCACCTCAGAGAGATCTTCAAAAGAATAAGAGAGGCCCGACTAAACATCAACAGAGAGAAATGCGAGTTCTGTAAAGCCGAAGTAGAGTACTTGGGACACGTCGTAACAAGGGAAGGGATAAAAATGAACGAGAACAAGGTTAAAGCAATAACACAACTAAAGGCACCAACAACGGTAAAGGAACTAAGAAGATTTATCGGAATGACGTCTTGGTACAGGAAATTCATACCAGGATACGCTGAAATAATGGAACCACTGGTCCGACTACTGAAGAAAGAACAAAAATTCGCATGGGGAAAAGAACAAGAAAAGGCAATCAACACAATGAAACAACTACTAACTCGAAGCCCGGTACTAACGAGAGCAGACTTCACGAAACGGTTCACAATTCAGACCGACGCCAGTGACGTCGGACTAGGAGCCGTACTAACACAGGAACATGAAGGACAGGAAAAAGTAATCATGTACGCGAGTAGATCGTTGCTACCACGGGAAACACGATATTCGACGTCGGAAAAGGAGTGTCTGGCGGTGGTATGGGCGATCGAGAAAATGAGAGCATTCGTGGAGGGATACCATTTCACAGTACTGACCGATCACCAAGCACTGAAATGGCTGAATAATCTTAAAAACCCTTCGGGAAGACTTGCTAGATGGGCACTGCAACTACAACAGTACGATTTCCAAATACAGTATAGAAGCGGTAAAGAAAACCAAGTAGCAGACGAGTTATCGCGAAACCCGGTATGTACTACAGATATGAACACCACGACGGATAACTGGTATGAAGGGAAAAAGAAACAAACCGAAGAAACACCAAATATAGATCCGAGTTACTGTATCAGAGACAAAAAACTTTACAAGAAGATCGGAAGTATGTCATACGGGGTAAAGATACAACCGCAATCAGAATGGAAACTTTGCATACCGAAAAGTTCAAAGACAGAGATACTCCAGGAGAACCACGATTCACCTAACGCGGGCCATCTGGGAACAGCCAAAACTTTAAATAAGATAGCTCAACGGTACTACTGGCCAGGAATGTACCGAGATGTTGCAAAATACGTGAGAAACTGCGAAACTTGTCAACGAAACAAACCACAGCAAATAAAAACAGCAGGCTTAATGCACGTAAACAATGATACAGAACCATGGCAAACAATAACAACGGATCTAATAGGACCACTTCCAAGGTCATCGAAAGGTTACAACTATATAATAGTATTCCACGACAAGTTTACAAAGTGGACAGAAGTAAGAGCACTGAGAACAGCAACCGCAACGACCATAATAAGAGCCCTGAAAGAATGCATTCTTATGCGCTACGGATGTCCTAGAACAATTTTATCCGATAATGGCCGGCAATTCGTCAGTAAACAGTTTCAAGACGAGCTCAAGAAATATGGCATCGAACAAAGACTAACACCTCCCTATTCGGCACAATGCAACCCCACAGAGAGAGTAAACAAGACGTTAGAATCAATGATAACAGCTTACATATCAGAAAACCACAAAAAATGGGACGAGTTCTTGCCAGAGTTTAACTTCGCACTTAACACATCACGACAAGAATCAACGAAATATACGCCGGCCTTCATGCTGTTCGGAAGAGAACTTAAAATGCCAGGAGATAGAAACGATTTCCCTACACCAGCCCTAAAAGAAAGACAAAGAATCGAGGAGGTATATGAACTAGCACGAATTCATCAGAACACGGCATCGAACAGGCAAAAAATACATTACGACAAGCACCGGAGACAGTGGGAACCACGACTAGGGGATTTAGTACTGAAAAGAGAATTCCCACTCTCAAATGCGGGTCGAGACTTCTGTGCGAAACTAGCACCAAAGTTTTCAGGACCCTATAGAATAGTCGAGATAATGTCACCCGTAATGTTTAAGTTAAGTGATCAGGCACGAAGAAGGCGATTGATAACAAGCCACGTAAAGGATTTAAAGGAATACCACACAGAAAAATAAAAGATGATATTTACAGAAAACGGAACAAATAAATTCTCGGTACAACTTTATTTTTTTTACGAACGATTTTATTTTAGTTACTAAATTAGTAATTGATACTAGGGGCGACAAGTAGCCGTAGAACGGAACGCAAAAAAAAAAAAAAAGTCGATGACAGATTATTTATCGGTAAATTGTATTGTCGGGAGGTTATCAGGTTACAATCGTGTAAATAAAACAGCTAAAGAGCTACAAAACAAGTTAATAGCAAAGTAAACAACTAAAATGTTCTAGGAAAAGGATTAAAAGGCAAGTTCGTGTTATTAGACAGTCGGGAAAAACGCGTAAAGGAGTAAAGTGTTAGGGCAACCCTTCCCGGCGTTTCTGTAATGCTGATTTTTTCCCCACAGGAAAAAATCCTCACACGAAGGGGGGGAATGTGACGTAGTTAACCACGTCACAAGCTACACCACGAGCACCACGCAGGCATGGCGTGACAAGACGCCAGCGGAGCGCGGCCCGCGGCGCGGGGCGCCGCATGCAGTGACGCCAGCAAGGACTGGCGGGAGGCGCGGCACGGCGGCGACGCGAATATAAAAGGCGCAGCGCTAGCTCAGTCGAGCGGCTCCCACTACCAGTAAAGACGTTCACCGTAGGTCCGGTCCCGGTGTCAATTTAAGGGGTTTCTGGTTCGCTGTGGGAGTCCCGGTAGGGCTTCAGGACAGTCGGGGGGGATCCCGATCTGTAGAGGGTTGAAGTGAGGGCACATCGGTCGATCGCCGGAAGTGGTACAGTGGTCCGCCTCTGTGGGCCCATCCGAGGTTAGCCGATGCCACTCACGAGATGTCCTAGGGCATGGCATGTTGGTTTGCCGATATTAGCCGGCCTAGGACATCTCGTGTGCCCACATTAGCCTCTGGGTGTTGGCACGTTGGGGTTCCCGATGGTGGCCACCCCAGATAATAGGGAATCCTGAGAGCGGTATGTTGGGGATCCCGATATCGGCCACTCCAGGATCATTGAGAGTCGTAGGTACCTCTCACCGGGAATAAGTACAGTAGTTAATAATAGTGAGCAAGTCGCCCCTAGTGTCCATCAGTAGTTAAGTTGTGTGAGTGTCGGTGTGTAACAAAGACAGTGATAATACAGGGACAATGGTTAAAACCAGTGGTAGGTTAAGTGAGAGACAATTTGAGTGTGTAGGGTTAATTGTGTAAATATTAGGTCTGTATATATTAAATGGTGTCGGTTTTTGGAATCCAAGCGTAGTCATTTGTGAGTAGTCCCCATAGGCATCCTTGAAAGCGCCAACCCGGGTAGTATTTCACCGGGTCGCGCAGAAACCTAGCCCCTCAGGCAGAGCACCTCAAGAGGTTAGTGTTACAATGTTAATTAAGGACTTTGAAAAGACTAAGTTTGGAGTTTTTTTGTCCATTTTTTCTCCGAAATGATCTAGATTTTGAAATGGACACCTAGTTTGAATTGTAACGTTCATTAAGCTGCAGTTTCTGTGCTACTTTGAATAAAACCTTTTCATTTCATTAAGAAATTAATTTGCTATATTGTTTCATGACAAATACATTATAATTTGGCCAATGCTAACAAAACAAATAAATTTTATGATTTTTATTTAAAATCCAACACAAATTAACATTAATTAAAGTAAAAAGTGTCCATCAGATTCGACATTCTAAATATATATTAAATTGAATTGACCAAAGATGACAAAGGAATATCTTCATCCGATGATGATTCTATTTCCATTGGCTGTGTTGCTGCTGTAGTGTAGAATTTATTTGTTGACCTAATCCTAATAGATCTTGCTGCTTGGTTTTGTTTGCTTTGCATAAACGAAATTTTTGTTATCATCAATTGATAATTATCGAGCTATTTTTATCAAGATAATTATCATGATAATTATCACGGATAATTATACTTTCGAACCCTGCCAAAAGCCCAAAGGTCCAAGGGTCTCAAAGAGATCTCTCTAAACGATAAGACCGCTAAACGATGATATATAGACAGAGAAATCCTCAGATTCGGATGTAAGAGGAGGAGTCCCTCAATTATTAAGTATTAAGCTGGCGCCGTTCCATTTTCTGCATTATGTAAAAGTTTTGACTTACCTAATGGAAAACCTATCGCAGGTACTGTTGTTTGCGGATGATACTGAATTATTTTTAAGTAAAAGAGAGGTTTAAGCAAGCAAGCCGTTGGTATATAATGGCAGTCGTTAAGCCATGTCAAAAGCTTTATGGGCGGCTTGATAACTTCTGACAGCAAGGCCCGCCACTATCTTACAATCCTCCACCAACCCGGACTTGGCCCCCGTGGTGGAGTATGGCCTAACCTCCTGCGGTGAAGGAAGAGACCCGTGCCCCAGCAGTGGGGACATACAAGGGTTGATAACGAAGCAAGCAATGTTCATACGCTGAGGTGAAGAAAAACGTTGTGAGGAAGCCCTGAAGTGTTAACATACGCGTGGCCTTTTATCCTTTCTCGAATATTTCTTAACCGAAACATGCTGAGACGTTTAATGCTGGACATAGGCCTCTCCCAAGACACGCCACTGAGCCCGATCTTCGGCTCTCCTCTTCCAGTCACTGCCCACCGCTTTGCCAATGTCGACAAAACATCGGTTAGTTACTTTTTATACACAAGGCGTTAAAAACGCTGCGGCTAGACCCACTAACCTAATCACAGTAAAAATTAGCGCTTAAAATCGCCAACACGGGATGTGTGGAACAACCACTCACCTTTACACTATTTTTATTTTTAATGCACTAACCCGTGCTAAGGACAATTTTAAAAACCACTCACCTGTACGAAAACCCACTGCCGACATCCTCGTTCCTCAGCTCGATCCCAATGTCTTGGCACATTCGCTCCAGAAACAAAAATCTCAGGCGATCCTCCTCGCTTTCCACTGGCAACACTGTCAGCTGACTGCTCGACTCTGGCAACACCTCCCGCTTAACTCGCACCGGCGAGTCACAGACTACCTGTAGAGGAGGAAAAACTATTTTGACACAGAGTAAGGTCATTTTTAACATCTTTTTTTATTGCGGGGCATTCGTCCTAGTGGGACATTGTCAGCCCAGATGTACTTTATTCTTACTAACTAAACAACCTTGGCTTAAGGGTAAGCCATGTCAGAGGCATTATGGGCGGCTTGATAACTTCTGACAGTAAGGCCCGCCACCGTCTTACAATCTTCCACCAAACCGGTCTTGGCCCCCATGGTGGAGTATGGCCTAACCTTCCTGCGATGCAGGAAGAGACCCGTGCCCCAGCATTGGGGATGTACGAAAGTTGATATCGATAATATGGATTACAGTACCTCCACCTCATCTTCGCCTTCCGTCAAGTCTATAGAGTCGGCTGCGCAATCCTCAGTTAGGTAGTCCTCTGGTCTAAACAACGTCAAGCTGTTTATATCAGACAGGCTTGGGAATATCTCCTTGATGTTGGACTCGACTTTTCTCGTGTGTTCCAGGTCGTTCCAGGATGACCAGGGATCGTCCAGGTCCGGGGCGAGAGTGGAAGTTAGTTTGTCTTCTCGGATGGGATGGTAGCCGTGCAGCCGGGAGAAGAGGAGTATTTGCTTGGTCCGCCATGTTGGCTTCAAGTTGGAGTGGTGGGCCAGGATTTTGTTGATGGTTTTCGCTCGGGTCCACTGAAAAGTTAATTCAGGGTCAATATAACACGTCTGATACACTTCTTCTTCAGGCTATATTAGTCCACTGCTGGACATAGCCCTCCCCTAATGAGCGCCATAGCGCAAGGTTGCGCCGTCATTAGGGGGATCGCAGTTTGGTGGAATTGTACTGCAGGGGGCGCTGCTGCCCACCCCCCGGTTTGCGTCCCTTAGTCGCCTTTTACGACACCCGCGGGAAGAATTTGGGTGTGAGACACGGTATGAAATAATATGAAGCATATCATACCGTGACACGGTATGAAATGACGTTACGTGACACGGAATGACGTGATGCAACGTAGCACAGAATGACATGATTTGACGTGACATGACATGGCATAGCATAACGTGACGTTGCCCGGCACGATTTGACACGTCATGAAATGACGTCACGTGGCATAACACGGCATGACATAATATGCCGGTCATGCCGTGTCACGGAATGACATAACGTTAAACTTGACTCTGTTGCTTTTATTAATATCAATATTTTTTTTTTTGTTTAGGGTGCGTTTTAGTATGCATATTAATTACACAACCAAACTATCTGCTAATGAGTTCAGTTAAATTACTACATTAATCTGCAAAAACAACAGTTACCTCAATGTTTCTTCTCTTAGCGAAGTCCAGCTTCCAATAGGTGTCTTCGCTTTCCACAACAAATGGGAAATTCTTCAGAAACTCCGTGCCACATTTCTCCTTGCAAATCAGCGGTATTCGACTCAGCAAATAGTTCACGGCCACCCTTTCGCAGGCAAACCTTTTCACCGCGCTGCACAGCTGATCGTAAAGGCACAGCGGCTCCACCACCTCAATTTCCGCCTTGTCGCTGGCAACACTGACCGGTGTTTGCGTGGGCGATTTCTCCGGCAGCACTGGCGTTTTTTCGGGGAAATTCTGGAACTTGACCGAGTTCGACCAAGCCGTGCCGAGGTAGCAGTGGTCGTTCCCAATGTGTTCGTAGTTCGAGACCCTTTCCGTTTCGACGACCGTGTGGGGTGACAAGTCTGGCTTCAGCTTGCTAGTCACTTCTGGCTTGAGGAGAGACACGCCCTTCTTCGGCGGCTTCCTGAAGTTTTTCAGACCGTTCGGTTTAACTGGACTGATCTTGGCTGTTTTCGTATTGCCCTTGGAGTTGAATACGATCTCTTGGACCTTGGTCAGGTCCAAATTTCTATCCATCTCCAGATAGTATATTCTTCCCGTCGTCGGGTCCATATACTTCATGATGCGCTTTCTCACTGAGGTAGCTTGGTTCATCAATTCCATTGGCATGCTGTCGAGCATCGGCTCCGTTAGTGCAGTGTTCAATTCCCCATTGGGCGCCGCGTCGAAATCATTTTTGACGCCATACAAATCCTCACTCTCTGTTCCCAGGAACGTGTTGTCTAACTGTTGCGTCGCCTCTTGTTTTATTTCACTCCTCGTTGCGTCGTCTGCTTCTTGTTCGGCCGTTGATTCGGGTTCCTTCTTGACGGCCTTTATGATCATTTCGTCCACGTCCAACTCGGTGTTATCTTTGTTGAAGAAGTCCAACCAACTGTCCAGTTGTTTGTTGGGGTCTTCTTCGGGGACGGGTTCGGGGTCCGGCGTGGGCGGCCGGATCTTGTTTTTGACTACCGGGACCGGCTGGGAGTCCTCGAGGAACTCGTACTTAAGCATCTCCGCGTCGCAGTAGAGCCATACGTCGACCACTGTCTCTGCGCCTGAAAGAAGTGTCTTTTTGTAAAGAGCTGGTGAAAACGCTTTAAAAAAATCAAAAGCTTAGCACTAACACAAGAAAAAATCAGTCGCGAAATGTGTTTAGCGAATAGAAATTCTATAGTACCTTTGAAACTTGATTGTAAAAACTGCCACACTGTAACAGAACATATGCAGTCCCACTATCGGTACCTATCTTCAGGACGCGGTGGAAAGAGCATTATTTATACTATAGATCACCTGTATTACAGCAGACAGCCTACTTTCTCCGTTAGAGGCTATATGTTACGATCTCAAATTGTAAGATCAAATGTTTTGATTGTCTGGAACATAGATAAGATAAGATAAGATATTCTTTATTGTACACTGGAAAAACAACAAATACAAAATAATTACAAATACTATGTACAGTACAATTGGCGGCCTTATTGCTAAAAGCAATTTCTTCGAGACAACCTTACGATGGAAAGTTACTGAAGGAAATTACAAAAGACGGGTAGCCAGTGCAAATTTGAATATTGATACATACTTATACGTAATAATAATACACTAACATACCGTTACTTATATAAACTTATAATTTAGTATAAAAATACATATAAATAGATAGATAGAGATAGAGAACACTTTATTGTACATAAAAATGGAAATTACACAGATATTTCTTAACCTAAGAGTAGAGACGGCGGCCTTATCGCTAAAAGTGATCTCTTCCAGACAACCTTCGGATGAACTGGACTAGTACATTAGAGAAGGAAGTAGATGTACAAAAAAAAACAACATAGAAAACATTAACTTCAGAGGTTCCAAATACATGCCTCAATAACAGTGTGAATAAATAAAATTATCAACAGATACATACAAATAATTTACATAAATAAAAATAAAAATTAATATTATACATAAATACGTAAATAATTAACAAAATATACACATTTAAAGGACATAAGTGGAACATAACAACAGCAGGGCAATATTACACAATTAAATAATAACAGTATTACAGTGTAGTAGTGAGATAGAACTCCTTTACCGTAGCCTTAAAATAGGGAAGGGATTTGGCTTTCCATACCTCCACCGGTAAGGCGTTCCATAATCGGACTGCCTGCACGGTGAAGGAACAACCGTAGATAGTGGTGTGATGGGATGGATAGATAGATAGATAGACAGAGAACACTCTATTGGACGTAAAAAAGGAAATTACACAGATATTTATAAAATACATATATATCTTATAATAAAGTTCTACACAAGACAAGGAAAGCTATAACACCTATACACTAGAGGACAAATATTTTAATGACTAGACTAATAAGTAAAGATCACGAACTCTGCTTTTAAAGACAGCTGGGGAAGGAGAGCGCCTTAATGGTTGGAATTAAATATATTTTTTTAATATTTTTTGCAATTTGCTGTAATTTTAATTTTAGTCACTACATGTTATGTTTTTCATTATTTTTCTTGATGGAAACAACTAGGTACTCTGTTTATAACACACAGGACCGTCTTTAATTGTATTTTTGCTACAAATGAGAAAAACTGATGTCTGTATCACAGGTTATTACCTAGCATAGACATCAGAGTTGCACTTAGTGTAAGTAAGCTAACTCCTAATCTTAGGACTCTGACTAACAGAATATTTACTCTCTCAAGACTTATTTTATTGTTACAAATAAACATTTTCATTTCATTTTCACATTTTCAATGAAAATATCCATGTCTCATTAAACTGAATTTCTTTTGGGTTAATAGATAAAATTTTGATGTACTTAACCTCTGTTATAGTAAACAAACTTCGCCTCCGAAGGGTGGCGTCGAAAGCCACAGCACAGGTTTTACCTAGTTTGGCGTACGGCGTGTCTTTTAAATACACTTGAAATAAATAAGCAGAATATTTTAAGTAAGTAACTAGGTTATAAAGCTTTTACAATAAGGGTGTACTTTGAAGTTCGTTATGAAATAAATTTCTAAAAACCTTGTAGACTTTTAGTCTGGATTTACTTACGGGTGTTGTTACGAGTATATCGGAAAAGTGTGAGACAAGCAACCGACGACGCGAGCTCCGTCTCTGCTCACCATGATTAAGCTCTGCGAATCGGAGCGAAACCTGGTCGGACTTTTCCGATATAACAACACCCGTAAGTAAATCCGGACTAAAAGTCTACAATGTGTTGTGCTTACGAAAGTTTTAGTTCTAAAAACCTATCTAGAGGCTAAAAATTCCACCCATGCCGTGGGTTAGTGCATTAAAAAGAATATAATCATGTGGGTACAGCGATATCTTTCCGATGTAAAACCTAACTGCAAAGTAAGGTACACGGGGCTGCAAGTGATGCAAATAACTTCAGCCAGATGTCGCTTCCTGTACGTAATACAAAAAGTATTGTAAAGAGGTTCGAAATTTCACTGATGCCGGTAAGTCGCTTATTAGCTCAGTTGGGAGAGCGCTGAGTGCTTAGTGCGAGTTTTTTAACTACTCGATCGCGTTAACGTAAATTACTATTTCTATGGCATCGAGGAAGCGCCACCGAGCGACAAGTATGGAAATTAAAATTGCTGAGTGCGAGTTGTAATGGTTTACGTTGAGAAGTGAACACGTTTACCAGCCAAAACACGAATAAATGCGAGTGCGAGTTGTACTGTGACAGCGTTTTGCCAGTTCGAACGGTTAACTTACTCATACTCACTACTCAATGCTCGATTAACGCGGTAGTAAAGTTAGATTCAGATTCAGATTCCTTTATTGCCATAATCATGTGTTATTACAGTTCTTATATGTAATTTAAGATGTACATGACACCCTGCAAGGGCACTGCAATATAACTTAATTTAATTTAACTTAACTAATTGTTCGCTTATAACTATCTATTACATATTTACATATATTTTTCTTTCAATCGTGTAGTTTTAACATTTATCATTGAAAAATTCTTGAAGAGAATAGTAACATTTCTGGCCCAAGTACTTATTGAGGGTTATTTTAAACAAATTATCGTCTTCTATATTTTGCATATGATATGGTTATTCGATTGGATCTGTCAAACTCGCACTAAGCACTCTGGCACGGTTAGCCAGAGTTCGCGGGTTCGAGCCCCGGCATGGGTGGAATTTTTAGCGTCTAAATAGGTTTTTAAAATTGTCCTTAGCACGGGTTAGTGCATTACAAAGAATATAATCAAATAAATTTCTTTTATTCTTCTATCATCTCATGATTTCCATCAATAACTTTCGTACGTCAATCGTAAAATGGCTCTCTCACCCAAAGTCTGCAGGCCAGTATAGTTGCGGTCGAGTTTGATCGTGTGATCGACGGTTGCGGGCCGGTTGCGTTGCGGCTGCGAGAAGTGGAGCTCTACGCGCGCGGGGAACTCCCCCCAGCCTCGCCGGGAGACGTGGTAGGGCGGTTTGCTGCCGGGAATAATTGTTTCTCAGATTTGAAAGCGATGTTATAGAGCAATGGAGTGCGGGAATGCTCCTATGACTTTCGATGTCAACCCTTGTATGTCCCGAAGCTGAGGCACGGGTCTCTTCCTGCATCGCAGGAAGGTTAGGCTATACTCCACCAAGGGGGCCAAGTCCAGGTGGGTGGAGGATTGTAAGACAGTGGCGGGCCTCCCTGTCAGAAGTTATAAAGCCGTCCATAAGGCCTCTGACATGGCTTAACGATTGCCATTACGTGACAGCCGGCACCAGCGGCTTAGCGTGCCATGCGAAGCACGGAAGCGCTCAGTAAAAATGCCATCAGCGGTAGTCACGGAACGGTCACCCATTTGCACTGCCTGTTGTTGCTTAACTCAAGTGATTGATTCCAATCACTCGGTATGACTAGGCCACGAGAGCATCCTATGAATATGTCTATCTTCAAAGTTACGTAGTTCTGCGAATTTGTAGTGGATAATGTAATGGATAATGATAAAAACACCGTGAAGAAACCCGCGGCTTGGGTTGCTATGCACTCTCACTGTTGACTTGTCTTTCCTGTGAAATCATCTCTTTACGTAGTTGCAAGGGCCAAAATTTTTTTTGTGCTTAAAAGTACATTACATAACTTAACCTCACGCCTGTATCCCAGAGGGGTAGGCAGAGACCAGGGACTGCCACCTGCCACGATCCTGACAGATCACCTTTGTTTCATCAACGTTCATAAGTCGTTGCATGCACGCACGCCGGTTCCGGGTACTTTTAACTTCCCCTTTGCTAATATATCCCCTATTTGGTCGATGTATGTCCGCCTGGGACGTCCCTTACCAGCCCTTCCACTCACATTTGCAGTATATATTTGTTTCGTCAATCTTTCTTCCTTAATCCTCTCTACATGTCCAAACCAACGCAACATTCCTTTCTCAATTCTAGTCACTACATCCTCTTTCAGTCCACAACGTTCTCTAATCTCTATTGCGTGTCCTGTCATTCAAAATAACACTACACATACTTCTCAATCATGTGTAAAAAATGTAAAAGTAAAAACTCGTCAGGCGGTAAAACAGTCAACTCTGTTCTATCATTATCACCCAATCAACGTTCACGTCCAGCATGGCGTATAAAATTAACCAATCACAGACTGATTCGGTCTGCCGCACAAGTGTGCGGCAATGGAAAGTTCAATTGGGAGATAATGCCAGGACAGTTTTTGAGGTGCCGTTTTTGAGCGCGAATATGTATGAAGCAATACTGCTAGTGTTATTTTATTAGTAGGTCACGAAGTTTTAATGCCTGTTCCCCTCAATGGTAACTCACTAGATATGAACAATGTAATGTGGCGCCTACGAGTGATACAGCGTGACAGTCACCGCCATGGTGTTTTTTTCATGTGCGGCGCTAGGGCACCTCAGTAGCCTTCAAAATATATGGTGAATATGTAAAGAGTATTAATCTAATCTCTAATCTAAAGCCTGTCCCAAACAGTGACTAACTCGTCATGAACGACTAGATTTGGCGCGTACGAGTGATGTAGCGTGACAGTCACTGCCGCGACTATGCCAGCTTAAGTGCTGCGTGCGCCTCTAATTTACAGCACCCATTCTTTCCTAGCCTTATAAAACCTTTTAAGGCTTGATACCTCATTATTTTTTCACTAGTGTCGCCTATAAGCCTCCATGGACGTAGTGTGACATTCACCGCCGCAAATCGTTTTTTTTTTTTTTTTTTCATATGCTCCTCAAGAGTTTTCAAAATGTACAGGGAAGAGCGGGTGATCGTGCTCTTCCACTGTAAAGGGAAATTTCCCGCCAGGCAGATCGTATGCCTGGGGACGGCCGGTCCAACTATTGTTAGTCGGACGTTGTATTTATGGTATGTCATTGAAACACTTCGCGCGATGCAGGAATGATGGAGTTTGTAGTGCGCGCGCAGACTTGACATGTGCTCGCCACAAATGTATTAATCTAATCTATAGCCTGCGCCAAACTTACTCGACGTGCACGACGTGATGTGGCGCGTACGAGTGATGGAGCGTGACAGTCACTGCCGTGACGATGCCGGCTAAAGGGCCGCGCGCACCTCGCACGTACAGCAGCCATTTGTGAGTGGAGCGATCGGCTCGGGACGCCGGCGCCGCGTACTTGGACGTGTTGCCTGTTGAACGAATGAATAATATTCAGACTTATTGGCTGATGAAGGAATTAATAGTATTTAGGCTTATTGCCTGTTGAACGAATGAATAGTGTTCAGACTTATTAGCTGTTGAAGGAATTAATAGTATTTAGGCTTATTGCCTGTTGAACGAATGAATAGTATTCAGACTTATTGCCTGTTGAACGAATTAATAGTATTCAGACTTATTGCCTGTTGAACGAATGAATAGTATTCAGACTTATTGGCTGTGGAATGAATGAAAGTATTTAGACGTGTTGCCTGTAGAATGAATGAATAGTATGTAGACGTATTTACTGCTGAATGAATGAATAGTTGCACTATTTTTATTTTTAATGCACTAACCCGTGCTAAGGAACAAATTTAAAACAATTTTTTTTTTTTAAATGAATGAATAGTATTTAGACGTGTTGAATGTTGAATGAATGAAATTATTTAGACGTGTTACCTGTTGTACGAACTAATAGTATTTAGACTTATTTCCTGTTGAATGAATGAATAGTATTGAAATGTAAATATTGCCCATTGAATAAATTAATAGTATTTAGACGCTAAATATTATCGATTTGAATCCGGATTAACTTACCAGTCTGGTGAATGAACGATTAGTATTTAAATGTGTTGCCGGTCGAATGAATGAATAGTATTTAGACGCTACATATTTATCGATTTGAAATCGGATTAACTTACTAATGAGTTAATCCTAATTCGATAATAGTATTTAGACGTTATGTCTGTTGAATAAATTAATTGTAATAGACGAATATTCATGTTCATTTGAATGTGTTACAATACTCATATCCATAAAGTTAAATATACTGTTGTAAGCTAAATTGACTTAGCCACAGTTGACTTACCAATGATAATCCTGAACCGGTGTTTCTGTTGATTTCGTGTGGCGTCGTTCAGGGTGAGTACATTCTCCACCTTTGGATCTATGCGCCGGGGCACCTGGAAATAAATTAGGTTATGATGGTTGTGAGGTTGTGACGCCCCACGTTGGGCGCCAATGTGAACTTGTAAGGCGTTCTCTCTATAATATAAAAATTAATCGCTGAATGTGTTGGTAAGCGCAATTCATGAGAGCAGCTGAACCGATTTCGGTAATTCTTTTTTTTTAATATTCCTTGAAGTACATACGAGGATGGTTCTTACGGAGGGGAAAATAAAAATGATTAAGAATCGACTGTTAGGCGGTACGAAGTTCGCTTGGTCAACTAGTCTATCTATAATATAAAAATGAATCGCTGAATGTGTTGGTAAGCGAAAATCTCGAGAGCAGCTGAACCGATTTCGCTAATACTTTTTTTAGAATATTCCTTGAAGTACGAGGGTGAGAAATATCGGAACTCATATGACACTTAATTATATTAATTTAATTTATACAGAGCAGGTAGATACTACACTCTTGTGCGTTCGGCGAAAACCGAAGCCTACTCGAGAGCCCGAGGTAAATTCTAAATGCTAACAGACTATAGACCTTCAGCCTAGCAGTCGATTCTTTTTTTTTATTTTTCCCTCCGTAAGAACCATCCTCGTACTTTAAGGAATATTCTAAAAAAAGAATTAGTGAAATCGGTTCAGCGGCTCTCGAGATTTGCGCTTACCAACACATTCGGGGATTCATTTTTATATTATAGAGAAGATATAGGCAAATAATAATATTACAGCACACTATGTAATGCTATGATAATATAGCGGGTTTTACTCAACCTGGCCGTGTTGCTGACCGTACCAACCAACTGTACAACCTTCATATCTATATATCTAGTTACCTTCTTGGGGCGGCTGCAGCTTGGCTCCGCTGGTCGCTTGATCTCCGGCGGTGAGGTCTCGGGGCGCAGAGACTTCGTTTTGTCCGCCGATATCGTGTAGTTACGGGTCTGCACCATGGCCTGCCGACCAGGTTGGAGTTAGGAGTGGAAGTAACCGGTATGCGAATCTTCTTCTTCTTCTTCAGGCTATATTAGTCCACTGCTGGACTTAGCCCTCCCTTAATGAGCACCATAGCGCAAGGTTGTGCCATCATTGGGGGGTATATATCATATAAGCCAACATTGGGGGGGGGGGATGCCCATAATCCCCACGCTGGGCATGCGGGTTGGGGATCGTAGTTTGGTGGAATTGTACTGCAGGGGGCGCTATTGCCCACCCCTCGGTTTGTGTCCCTTAGTCGCCTTTTACCGCACCCGCGGGAAGAATTTGGGTTGCTGCTATTCTCTAGGCCGACACCACACAGCAGGTATGCGAATACGGGACGGTAAAGAGCGGTCGCCAGGCAGAAAGAATTTCGTACATTGACCTTTTTTCCTACTGGTAGTTATTACCAACATTTTTTGTGAAGCCTAAGTTTATATTGGCACTACTTTGGACATCATCATTATTTTGGACATTTGGTAAGTGATGCAATTTACTTCAGCCAGATGTCGCTGCCTGTACGTAATACAGAGAATAGTGTAAAGAGGTTCGAAATTTCACTGATGCCGGTGAGTCGCCCATTAGCTCAGTTGGAAAGAGCGCTGGCACGGATAGCCAGAGGTCGCGGGTTCGAATCCCGGCGTGGGTGAAATTTTTAGCCTCTAAATGGGTTTTTAAAACTGTCCTTAGCACGGGTTAGTGCATTAAAAATTAAAATCGTATGATAAAGTTTCTCGTAAGTATGATAGGTTCGTTGACGCCGCTAATTTAATCCTAGTATATTCTCGCGTATTTTTCATACGTTAACTGTTTTAACTCTATGGAAATTGTATGGAATCAGGCGTTACTTTGCGGAAGTCCATAACAGCATTCAAATGTGAAAATGCAGTGACTCACAAGTGCAAGTGACTTGCACTTGTGAGCCTGAGGATGCCTCGTGTTAGAGGCGAAACGCGTCGCGAATTTTCTCACACAAGTATTGTGTCGGTGTGATCGTGTCTTGCTTCTGCTTTAAAAAGTGGGATAGGGCGGTGCATTAGCTAACCGCATGGTGCTTGTTGGATTTTTGTCGGAATTTAGCAGTCACTTTCACATTTTAATACTCCATGGAAAAATCGAGAAATTAATATGGGTTAACCGATAGCCACTATAGGGTACAACAGGTTAAACGAAAAAGTATGTAAGAGAAAACTAAAAAGTATGTAACGTGGCTTCTTTCGCGTCGCGGCACTCGCCGATTAATTCTTCCGCGTGTGGTTACAATAAAAGTATGTGAAGTAATCTTACAAATGTGTATCGTAAACAGTAGGTTACCAACCGAAGCTCATATTTTTATATTTAGTTTTTTATTATTTAAAAAATACTATGTTAAGTAAATAAACAAATGTGTAATTTATACTATTTTTATTTTTAAAGCACTAACCCGTGCTAAGGACAATTTCAAAAACCTATTTAGAGGCTAAAAAATCCACCCATGCCGGGATTCGAACCCGTGACCTCTGGCTATCCGTGCCAGCGCTCTATCCAACTGAGTCACCCATTAGCTCAGTTGGATCTAGCTAATGGCCGCTAGCCAGAGGTCGCGGGTTCGAATCCCGGCATGGGTGGAATTTTTAGCCTCGAAGTAGGTTTTTGAAAATGTGTAATTTACACGATTGGTAACGAAGCATATATTTTTTTATAACGTAAACAAAAAAGTATGTATAAAAAAAACCAAAAAGTATGTAACGTGTATTCTTCCGCGCCGCGGCACTCACCGAGTAATTCTTCCGCGTGTTGTTTCGGGGCGGTCGATGCTTGAAGATCTCTTCAAGGTCCACCTGCCTGCGCCCGAGCAGCTTCCGTACAGAAGGGTGGATACGGCGCTGCCCATCACGCAGCAAAGACGACACCTGGTAGTTAAGTAGATTGTATAATTTTAATTTCGATATCGATATCAACCCTTGTATGTCCCCACTGCTGGGGCACGTGTCTCAGGTTACGCCATACTCCACCACGGGGGCAAAGTCCGGGTTGGTGGAGGATTGTAAGACAGTGGCGAGCCTTACTGTCAGAAGTTATCAATTCAATATCAATATGCCCTCTGACATGGCTTACCGACAGCCATTACATGACAATCGGCACCAACTTGCGAAGCACGGAAGATCAATTTTATTTACTTAGCTTCTTATGTGTCTCCTCGGCTTTGTTCATAAACTACTTCGGCCTTGTTACCTACCACAGACTTGTACTCTACGTCAGAATTTACAATGTACAAGGCTCTGGTAGGTTACAAGGCGGTAGGCAGAAGGTATGACATAATTTAATAAATAATTTGCCTTGTAGTATTTGTTTGACATAGCTCAGAGAATTAGCGAGCTGAAGTGGCAGTGGGCTGGCCATATCTCGCGAAGAACCGACAACCGTTGGAGTGAACGTGTTCTTGAGTGGAGACCGCGACTCGGCAAACGTAGTGTAGGACGCTCTCCGACCAGGTGGGATTGCGATCTGCGAAAAACTGACGGCAGATGCTGTATGCGGCGAGCTGAAGACAGGGCGCTATGGCGCTCATTAGGGGAGGGCTATGTCCAGCGGTGGACTACATAATATAGCCTGAAGAAGAAGATTTGTTCTTCAGCCTTGTAACTTACCTCGGCCTTGGCCCAAGGCTCCTGCTGCACCGCCACCTCATCTTTGACTTGTGCACCGGAGAGCTGCAGCCGTGATTGCTGGTAGTAGCCAGTCACCACTGAGCACCGCAGCCGGTGAAGCAGCCGCCGTGCCGCCGTCGCGCTGTAATAAGGAGCGCAAATCTCGAGATTAGCTGAACTGATTTCGCTCATACTTTTAGTAGACCTGAGATTTCCGCACTTAGCCTCATAGTTGGGCCATTGTACGTAGCAAGCGCTGAGGTACGCTAACACCTCAAGACACTAGGGTTTCCTTACGATGTTTTCCTTCACCGTCAGCGAGTAGTATTGCTACAATAATTTCACAAATGTACATAACTTAGAAAACAAAGTCATTGGTACATGCCGGGTTCGAACCTACGACCTCTCGATCGAGAAGCCGGAGTTCTACACCGCTCCGCTACCACCGCTCATACTTTTAGTATATTTAGTATTAGTATATTTCTTGACAGTTATGACAGTAGCAGTGACAGAGTGGCGGCCGTGGGAGTAGGAACGGACGGTGGGCAGACCAGCAGCCAGATGGTCAGACGACCTATGTAGTAGCCGGCAAACAGTGGATGAAACTAGCACGAGACCGTGCTGGTTGGCGTGGAAATAAAGAAGCCTATACCCAGCAGTGGGGTTTACCGGGCTGATGATGATGATGTCAATGATGATATTTCTTGAAGTACAAGGATGGTTCTTGTACTGCGTTCCCCAACCCGCATGCCCAGGGTGGGGATTTTGGGCATTACCCCCCCAATGATGGCACAACCTTGCGCTCATTAGGGGAGGGCTATGTCCAGCTGTGGGCTGATATAGCCTGAAGAAGAAGAAGGATGGTTCTTATGAAGAGAAAAATAAAAAAATTATAAAGAATCGACTGTTAGGCGGTACGAAGTTCGCTGGGCCAGCTAGTGTGATACAATAATTATGTTAACCCTGTTAATTTAAAAGAATTTTGGAAAGACGAAGTGCGGAGGTTTTTAACCATTTTTTGCTCCAAAATTATATAGATTATGAAAAGCGCACTTAGTTTTACCGATTGTATCCATTAGTCTCCTCTAGCCCATCTTTTTTATTTCATTGATTTATTACAATACAATTAGAATTAAAATAACATAGGCTTAATTTATAAAGGCCTCCTATAATTTTATAATGCTGTGTGCCCTACAGGGTCCTAAAAGAACCATATTTTTAGTTCTAAATAGCATGTTGTGGAATGCAATAAATTATTGGTGTGAGGTAGGAATATTAAAAGCATAATGAAAATTTCTCAAAATGACCAATTCGCAAAAAGCCATATAAACAAAATGTCCGTTTCTCAAAATAACAAATTACTTTCAAGTCAAATTCACAAATAGTCCATTTCTCAAAGCGAGTAATTTCCATAATGTCCATATCTCACAAGCTCGGCTATTTACTTCATAATTTGATATCAACCCTAGTATGTCCCCACTGCTAGGGCACGGGTGTCTTCATGCATCGCAGGAAGGTGAGGCAATATTCCACCACGGGGTCCAAGTGCGGGTTGGTACAGGTATTGAACAGAGTAAATAATTTTTAATTTAGGTACTTTACTTATTAATATAAGTATATTACCTTTACATTTTGTGGAAAATATTTCATAGATTGTATACAATAAGCTATAATAATAATTTCTCCATATCACCATATCGCAAAATGCCACCTTCGCAAAAATCTATTTACAACATTGCCAAATTATACTATTTTTATTTTTAATGCACTAATCCGTGCTAAGGACAATTTTAAAAACTATTTAGAAACTAAATCCCGGCATGGGTAGAATTTTTAGCCTCTAAATTGGTTTTTAAAATTGCCAAATTCGCAAAATGTCCATTTCTCAAAATCACCAATTCGCAAAATGTCCATTTCTCAAAATCACCAATTCGCGAAATGTCCATTTCTCAAAATCACCTATTCGCAAAATGTCCAATTCGCGAAGTAACAAATTCGCATAATGTCCAGGAAAAAGGCGCATTGCGGGAATATAATATCTATCGATGTTCACATAGAAAGCGATTAAGTATGCAAACAGATCGGACCTCTTCGCCAAGTTTTCCTTCACAGTTAGCAAGCAGATTTTTTTATGTCTCCTATAAACGTCCCACTAAACGCAATCTCTCAGATGAAATTTCAACCTCTCAGGTCGTGAAACACCTCAGATACCCAGGTATATTCCTCAAGATGTTTTCCTTCACCGTTAGCGAGTAGTATTGCTAACATAAACCATACTTTCTCTCTCTGAGACAGAAGCCCCGTGTCGTGCACTGGAACGTAACAGTGCACGACAAAAAATGAAAAAAATGTAACAGTCATTGATTGGTACTTGCCGATGTTCGAATTAGGAACGTCATTAATGGTAAAGAACTGCGTCACCCACGAAAACAAGCAATTAAATAATAAAACATAAGTTGGCCTTCTAACCAGCAGTAGTAAGTACTTTATTGATTATTCTATGAATAAAGAAAACATCGTTAAAAGGTCACCGAGGCGTCGGCTCTAGAAATCATCAATTCACGGTAATCACGTGGGAATTAAGCTCACTCTCTAAGAGAAGAACTGTGCCGTCCATAGGCTGATTAATAACTTCCACACAACAATGAAATGACCTGATCCCAAACTAGGAAACCCTGTGCTGCAGTATTCAGGCAAGGAGATGAAATATACACACATTGAGGACATTTACACAAATTTAAGCCCACTCTCTCTGAGAGAAGAACTGTGCCGTTCATAGGCCGATTAATAACTTCCACACCACACAATGAAATGTCCTGATCCCAAACTGGGAAACCCTGTGCTGCGGTAATCAGGCAAAGAGATGAAATATACACAAATTGAGAACATTTACACAAATTTAAGCCTACTCTCTCTCTCTGAGAGAATGAGAGAAGAACTGTGCCGTTCATAGGCTGATTAATAACTTCCACACCACAATGAAATGACCTGATCCCTAACTAGGAAACCCTGTGCTGCAGTAATCAGGCAAGGAGATGAAATATACACACATTGAGGACATTTACACAAATTTAAGCCTACTCTCTCTGAGAGAATGAGAAAAGAACTGTGCCGTTCATAGGCTGATTAATAACTTCCACACCACAATGAAATGACCTGATCCCTAACTAGGAAACCCTGTGCTGCAGTAATCAGGCAAGGAGATGAAATATACACACATTGAGGACATTTACACAAATTTAAGCCCACTCTCTCTGAGAGAAGAACTGTGCCGTTCATAGGCCGATTAATAACTTCCACACCACACAATGAAATTTCCTGATCCCAAACTGGGAAACCCTGTGCTGCGGTAATCAGGCAAGGAGATGGAACTATACACAAACTGAGGACATTTACACAAATTTAAGCCCGATCTCTCTCTCTGAGAGAAGAACTGTGCCGTCCATAGGCTGATTAATAACTTCCACACCACAATGAAATGTCCTGATCCCAAACTGGGAAACCCTGTGCTGCGGTAATCAGGCAAGGAGATGGAACTATACACAAACTGAGGACATTTACACAAATTTAAGCCCGATCTCTCTCTCTGAGAAAAGAACTGTGCGGTCCATAGGCTGATTAATAACTTCCACACCACAATGAAATGTCCTGATCCCAAACTAGGATACCCTGTGCTGCGGTAATCAGGCAAGGAGATGGATCTATACACAAACTGAGGACATTTACACAAATTTACGGCAGCCCCCAATGGGATTTGAACCAATGATCCGCGTCATGGGAAACGGACACGAAACCGCTATTGTATCGCGACTTATTTTTCTGACATTCTTAGTATAATATTATTAGTTAGTTAGACATGAGATTTTCGCATTAAGCCTCATAGTTAAGCCATTGTAGCAGTGAGCATTGCAAGCGCTGATGTATGTGTTAACAGTTCAAACACTAGGGTTTCCTCAGGATGTTTTTCTTCACAGTGAGCGAGCGCTATTGCTACTATAACCTCACACATGTACTTAGAAAACAAGGTCATTAGTACGTGCCGGGATTCGAAACTACGACCTTCCGATTGAGAAGCTGGTGTTCTATGCTCCGCTACCAACGCTGTAGTATTGTGTGTTTCACCATGTTACCTTTAAAATTATCTTAAGTACAAAATCGATTAAATTCCAGTCTATTGATCCTAGGTTCTAGAATGCAGGTTCTAAAAATAGTTGTTGAGTTTTATGATTTTTTATCCAACCTGTATATACTATACAGGGAGAATAAAAAATTTAGAACCCTGCCTTAAGGATAGACTCTGTAGTTAAAACTAACCCCTAGACAACAAGAAGGACAGTTTTCATCAAAATCTCACTGTAGCAGTAATCCAGTAAGGAACACATTTACTCAATAAGTACTTGGGCCAGAAATGTTACTATTCTTTTCAAGAATTTTTCAATGATGAATGTTAAACTACACAATTGAAAGAAAAATATATGTAAATATGTAATAGATAGTTATAAGCGAGCAATTAGTTAAATTAAATTAAGTTATATTGCAGTGCCCTTGCAGGGTGTCATGTACATCTTAAATTACATATAAGAAATGTAATAACCCATGATTATGGCAATAAAGGAATCTGAAATATAAACATTCGCACACAGCCTTAGTTAGACCTGAGATTTCTGCACTTAGCCTAATAGTTGGGCCATTGTAAGCAAGCGCTGAGGTACGCTAACACCTCAGACACTAGGGTTTCCTTACGATGTTTTCCTTCACCGTCAGCGAGTAGTATTGCTACTTACTATAATTTCACAAATGTACATAACTTAGAAAACAAAGTCATTGGTACATGCCGGGGTTCGAGCCCATGACCTCCCGATTGAGAAGCCGGTGTTCTGCACCGCTCTGCAAACCTCAGCGCTTGCTACATTCAATGGCCCAACCATGAGGCTAAGTGCGGAAATCTCAGTTCTAACTAATTATGTAGAGTCTGTTAGCTTTTAGAATATACCTCGGGCTCTAGAGCTTCGGTTTTCGTTGAAAGCGCACAAGTGTTATACTACTTCCTGCTCTGTATAAAACTTATCTTCACTATTTTGAAATGTTATAAGTCATATTAGTTCCGATATTTCTATTACACGAATATATCCGATTCTATCCGATAGTAGCCGAGGTATATTCTAAAAGGTAACAGACTGTAACGCCCTGTAAAATGTTTGTGCACAATAAATTATAATAATAATAATTTATTAGCAGGGCTGTGAGGTCAGTCCAGCCAGCCAATCTCTTTCCAGAAAGCCAGCAGTGCACCAATGTTACTGCTGGCCTCCCGAAGGGATCCCGGCTTTCCCATTGTGATTCGTCTCCTATTTGGTATAATGGTAAACTCAGAAATTAAAGTAACCCACTAAACTTTCGCAATTAGAACCAAAATCGTATGGAACATGGCAAGTCATTCATCAATACTATGCTAAATGTACATTCACAGGTTACTTATTATTTATTTCATTTTAATATCACCTTATTTAAGTATGTATTTCACTGTTATAAAAAAATATAAGTACTTATTTTTGGCAGTAGTACTCACCCTCTATAATAAAATCCCTGAAGATATATTAAGCTTGCCTGAATCGCGGTTCAAAAAATATGTTAAGCACACTTTGTGCCAAAAGGGCTACTATAACATAAAGGATTATTTAGATGACAATGAGGTCTGGAATGAAAGCCAGTACAATGTATGAGTTCTATGTTTAAAATAATTATGTAAACTATGTTAATTAAGGACTTTTGAAAAGACTAAGTTAGGAGTTTTTTTGTCCATTTTTTCTCCTAAATGATCTAGATTTCTAAATGGACACCTAGTTTGAATTGTAACGTTCATTAGCCGCAGTTTCTGTGCTACTTTGAATAAAACCTTTTCATTTCATTTCATTTCTCTCTCTGTCAAACTCACACACTTACACATGCATACACACTCACACATTCACATTTACATTCATTTTTTACTCACACACATAGAGGGAGGTCAATTAACACTGAACACTTTTCCTCAAATACTTTTGTTTTAAACAGTAATTTACAGACTTTTTAAACTATCATAGTTAGGATTTGGTGTCGATTATTATTTGTAAACGCAGGAAGTAGGCGCTGTCTGCTGTAATACAGGTGATGAGCCCAGCACAGCAGCGATGCTCAATAATTTTAATTATAAACCAAAAGATGTATGTGAAAATTTAGTTATAGTCTAGTATAAGTCTTTCAAGTCACAAATAAATTACTTACCTACTTACTTCTGACTAGTCTTGTATTAAAGCAGAGACCGCCAAAACTGAGGCAAAAACACACCTAAACAAGGAGCTGAGCAGTTCAAAAGGTGTGAGTCATGCACAGCCCAATCAATTACCTTTAAATGCCCTTTCACTGTGTCCTACACAGGAGAACCAGGTAATAAACGGTTCCCTCATCACCTAATAACTGTATAGCTTACCGTTGATCTATGACGCCGACCTCGTTTTCTCTCTCCTGTAATTCCTTTGCGAATTCCCGCCGAACTATGTTTCTTATCTTGTGAACCCTGTCCTCTTCAGGAGGGGCTCCAGGCTCCTCCTTCACGAGGGCCGTGGCCCCAGCGTAGTCCGGATCGTGATACTCCTCATTGGGCTCCATCTCACACTCAAGGAGAGACAAAACAACAAATAAACACGGAAATAACTTTCGACAAAACTTGTATGACACTCCCTAGATTAACACTCGTTCGCTGCTGTCCACTTATGACGCCTAATGCTCTTAAATTAAACCGGCAGTGATTATTTACAACATAATGTGCTCTAACGGTGGGATAGCTACTACTTAAAGCTTAAAACGTGGTAAATGCATTGGCTAGTTGTAAAAATTAACCAATTTTCGCGATTTGTTTGACAGTTCACTAAAGGTCACGGTACCGGTCCACTCGTTCACTCACAAAGTTGTTTGGATCGATTAATCGAATTTTCTTTCGCGCATAGTGATGCTACATCTCGATTATGACTTATTGATTTTCGACAGCGGCCACACTGTGGCAACTGTCAAGTCACGCTGGTGACGTTTTGCCTCAAAAATTATTTCGTTGTGTTTTTTACGCAAACAATAACGCATTTTCGTCACTGCACTCTCAGTGCTCGCGCCTAAGTAAACACGCGCCCGTCCGATATTGTGACGCAGCTCTTCCGCAGTTCCCGCCCGTGATGCGACCGCTACTCCCATGGAACCTTGCGACAAACTAACGAGGGGTGAAGAGATGACAGAGCCGTCGCGGGGGCGTCCGTTTTTCTATCCCGACAGCAGCAGCGACACGGAGGAATACCGCAGGGACGCCGAGGAGCGCCGTAAGCGGCTCTCCAAATGCAAAGGACCGCCCATCCGAGCCAGGCTACCATCGTCTAGCATGCCACCGAAGAACCAGTCTTGCAACTCGATCCCATCGACATCCAGCCAGCAAGAGCCCACAAGAAACCAGAAAGGTCTCGAGAACGACAGGATAACCCTTGTGGTGGAGAACACGAGGTTTGTTGTTGACCCCGCGCAGTTCACAGCTCACCCAAACACGATGCTGGGGAGAATGTTCAGTTCGGGATTTGAGTTCACTCATCCCAACGAGAGGGGCGAGTATGAAGTTGCTGAAGGGATATCAGCAACGGTGTTCAGGGCTATATTGGAGTACTACAGAGGTGGAACAATCAGATGCCCGCCGACCGTGTCGGTGCAGGAATTGAGGGAGGCGTGCGATTATTTGCTGGTGCCCTTTGATGCCAACACTGTCCGCTGCCAGGTGAGAAGCATATCTAGTTTTCACAGACCTCTACCACTACAGCGTCGGAGTGGTCCCTTCACCCATCTAGTGTGAGTGAGGATACCACTGAACGCTGTACAAATCATATCATTACGTAGATGCAAAAAGGCCAATCATCATCTACCTCTATATTATGCTGATAGCAATTGTCGAATTAGTACTGTAAAATTAGTACGGAATTGAATTAGACTTTTTGAATCATTCATAATTTTGATGCAATTATTCCTGAAATGCATCAAATCATGAATGATTTAAAAAGTCTAACTCTGTATAAAGTGACAGTTCTTCACTCACTCATATATTTTTTGTGTAGTAGATACCTAGTTATAGTTATTCGCTCTGTGTAATTACAGTCTATTTATTCTTACTTGTCCAATTTAGCAAACAAGATTCTACCTGTAAACTGTAACTTTTTAGTCCAAAACTGCCATATTTCCATAAATGAAGTAACTTGGAACACTCTTTTAGATAACACGCTGCCACTTTTATAAACATAGTTCATGAATTTCATGATAGTTCATGAATTTGCGAGAAAATGTCTAGTTTAGGCATCTAATTTCAATTTTAAGGTTAGATAGATAGATGGAATCTTGTTTACTAAATTGGACAAGTAAGAATAAATAGACTGTACATTATCTATTCTCTTTAGGTATGAGGTACTTAAGAGGATGTTTTGATTGTATCATCACATTAATGAATAATTACTAAACTTGAATTTGATAAAGCATCTGTACCATCTCTAAACTCATTCAACAAGATTCTTTTTTTTTTTTACGTAGCCTCTATGTTTGTGTCCCACTGCTGGGCAAAGGCCTCCCGCAATTCAGTCCAGAGTTTCCTGTCCTGGGCCACCTCAGACCACTCCGGCAGATGGTTGTCGAGATCATCTCTCCACCGTATTCTAGGCCGGCCTCGATTTCGATGTCTATGTAATAACTTCCACGTAACTTTTCGATGTAATAACTTCCACACAACATAATACTTTGTCCTGCCATTCTATTACATATAACATTCCGGTCTATCGAGTTAAGCATTTAGACTCCAAAGTGTCAAAATATGTACGCATTTGACAGCGTAATAAAACGTAAAAGTCAACATCACTCAACCCACTGGATATTTACCATAATAAGACCTCTGTTCCCATATTAACATGCCCTATTCTATAGTACCCAAGCGAGGACATCACTAACATGGAACTACTCACAGACTGATGTGATGTTAATGAAACAAACACGATTTTTTTATTTTAAACAAGCCCTTTATAGACAGAGTGCTTAGTGCGTGTTTGACAGATCCAATCGCATAACTTTACTACCGCGTTAATCGAGTAGTGAGTATGTTCGAACTGGCAAAACGCTGTCACAGTACAACTCGCACTCGCGTTTATTCGTGTTTTGGCTGGTAAACGTGTTCACTTCTCAACGTAAACCAGTACAACTCGCACTCAGCAATTTTAATTTCCATACTTTTTTTTTTTTGTTTTAGTTAATGGCAACTCAAATCGGTCCTAATTTGGACGACTATTTCTGCCAATGACGAGTCAGTCATGAGAGTGACTCTTCGACTTTGGTCGGTTAATTTCCATACTTGTCACTAGGTGGCGCTTCTTCGATGCCATAGAAATATGAGTTTACGTTAACGCGATCGAGTAGTTAAAAAACTCGCACTAAGCACTTAGAGGGTGTTTTACAAATTCCTTTAATCATATTGCTTCTAGCAAGCGTATTGCGTCTGTAGAATACCTTACACTATAGTGCACAATGCACAAATAAAAATCATACAGGAAGCACAAAATTATCATCACAAAATTATAAAATAGAAAAAAGAATATAATTATACTTTAAAGGTAACCTATACCATTTAACCGAAGTATCATTAATTCGCAACTAATGTATCAGGACAATGTCCATTTATAAATAAGAAAAAAAATTATCGACGTCAGGCTATGCTAGTCCACTGCTGGACATAACCCTCCCCTAATGAGCGTCATAGCGCCCTGTCTTCAGCTTGCCGCATACAGCATCTGCTTGCAGTTTTACACAGATAAAAATAACTTATATTAGATAGCAATAAATTACATTAAAAATGTTTACAGTTTCCTATCTTATCTCAAATAGCATTCTACCGGGAAAGGACGACTTTTTAGTCGAATGCTGCCATATTCTGATTTATGAAGTATCCATGGACAATATTTTAGATAACATGCTACTAGTTCCATATATATGTGTTACAAAATATCTAGTTTTGTCCTCAACTGTCAATTTTGAGGTTAGAATCTTGTTTACTAAATTGGACAAGTAAGAATAAATAGACTGTAATTAGTCATCTTTGTTTGCTCTTGCGTATATTCTTAAACCTGTTTGTGTATTAGTCATTACAAACACATTGCAATGAGTGATTAACAAACGATTTGGCTTAAACTTGTTTACATTGAACAAAGAAGTTGAATTTATTATGCTTCATCTTTTAGGTTAGCACAACAAAGAGCCTCAGCCACTTTTAACCACGCTGCCGAGATGGCGGACCTATTCGTCTGTCCTCTGAGCGAATTCAAGAGGACTACTCTTTTTAAAGCATTAAAATGTGAAAATTCCTTTACTTTTAATGCTATTATCGATTTCCGCAAAGTAATGACTGATTCCATACAATACTCTTTTTATGTTGTGGTACAGTCAATAGATATTTTTCTACCATTGTTATCTATATAGCTTAGTTACACATAACTAAGTATTTTTTTGGAATTTGCTACCGCAGTAGCAAATTCAAAAACATCAAAAAAACTTAACGCTAACATTACAGGGAGCCCCCTGTAATGTTAGCGTTAAGTTTTTTTGATGTACATATATAAATAAAAAAAAACTTTGTTTGATAGTTGTCTAAACTTGTAAAGACTTGTTTACTTTAGTTAATCTTTACCTGAGAGCATGGGTTATTGAAGAAACGAAAGTATAACAAAGGTCCAATTATTAAAAAAATACATTGGTTTTGGTGGGTAGCAGACTTGACACAAATCCTCGTAAGGCCCGACCTTGAAAATAACAATTGTTTTTGTGATCACTTGAGGACATTGGGCCTTAGGAGGTAAAGAAATCAAATAAGGCTTTTTACTGTCAGAGTTGTCACTTGTCTTAAAAAATGTCATATAATTATAGGAAAATTAAAAAACCTTTAAATATTTTATAAGAAAAGCATTTATTCATCATATCGTATGTCGATAATGTACTCATATCGAAGTGGATGAAATGAAAAGGTTTTATTCAAAGTAGCATTCAGAAACCGCGACGCAATCTAGATCGTTTTGGAAAAAAATTATAATGTTACTATTTTATTGAAATTAAATTACTTAAATAGGTTTTATTCAAAGTAGCGCAGAAGCTGCGGCTTCATGAACGTTGATGAATGAATGAATTTTTAGTTTGGCGCGTTGTAAAATTAGAAATGTTGTCAATAGACACATTTTTTTTTTATTTGTGAAACATGTAAAATAAAAAGTGTTTCTTACAATCTATCCGCTCTCGGAAACCTGTTCGGTTTATCTGTTAGCGGCGGTCGTTCTTACCTTTTAATTTTACATGCACAGCTTAAGGCCTACGGAAAGTACGTTTTGGCACGCTCTATTTAGAAATTAATTGCAATAAGTAGCGGCCATTCACAATCCGTAGGCACGGTCTTTTGACTTATTTATAGTTGTTAATAAAATTATTCCTTATCTTAAGTTTAAATTTATCGGAGCACATAAATATTCATATTAACCCATCACTGCGCTCCATAGAATCTGCGCGGGCTGCTCCACGAGTTATCGAACGAGGGTGCCCGTCGCCAGTTCGAGTCGTTCCTGGAGCGTCTCATTCTGCCGCTGATGGTGGCTTCGGCGTCGAGAGGGGACCGGGAATGCCACGTGGTGGTCCTTCTGGACGACGACTCGGTGGACTGGGATGAGCAATACCCGCCCCAGATGGGCGACGAGTACAGCCGCACGGTTCTGTCTACGCCGCTGTACCGCTTCTTCAAGTACATTGAGAATCGGTGAGTTTCGTGGTGTCAACCCTTTCGCCTCTGCTGGGGCACGGGTCCCCTCCTGTATCGCAGGAAGGTTAGGCCATACTCCACCAAAATTGCCAAGTCGCGCGTAACTACCTCACGTATCTACCTAAGGTAGGTCGTTATCAACCCTTGTATGTCCCCACTGCTGGGGCACGGGTCTCTTCCTGCACCGCAGGAAGGCTAGGCCATACTTAAGGTAGGTACGCGTGGTAATTTAGCCCATTCTCTCTGAGAGAAGGCCTGCGCCGTGCAGTGGGACGTTTAGATTAGATTTCAACCCTGTTTGTCCCCACTGCTGGGGCACGGGTCTCTTCCTGCATCGCAGGAAGGTTGGGCCATACTCCACCAATGGGGCCGAGTCTGGGCTGGTCGACCATTGTAAGACTGTGGCGGGCGTTACATTCAGAAGTTATCAAGTTGCCCATAAGGCCTCTGACATGTCTTAACGACTGCTATTACATGAGTGCCGGCACCAACGGCTTAACATGTCTTGCGAAGCTCGGTAGCGGTCGGAAAAAATGCCACTAGCGGTAGACACGGGGCGGTAATTGATTCCAATCACACGGTTCGACTAGGCCACGAGCGCTTCCGAGATAATGCATTATACGAACTATATTTTCGATTTATTTTTATAATCCAAATTAATATTGTTATGGTAATCTGTTATATGTGGTATGTATATGAGTGTACGTGTCAAAGCGCATGTAAATAGCTCACCAATCCACGTTATTGTACAGAGACGTGGCCAAGCAAGTGATGAAGGAGCGCGGCCTAAAGAAGATTCGCCTTGGGGTGGAGGGGTACCCCACCTACAAGGAGAAAGTTCGGAAGAGACCTGGTGGCAGGGCTGAGGTGAGGATACAGGAACGGTGTAAACATTTTCAATTTAATCTATTTTTTAGAAGCTATAGAAATGAAAAGTTTTTATTCAAAGTAGCGCAGAAACGGCGGCTTAATGAACGTTACAATTCAAACAAGGTGTCCATTACCAAAATCTAGATCGTTTCGGAGAAAAAATGGACAAAAAAACTCCAAACTTAGTTTACATAATTACTTTTAAACATGGAACTCATGCATTGTACTGGCTTTTATTCCAGCCCTCATTGTCATCTAAATAATCCTTTATGTTATAGTAGCCCTTTTGGCACAAAGTGTACTTAATACATTTTTTTAACCGCGTTTCAGGCTAGCTCCGCGTTTCAATCAAGCTTAATATATCTTCACTTTATAGAAGCGTATTCAATGCCCCATGAAGGGTGTATTAACCTTTGCCAGCCGCCTAAATAGTGGGAACAAAAGTTTATGTTTATTTCTAGTACTTATATTATGTTGGCTACGTAAAGTATTAAAGTTACTGATATTTTTCCTGACATACGTAATGTTTTCATAGAAATAGTGACTGGCAACTGTCAGGATGTTATTTTCTTTAAAGAAATCTCTTAACGAATCTCTGCTGCCTAGCTTACACATGAATCTGATCGCTCTCTTCTGCAAGACCAAGTTAAGTATTCTAAGTTAAGTACATTTGTGAAGTTAATGGCAATACCACTTGCTAATTGTGAAGGAAAACATCGCGAGGACACCTGAGTGCCTGAGATGTTCACGTAGCTCGGCGCTTGAGATCGCCACGCGCCACGGGCACGCGTGGTGTTTAAGCCCTGTGCCCTGTGTTGGACGTATGTAGACTTATTAATAAATAGCTGACCCAGCGAAGCGAGCGTCCGTATTTTAATTTTTTCTCTTCGTAAGAACCATCCTCGTACCTCAAGGAATATTCTAAAAAAAGAATTAGCGAAATCGGTTCAGCTGCTCTCGAGATTTGCGCTTACCAACACATTCAGCGATTCATTTTATACTATAGAGTAGCTGACCCAGCGAAACTCGTACGGTCGATTCCTAACAGTCGCCTAGCAGTCGATTTTTTTATTTTTCCCCGTAAGAACCATCCTCGTACTTCAAGGAGTATTAAAAAAAAAAGAATTTTCGAAATCGGTTCAGCTGCTCTCGAGATTTGCGCTTACCAACACATTCAGCGATTCATTTTTATATTATAGATTTGTCTGTATAATCTACAAGCCGTTAGCGACAGACCTCTTTATTTTTTAGTTTTTCTTTTTATAGATCATTCTTTACACATATTGTCAGTTTTAAATTTAATACATCTTATTATATCATGTCATTGTCTAATATAAATAAAGAGTGATAGTAGGTACCTATTGTAGATCCAAATTTTTTTTTAGAAAGGTAAAGTAATGGCACCTATACGGTGCTCAACAGGGATCATTACGACTAAATAGACGTACGAATTACAATATGGTTGTCCGCGTCACAGGCTCGGCCTAGCGCGGCAGCCCGCGAGTCCATAGTAGCACTGTTTTTGTTTACACCTATGACTCGATACTCGATATTGTTTCGCACTGTCAACCGATGCTAATTATGATTTTTCGTAACCTACCCGACTTCCACGACACAGGCTGTGCCTAGTGTGAGAGTTGCAATTGATCATCACTGTATTACTGGATTTTAAAATAAACAATTTTATTTATTATTTTATTATTATAATAATAAATTTAAATTAAAAAAAGCACGTAAAATACCAGTATTTTTTTTATATGTTAATTCCATTTTGATAATTTAACATTTACATACAAGCACATACGTTGCTTCAGGCCCCACACTAGGATACCCTGCGTGGTGGGAACCAGAAACAACGACATCACAAACATGTTAACATCCAAGACCTGGGGTTTATTTCCCCCAGCCGGGATTCGAACCCGGGACCTCTAGCATGGTAGGCAGACGCGCTACCGCTACGCCACAGAGGTCGTCAGAATTTTGTTATGTAAATCCTTAGTTATCGGCTTTAAATCTAATTCATCTTATTTTTTGCGAAAATGTCTCGTGTATAAGCTGTTGGTTTTCCGATAAACAATAAAATAAAACAGATGCCATTTATTATTAAACATACGGCTTTTAAACCACCGTGATACCGAAATAACAGCGTGCAAATCCATTCTTCTCCTACCAGGTGATCTACAACTACGTGCAGCGCCCCTTCATCCACATGTCCTGGGAGAAAGAGGAGGCCAAGAGTCGCCACGTGGACTTCCAGTGCTTCAAGTCCAAGTCCGTGACCAACCTGGCCGAGGCCACCGCCGACCCGGCTATCGAGCAACTGGAGCCCAACCGCCCAAGGTAATTCAAACCGTTGAACAATTCAAACCTTACGCTTCAAATTCAAGTCCGTGACCAACCTGGCCGAGGCCACCGCTAAACCAGCCATTGAGCAACTAGAGCCTAACAGCAATGTTATTTAAACCGTTGAAAATTTCAAACCTTACGCTACAAATCCAAGTCTGTAACCAATCTGGCGGAAGCCACCAATGAACCAGTAACTGGAACCCAACCGCCCAAGGTAATTCAAACCGTTGAAGATTCTTACGCTACAAATTCAATTCCGTGAGAAATCTGGCGGAGGCCACCAGTCATTGAACAACTGGAGCCCAACCGCCGAAAGTAATTCGAATCGTTGAAAAATTCAAACCTTACGCTTCAAATTCAAATCCGTGACCAATCTGGCGGAGGTCACCAGCCATCGAGCGACTGGTGCCCAACCGCCCAAGGTAATTAAAACTGTTGAAGAATTCAAACCTTACGCTTCAAATTCAAAGCCGTGACCAATCTGGCGGAGGCCACCAGCCATTGAACAACTGGAGCCCAACCGCCCAAGGTAATTCAAACCGTTGAAGAATTCAAACCTTACGCTTCAAATTCAAATCCGTGACCAATCTGGCGGAGGCCATTTATTTTAAATTTTCAAGCCGTTTATTTTTCATGACTTCATAGAGTTCTGGCGGCTTGGTAGCCTGTGAGGCAATCTATAACGCTTTAACGTGGTCGCCCTTTGCCGCAGGGAGCCCGAGGCCGAAGCCCCCGAGCCGCCAGCGGAGCCCCCGCCGCCGGCCGACACGGAGGAGCTGCAGTGATGGCCGGGGATGGCCCGCCGGATCGCGCGCGTCTTCTGCTCGCTGATCTATTGATACCACGCAGGTTACTTGAAAGAAACACTGCTAAAGAAACTACACAGAGTGAATAACACTTCTAAAGATACAAAACTTTCCACGCAAATTGATTGTACTCGCACAGGTTAGTTCTGGACAGTTAACTTGAGAGAAACACTGAACTATTGTTGAACTATACTTTATTAGGTATGCTCAACGTGATCAACATCGTTGAGCATATTGTAGTGAGCATACAAGATGATCCTTGTATATTGATTGTACTCGTATAGGTTTCTGAGAGAATTACTGAACTATACTTCGGCGTGTATGCTCAAAGTGATTAACGCTATCGAGCATACAAACCTTTCCACGTATAACAATTGTACTCGTATAGGTTATTCTATTCATTTTGCTCGAGAGAAACACTGAAATATACTTTGTTAGGTATGCTGAATGTGATCAATGCTGTTAAGCATATTATACTGAACACACAAACCGATCCGTGTATGTGTATTGTACTAGTATAGGTTTCTCCTATACCTGTTACTAGAGAGAAACACTGAACTGAACTCCGGCGTGTATGCTCAGTGATTAACACTACTGAGCATACAAACCTATCCACGTAAATCGATTCCACACAATTCGGGAGACACACTTAAATATGCTCTAGTTTGTATGCTCCGAGATCAACACTTCTAAGCATGTAATGGGTATTAACTGAACATACAAAAGTGTCCTCGTAAATCGGTTATTCAGGTTACTTCTGGACGTATGCTCCAAGAGATTAACACGATTCAGCTAACAAACGGTTTTTTGTAGGCTGAGTAGTGTTTAAGTACTTCTACCTTGAGAGAATTGACAATATCGTAGATAAATGTAACTATACGTTTTTGCAATACACTTGCTCAAGGGAATGAACACCACTGATTAAACATATAAATAATGAGCACCCGAAACTCTCCGCGTTCATGCTTTAAGTAGGTTCTTGGAAGGAACACTGAATTATATCAGGTGTATTAAAATCCGGTTTGTATACTCAAAAGGATTAACATTTTTGAGCAAACATTAAAAAAAAACGAGCGTTTACACGTAAATCTATTACATAGGTAACTTCTATACAGTTTGCTGCAGATAAGCAATGAACTATACGTATGCTGGAAGAGATTAACACTCCTCAGCATATATACGTATTATATATCAATTATATAAGTCATTTAAAAGAAAAACCGATCTACAGCTATGTATGCTCAAAGGGATTAACAGTTCTGAGCATACAAAAATATGCTCATAATTGATAATATAAGTTACTAAAGGAAGGCCAATGATACGAGATAAAGAATGTAAACAAAGTTTCAGGGGTTCTAAACATTTTTATTTGAATAAATTGTAATTATACAAATTTCGGATTCCCTATTCTAATCGCTGTCGTGTGTATTAGTCAAACATGATTCACTGGAAAGGCCCGAATCAGCCGTATTTATGACAAAACTATCCATAGTATTATCAATCATGTTGTGAATATGTCTATAAAAATTGTCCTCGTATCACTTCGAACACAATCTAAACAGGAATGAACTAGTTCACAAAATGGCAGATGACACCAAATGTTGACAACTGCTGAACTGAAAGTTTTCCTGTACCACGAAATACGCAACGACAGCTGTCGTCGATCAAATGACGCCATTACCGCATACGTGTGACAAGGACAGAGATAATAATCGCTCACTATCGCAATGTAACTCAGTAACGGTCCGTTTGTTTACATTCTTTATCTCGTCTCATTGGCCTTCCTTTATACATTGAATATTCCGCTGTGTATGCTCGAAGAGATTAACACCACTCGGCATACGAAAGACATTAAGTCTCAACATGTGTTCCAATCACTGCCCCACCTGTGTGGTCAATATTACTCTAGCCCAAAGGTGTTTAGTTACTTTAAGTCACTTCACATGGGTGACCTCTACTAAAAAGTAAGATAATTTTTTTATCGCATAGCTAAAACTCGTACCTCTCAAGCGTGAGGACGTGGATGGTCAATAATTAGGGCGTTTTAATAATTATGTGAATTTGTATTATGGATACCACTCGTCGACGGTAAGGAAAACATCGTGAAGAAACCCGATTGTCTGAGGTGTTCGCTCGCCTCGGCGATTGCTGCGTACAATGCCCCAACAATGAGGCTTACTGCCGCTTTCCCATACGCTAACAATTTGTTGGCCAAAGTGCTGAAAAACTACTGACTGTTGTCGAAAGTAGGTTGACAGATTGTCAGTTTACGAAAAGCCGGGGGTAAGGGCGGGGTAAGTAACCCCAGATGTAACCGAGGTCGGCTTGCGTCAGCTCTATCTCTACATTTATCCATGGATAACCTCTATCCAGTGAAGTGAAGGAAAACATCGTAAGGAAACCCTAGTGTCTGAGGTGTTAGCGTACCTCAGCGCTTGCTACGTACAATGGTCCAACTATGAGGCTAAGTGCGGAAATCTCAGGTCTAAGTCAAAAACATCTTGCACCATGACTATGCAGCTATCCATAGACAAAGTGTATGAGTGACTACCGCGTCGATCAGATTTATCTGTGTAACCCTGGATAAGCATTTACTTATCCAGCGTTTAGGCGCAAGGCACCGTCAATGAAGAATACAATTTAAAGTCTCTTCCCTCGTTGGTCCAAGTAAGTTTACTTGCGTGAAAATTGTGATTGAGAGTATGAACTGGCTAGCAAGATAATTCTGGGGTCAAAATAGCCCTGGTAGGTCCGGAGCTGGCCGTGAAGACCCCAAGGCACCACTTTGACACCAATTTATACCACAACACTTAACACATTTTGTTGGGGGACTTGCTTGACTCTTCAATAAGGAGCTTCGGTTCTTTCGACAACGGATTTAATCAAAAAATTATAAAATGTCTACAACGGTTTTTCTTGCTGCTTTCTAACGGCTCGCAGACATACATACACGTTTACATACAGGCACATACATTGCTTCTGGCCCCACACTCGGATACCCTGTGTCGTGGCAACCAGAAACAACGACATCACAAACATGTAAACATCCGAGTCCTGGAGGTTTTTTTGTCCCCAGCCGGGGATCGAACCCAGGACCTCTCGCATGGTAGGCAGATGCGCTACTGCTGAGCCTGTATTTGAATTTGTTCTTTTTTAGTAAAGCAGGTTCACACCAGACCTGACCAGCGTTGCTATTTTGTGACTTTCGTTACAAATTTTGTATCTTTTGTACCCCTTTTGCAACTTTTTGTGGCATGACTTAATTTATAACTTTTTGAAGTATGTAACAGATTGCAGAAAAAGTCATTTAATTTAATAAAATGTTTCAATAACAACATAACATTTACATACAGGCACATACATTGCTTCTGGCCTCACACTAGGATACCCTGTGTCGTGGGAACCAGAAACAACGACATCACAAACATGTAGACATCCAAGACCTGGCCTTTTTTTTTGTTCCCAGCCGGGATTCGAACCCGGGACCTCTTGCATGGTAGGCAGACGCGCTACCGCTAAGCCACAGAGGTCGACATCCTTAATTTCCTTTTATGACTTCCAATCGAAAATGCGGATTTGAAAATTTATAAAGTAACTTTCAAGTTTTTGTATGTAAAAATATCTGGTAAGAAATTGTAACTTGGGTAAATTTCCCTGGCTACCCATAGCATAGGGAATCCTAGTTTGGGAGCCAGTAATCATCATTGTATCCCTGTTTTACGATAGAGTTTTTTTATTTCATTTCAATTTTATGACGTGTAACTTTTTACGTGCGGGCCCTGGCAACACTGCACCAGACCCAGTCACGCCTGATGGTAAACGAGGACGGCGCCAAAAGTGTTACTTGTTACATATATCTTTCAAATCAAAGTATTTTAATTCAGAATAACACAGACACTGGTGGCTTAATGAACGTTACAAGTTAAACCAGGCGTCCATTTTAAAATCTTGATAATTAAGGGGGGAAAACACCAAACTTCTAATTTAAAAGTTGCCTCGTGAGACGCTCTATCAAAGTACTTATAGGCTTATTCTGCCCCCGATAGTTGAAAGGGCGCATATAACATTTTTTCCGAAATTGAGTTATACATTGTTGGAATCAGCAAAAAAAGGCGCATCGGCCAGTATTTTTTATTTTTCGCTATCTCGCTTTATAGCGATTTTCTGTAGTAGAAATGGGCGCATATGCATCCAATTTTTTGACTAAATGGAAGATGAAAAGCCGAAATTAATATAAACTTAGTAGAATAGCCGCATTTGCACATATACGCCTTTGAGCTTCATAGTAATATTTCATGATCGGAAGTTTAATAGGCGCTTATTCGATATTGTTTTTAATGCTTAATAGATAGGTCGCAAGTGACCATTTGCGCCTTAGACGCTAGTTGGAACGTATTATACCTACTAAGTAGAAAAGTCAACATCTGCCACATGCGCCCTTACTACTTCGTATTTTATATTTTCTTCGATGCGCATCTGCCAGATACGTCGTATGTTTTTTAAAATAAATAAAAGGCTGAAATTATTGTTTTTTTACTCACAAGTCAAGATGAAACCTACAATAGACGATCATAGGTACTTTTCAACTAAGCCAAGGGCTATTAGATTGATAATGGATATTTGTGCCTAAAGTGCCTACTTAAATGCGCCTTTTCTTTCTAGGAAAATATTTAAAATTATACACTTGGTACTAGGGTTAAAAGTAATAAAAAGCGCATACGAAATTGATAGGGCGCATGTTGTGATATGCGCCTATTCAATTAATTATGTCTCATTTCTTCATATTTTTTAAACTAAAATGAAAAGGATTTTTTGAGATTTTGCATATAATATATTTAAAATATACCTATCGTACTTGGAGCAATTGAAAGATAATCATGTTAACGTCGTTTAACTAACAGACAGCAAACAATTTAAGTTTTTATTCATTAAACATTTTTTTTCTCTGTTTTAGACTTTTGTTACATGCGCCTTTTCAACTATCGGGGGCAGTATAATTAACATAATATAACATTTACATACTGGCACATACATTGCTTCTAGCCCCACACTAGGATATCCTTCTTAATTCGGTGCAAAATCTACCCCGCTACACGCAAAGTCATAATTTACCCCGCCACATTCAAAGTCATTGTGTTCTGAATTTCGTCGTAACACAAATTACTGTTTTTGCTCACTAAATATTCAAACACCTTGCTGGCTGGCTGGCTGGTGGCCGTCCTACGCTGCCCCACACACACAAATACACCCTCACACCCTTACACACACACAAACACACCCTCACACACACACACACACAAACACACCCTCACACACAAACACACACACTAATGCATCTAATAGCTTCAAATCACCAATTTTATTATTTAGTGCCCTAATAAGAAATTTTCATTTCTATTTTGTCATTGGTATGAAGACTATGAAACCCACACACAGGTTCATAGGTACTCACTTGGTGGGTTTCAGCACCACGAGTTGTAAAATTACTGGACTGATTAATATATTTTTATTTTGTAAGTAGGTCCTCAAACGGCCAGCTCCCGCCCTACAGATAAATTTAGATATAAAATATTTCTTAACCGTTGATGTTGCTTATGATAACTTTAGATGTAACTAATATTTAATCTGCAGTGCGTACCCTGTTTGCCCAAAACGTGTCACGCTGTAACGTACCATCTACTTCACAACGGGCGCGACGATACACGCGAGAATAAGCCTTAAATGCTCTATTTTAGAGTCTAAAATGCCAGCGCAAAATAAGCCCGACCTCGGCCGACGGGGACGGGCGTTTTGTACATCTCCATTGTCGACCTAACTTCGAAAGTATTTAAGGTTTATTTTAGATTAAAATAGTGCAGCCAGCCCTTCGCCGACGCCTTGTAAAGTGGATAGACCTTTACTGCAGTGGATATACTATGTGTGTACTGATTTTTTTTAATGTACTGCTGGATGTTTTAGTCAATAGTCAGTTTTTCATATAAAGATCGTTGGTGTAATTAAAAAAATATATATGTTTTCCTTTAGACGTCGTTCAGTATAAGAAGAATAGTAGGTACCTATATTAATTGAATTGAAACGGCTCTATAAATACACGATGCCACTAAAACACTCCTAAAGGCGTTTTATTAATCTGTGGTTACGTCTTTGCCGCGTAAAATCTCCATCACAGACTATTTTAATCGGCCTTTTAAGTGTTCGTGTTTTTAAATGAATGAATGGAAAGTATTTAACGGCATTATTTACAAAAAGACGATTTCACTGAAACTCTTCTACAGATGTTTTTTTTAATCTGAGATTACGTCTTTGCCTCGTGAAATCTCCACCACAGACTATTTTAATCGGCGTTTCGTGTTTTTATAAATAAAGCCTAAGGTATTCAGTGTCTTTTATAAAAACACCATTCCTCTAAAACACACCTCAAAGGCAGTTTAAATAGACCTGCGTTGAGGGAATAAAAATCTTACCAGAGTATTTTTTATGGCTACTGAAAAATCATAGAATCAGCACTACCAAGATGGTAGCGCTGACGCTACCATCTGATAGTATGCGTCGACTTGGTTGCCCGTAATTTAATTATGATCAAACCCCACATTTATCAGAAGTATACTTGTTTCATTACAATCACTAACAAGTTAAATTGTGCGAGCGAGACCGCACGCTTCACGCAAGAGCAGTCTACTATGGCAATAAATGTTGTCTATGCTATTATCTGATTACCATATGTATATTTTTTTAATTTTCCCAATGTGAACTGCATGCTGGGCTGATGACTAAAATATCAGGCACTTAGTTAAATGCCGGTGTTCTATGAATATAAACAAAGACATAGTATAATTATAATTCAAGTATAATGATAACGTATCTACACGCCCTAACCTTAAAAGTTTATTTAAACTAACCTTAAGGGTACCATTCGGTATTTATGATGTAATCTCAATGTGAAAGCGAAAAAAATGCATGTTATATAATAATAAGCTATGTGTAATTAATTATATATTTTTGTAACGAAACACTTGAATAAAATCCGAGAAAAAAATCGTGGCTTACTAAATGTTATAAGCTCGAATACACTGCTGGTTAAGTACTATGTCACACACAGATTAATGTTGTTGTAGAAAAAAAATTCTTGCATCTTTATTTTTTTTTTGTTTATATTTTTACGAAATCTTTCTTACAATTTGTAACCTGGCAATAATTATTTGAAATGAATGGCTCTAAAAATATCTTGTATTAATCTATTACCCGGTGTTCAAAATAACATTCAGGCGTTCCCGAGTTCAAACCTCAGGTTGTAATAATCACTTTATTTTCTAATTTATGTACATTTGTAAGTTTGAAGTAGCAATACCACTCGATAAATGTGAGAAAACCTGATTGTCTAAGGTGTTCCAATTGTCATTGTCTTGAAATAGTCAATTTGTGACCGCTTGGTGCACGAGCACTTCATTTCCATGTTTGTGATTGCCTTGCCTGGTTTCCACATCACTGTACAGTCTGTTAGCTTGTAGAATATACCTCGGCTATTATCAGATAGAATCGGATATATTCGTGTAATAGAAATATCGGACTTATATAACTTAACTTTACATAACTTGTCAAAATTATGAAAAACATGAAATACAGAGCAGGAAGTAGTATTACAGCGCTACACAAGAAATAAGTCCCGCGGATGTACCTGCGCAGGTGACCAAATTTCGACCAATCAGATAGTTTCATTTTATGGCAGGCCGCGCGCCTTTGTTGCTATTGGTTGATTCAACGTCATCGATGCAGGTGACTATTAGTTTGGCAATATTAGCGTGAGCGAAATAGGTAGCGCTACTGCGCCAATCAATCTGCACCTTAAACGTATCGGTTAAAGATCATGTTGAATGTACTTATAGCTTCGGGTACTTTCGTTACACTTCTTCCTCGTCTGCGCGAACGTAGATTCCCGAAGGGACTTTTATGATGTGTAGTACTGTACACTCGTGTGCTTTCGGCGAAAACCGAAGCCTACTCTAGAGCCCGAGGTATATTCTAAAAGCTAACAGACTGTATCTTAGTTTAGGACCGGAACAAGTGATTGTGTAGCGTGGAAGTCGATGCAAACTCGAATCTATGAGAACCATTAGTAGCCAGACAGAACGTTGTTATTATGAGTCGTCATTGTCATAACAATTGCTCGGAGTTTCTCTGAAGGATAGGATTCGTAACGAATGCATCCGACAGAGAACCAAAGTTATCGACATAGCTCAGAGAATTAGCGAGTGGCAGTGGGAGTGGGCTGGCCATGTCTCACTAAGAACCGACAACCGTTGAAGTAAACGTGTTCTTGAGTGGAGACCGCGACTCGTTAGTCGCGGTCGGCGTTTAGTTCACACTATAGAGTTCAAAGTCTTCACAAAGAAATCAAAATTAGTTCATTTGCTAATTTCGCGTCAAGACGTGACTTTGGCAGAATTTGTTGACATCGGCTGGTTGCCGTATCATTAATTGATTAAGAAATAATAATAACATTTCTTTCATACCTCCATCGGATGAAATCGTATTTTTGCTCTTCGATATCTTAGTGCAAAAGCCCGAGGTGCAAAAGGTTTTCATCCGACTAAGTTTGTGAATTCAAAAAAAAAAAACCGGCCAAGTGCGAGTCAGACTCGCGCACCGAGGGTTCCGTACAAACCTGTATTATAGACCTGAGTATTTGGTATGAATTTCAATTTAATACCTCTACGCGTTTATGAGAAAATGGGTAGTAAGTTTAAAATTATTAAAAAAATATATATTATGTGATGTAACTAAAAATTTATGGTTTTCGTAATTTTTCCTTTATCTATGCTATAACACGTTGCTTCGTACCAAATTTCAAGATTCTGAGTTCACGGGAAGCACCCTGTAGGTTTTGATTCCCTTGCAAGTGTCGAAAATTTGCGGCATAAACGGCTGTATCTTTTGATTGCGTTGGCTTAGAAGTTTGATTTTTTCACAGCTTCAAGGGACAGTAGACCTGAGTAATTGATATAAATTTCAGCTTCATACCTCCACGCATTCCTGAGAAAAAGGGTCTTGACAGACGGACGGACGGACGGACAGACGGACAACAAAGTGATCCTATAAGGGTTCCGTTTTATCCTTTTGAGGTACGGAACCCTAATAAATAAACCTATTTACCTCTACCTCCATAGTAACATAATTAAACCTATTTACTTCCCCCTCCATGGTTGGTGCCGCATTTATCATGCAACCTTTTTTAATTTACACTATTTTTATTTTTAATGCACTAACCCGTGCTAAGGAACAAATTTAAAAACCTATTTAGAGGCTAAAAATTTTTCACCCATGCCATGCTCAATTGGTAGAGCGCTGGTACGGATAGCCAGAGGTTGCGGGTTCGAATCCCGGCATGGGTGAAATTTTTAGCCTCTAAATAGGTTTTTAAACTTTTTTAATTTGTTAAAAGCTCTGACTCCGAACCTTCTTGCTGTACTTTTTTTATTTGCTTCCCGCGCGCCATTTTCTTTTCACGTAACACTGTTTTTTTTTATTGCATTTGAGTAATTTCCTCGGAGGTGGGATGAAAAGTTATGTTTTGCACTAAGATTTCTCGCCGGGTGCTCTTTAAATTCCCTCGTTAAAGCCTGATTTACATTTCCTTTATTTCATGCTTTTTAAGGCCTACGCAGACGAGGGACTATTCCCCGGGTACTTTTTTGTCCGTCGATATAGATCTCTTATAAATTGTATCGAATAACGCACACGAAGGACTAAAAGTACCCCGTACAAAAAGTCCCTCAAGTTACCGAGGACATCAAGAGACCGGACTGGACAAACGCGTTTTTCTTTTAAAACGCCCTTTTCTTTTTCAACTTCATGTAAATTACAACATTATGTAATCTCAGAATATTTGCTTCCATAGCGTATGCTTCACTCAATTTCCGCCGGAAATTTTCCGGGGAACAAATGACCGCACACCGTAGGCGTTGAGTCCGCGACAAGTACTCGGAGGACATTTTTTACGATTCAGAGGCTTTTGTCCCTTGGGGACAAAAGTCCCTCGTCTGCGCAGGCCTTTAAGCATACTTTACAATAAAGGTAGAATAAAATGGTGTCGTCACAAGCGTACACCCGTAGGGGCCAGCAATTTTTTGGGTTTACCATACCATACAAATAAAGACACAGGCCTCTTCTCAGGGAGAGAATAACTTTTATTACCCCTCCGGCCGTTTTCACAACTGCTTTTCGTAACTGGCTGCGAAACAAGAAAACTTTTTCAACAAAATATGGTTGCGAATAAGGAAAAAATAATCTTGCCGCAATTGGTTGCGAAACCCATTAGAATGCCTAGTTGCGGCTAAGGAAAAAGTTTTCTTGAATCGCAACTGGTTGCGAACAAGAAATAAACATTCTTGTTTCGCAGCCAGTTATACGAAACGCAGTTGCGAAAACGGCCGGAGGGTTTATTACCAGGTGGGGCTACTGCGTAAACCCTAAAAATTCAGGGAGTTAGCGAGTGGTATTGCTACGGTTGCTAACAAATGTATGTAACTAAGCGCCGTTTTCTGAATTGAGAATACCACTTAAATACTTAAGCAACGTTCTGTCACGATCTTTTCTGAGAAATCTGTGGAGACAGCACGACAGTTAACTATTTACTTAGCGAAATAAATCATTCTGAAAGTGGCCCTTAGAAAACAAAGTCATTGGTAAATGCCGGGATTAGAATCCATGACCTCCCGGTTGAGAAGCTGGCGAACAACCGCTGCGCTAGCACCGCCTTTGTACAATCCTCTTTAAAAAACAACTATTGCTATATTATAAGTTTAGACGTAAACATTCATTTTATTTATGCTGTCTTATGAAAAAAAAACATGTTATTATACCAAAAATGTATACAGAAGGTTATGAATACATACTCTGCTTATTTGGATCTTTTATAAAAATAAAAACACATATCTTGATAAGTTACCGTTTATTTTCTTTATATTTTTACTTTAAATTTAAGTAATACTGAAAAACAATGTTTTTAAAGTAAATGCCCGATCACAATTGTCATAAAAAAGTTATCTTATTATAGAAATAGTTTTAAAAATAAAACCTTAAACGTACTCTACATTAGACCAAAATAAATCTATTTTACAATATCAGTATAAAACCTTTCTTAAGAGACGAAAAATAAATGTATAGTCCATTTGTTTAAGTAGGTACTTAAAAAAGTTTCAACAATCTTGATTCGTCTTTCTATCAAAGTACACACTTTTTAAAACGAAAATCTTTACACTTAACTAATTCAATCTGAAATTTAATGTATTTTTACGAAATACAAGAAAAATGTAAAGATTTTGATTTAAAAAGTGTGTATTTCGATAAAGATACATATGAAAATTGTTAACATTCTTTTAAGTACCTAAGCAAATAAACTATCGTTACAATGTGGGCAAATAGTTATAAAATACCATCTTAAACGTATTCTACTTTAGACCAAAATAAATCTATTTTACAATGTCCGTATAAAACCTTTCTTAAGGGACGAAAAATAAATGTATAGTCCATTTGTTTAGGTAGGTACTTAATAAAATTTAAACAATCTTGATACGTCTTTCTATCAAAGTACACACTTTATAAAACAAATGTTTTTACACTTTTCCAATTCAATCTCAAAATTTAATGTAATTTCACGAAATTCAAGAAGAATGTAATGTGATTTTGATTTTAAAAGTGTGTATTTCGATAAAGACACGTATCAAGAGTAAACAAAGGAACTATAGGTACGGTCTACCATGTGGGCACTGATATTTTAGTGAAGCAAAAGCTTAAGGGATTTTACTAGCGTCACCAATGAAACAAGGGGTGAGTCTCTAGTTGTTCAACAGCGTCATATTAGTCCGGTATGTTCGTTTCAGCCTATTGCAGTCCACTGCTGGACATAAGCCTAACCCAGGGTGCGCCACAAGACCCGATCTCCCGTTTTCGCCATCCAGTTACCACCAGCCACCTTTTTCAGGTCGTCGGTCCATCTGGTAATGGTCGTTTCATTCATACTACTGGTAGTCTTGTAACCAGTAACCAGTCGCATTGCAATAGTATAACCCGTGCTATTTAACTCGGCGCCTCTCGCGATTCGATTTTCTTCGCGAAAGATACCTATTCTATTCAACACATCACTAGGTTGTAGACTTTTAGTCCGGATCCACTTACGGGTGTTGTTATATCGGAAGAGTCCGACCAGGTTTCGCTCCGATTCGCAGAGCTTAATCATGATGAGCAAAGACGGAGCTCGCGTCGTCGGTAGTAGTGTGAGACGAGCAACCGACGACGCGAGCTCCGTCTCTGCTCACCATGATTAAGCTCTGCGAATCGGAGCGAAACCTGGTCGGACTCCTCCTATATAACAACACCCGTAAGTAGATCCGGACTAAAAGTCTACAATGTGTTGTGCTTATGAAAGTTTCAGTTCAAAAACATCACTAGGGTTACATACTGGGTGGTACCGTTTAACTTTAAAAGACCCACGGTACCACCAGGGGTACCGTGGGTCTGCAATGAGTAATTTGCGTGGGTTATACCCCTGGAATGACATTTTACTGATATTGCTTTGTAGACTAAATTAAGGCAACTATCAACATTGTCGTGCTTATTTCATTCTGTTGAAAAACTATGTAAGTATAAGACTTTTTAAAAACCTAATTAGAGGCTAAAAATTCCACCCATGTCTTCGGATTGCACCTATGGATTCGAACCCGCGACCTCTGGCAATCCGTCCCAGCGCTCTTTCCAACTGAGCTAATGGGCGACTCACCGGCATCAGAGAAATTTCGAACCTCTACAATATTCTCTGTATTACGTACAGGCAGCGACATCTGGCTGAAGTAATTTGGATAAAATACCTATTTATTGCATATAAAACTAAAAAAAGAGAATGTAGTGCATTCTCTTTTTTTTCCACTATTGTTTCTTAAAAAAAATTGTAACTGACTGTACATGAATTTGACAGTTTTATTTCCCACGTTCTAACACAAAGACATAAAATCAGTAATTTTGGGAAAGTGGATTTTTTGATATTTGGTCATTACGAGATCAGGACAATATAGGAATCAGTCCTAACAGACCGAAGACTCAGCTGGTAATGGTCTACTAGACATAGGCCTCCCCCAAGACACGCCCCTTGCTTCTGTCCTCCACCATCCTAATCCAGAAAACTGCTTCAGGTCGTCGGTCCAGCGATATGGTGGGCATCCTACGCTGCGTTCGCCAGTTTGTGGGCTCTACTCGAAAACCTCCCGCCCTTCTATTACGTAACACTTTCACTCTTTTCCCTGCGTTCCGAAATGCGATGAAGTCGATTACAGCGCGAATCCGACCAAATTTATTAGTTCTAAGTATCTCGCACGAAATAGGGTTCTTGTGCCTACTGCACTTATATGGATTGGCACTGTAATCGATTTCATCGCATCTCGGAACGCAGGGAAAAGAGTGACATTCATTACGTCATAGAAAGGCGCTAGGTTTTCGAGTCGAGCCCACAAAAGTTAAGCATTAGGCCAGGCACGCTAAACTTTTGCGACAAGATTTTAAAATCGCGCTGTTTATTATCGTAAAAAAATCACTGCGCGCATTGCGATGAAAAAATCGATGGTTTGTTCATTTCCAACATGTATTGCATACAAATTGCCTGTCTTGCTTTTCTTCTGAGGAAAAAAAAAGAGAGAATAAGGTATTCGTCAATACTGGATTCATCTTTTCACAGCAGAAAGATGTGTCAAAGGTTTCTTTTATATGAAATACAACGATCTTCGAATGAAGATTCAAACATTTTGACAAATTACTGAGAATTGTTGGACCTCAAATTAAATATAAAGATACTAAAAATCGGAGTATGCAATTTTATTATTGCAATGCGCGCGGAGCCGGGGCCGTACAACTTCATAGGCTACAGTTTAGTTTTGCGACAATCGCGTCAATTTTAATCACAATTTTAAAATCGCTGCGATTTTTTTGTAGCTTTTGCGCGCACTGACATAATAACTCACGTTATATTTCTGCGACAAAAATATCGCGCGATTAAATATCGTAGACGACTCCAAAGTGTCAAAATACGTACGCATCTGACAGTTGGAGTAGCATTAAAAAACGTAAAAATCAACGTCACTCAACGCAGTGGATACTTTCATAATATAACCCTGGTGTTTTTGTTGTTGAGGGCTTTTCAAAGCGCCATTAAAAACAAAAAACAGTACCGCAAGTTACCGATAGATGGTGCTGTTGTCATATAATATGTCAAAATTTACATCATTTAGGAAAACGGTGAGTGCCTATGTTTTTACAAAAACGCTCAATGCACGGGCTAGCCATTAGTTAAGACACAATTCACGTACGCATGTAATGAACAAAGTAAAAATACTTCAAAACTTTCAAATTTCATCAACTCAAAACAGTTTCGAAACATAGTTTAGCTTAGATCACAGACTACAAAGAGATGTTTAGGTTATCACAAATAATAATCTGTGCGTACAACACAAAACGCGCTAAAACGTATGATGGGTGACATTTGTTCTCCTTGCAGCGCCATCTAGTTTTTTTTATGCAATCAACTTACACCTGTCATTGAAAAGCCCTCATTGAAATGCAACGTCATCGCCATTGTTCCGGTGACTGAAATATACTCGTAGTAACTACGCTCTATTTATCCCTGTTTATTTATCGGTGAAACAATAAATGTGACACTATAGTGACTTTTCGTTCTACAGTGATGAAATTTAAGTTCGCTATTATTTATTTCACGACCTGAAAGCAAACCGAATTTATACAGGATTTCAAGCTCTAAACTACTATAAAACCATGAAGAGAGCGCCGAGCGCCACCGCGAGGGCGCCAGACGCCGCTCGGAGCCCGGGGCTTCGCCCCCGCTGGGGTGCAAAGAGCCCCACGTCGTTGTAGTTGGAGTTCCACCCGATTAGGGGCTCGTCACGGTTCTGTACCCTCAACCAAAGCTCCAGAGGTCGGAAGTACCTTAAAGTTTTAGGGAGAAAAAAAGTAATGATTTTTTTTATAGATATCAACCTTTTGAATGTCCCCACTGCTGGGGCAAGGGCCTCTTCCTGCATCGCAGAAAGGTTAGGCTATACTCACCACGGGGGCTAAGTCCGGATTGGTGGAGGATTGTAAGAAAGTGGCGGGCCTGCCACTGTCAGAAGTTATCGAGCCGGCCATAAGGCCTCTGATGTAGCTTAACCACTGCCATTACATGATAGCCGGCACCAATAGCTTAACATGCCTTGCAAAGCACAGAAGCGCTCGGAAAAAATACCACTGGCAGTAGTGGCTAGTAGTGGCACTAGTCACGGGATGGTCACCCATCCAGCACCTGAGCGCGCTCGTTCTTGCTTACTACCCTACTTTTTCAATCCACTCACTCGTCCACCACACATTTTTTAATCACTCGATGCCACTAGGATACGAGCGCTTCATTATCATCATAATCGTCAAAAACCCATTATATGCCCAGCGAGGGGCACGGGTCTCTTCCCTGAGGACGGTATGGAATCCACCACGGGGCTAAGTCCGGATTGGTGGAGGCTTGCAAGACTAGTAGCTGGTTTTACTGCCAGAAATGGTTTTACTGCCAGATGCGACTGGCATCTAACGACGGCAGCTGGCACCAACAGCTTAACGTGCCTTACAAAGCATGGACCCGCTCGGAAAAATGCCACTAGCGTTAGTCATAGACAGTCCCATCCATGCACTGCACGCACCCTATCTTGCTTAACCTTCATGATCGATTAAGATCACTCAAGCAGCCGGGGCTGCGAGGGCTTCAGCTTTACGCAATATGTATTTCGAGTTACAGACCCTTGTATTCTCAATTTATTCTGATAACAAAGGTCCGGTACAGACCAGTACAGGCCGTAACAGACGGTACAGACCGTTGCGGTCAGAGTATGACCTAACCTTCCTGCGATGCACGAAGAGACCCGTGCCCCAGCAGTGGGGCATACAGAGCGTTGTACCAAAGCTGCGAACTTACTTGACAAGAGCCTCCGGCGATATTCGGTTCGTCTTCCCCCGCGTCATGGCGCGAATTATCTCAGACGTAGTCTTCGATGCCCCGGGCTGCATTATTTCGCTGAAAGTTTCAGGTAAAAGTAGCATCGTATAGAGACAGCAGGATACGCTATAGGTAAAAGGCCTACCTACAAGTGGATGCAATTGGCGAAAGAAGACGCGATAGGAAAATTATTTACACCCAGAAGTGGGCAATGAAATGAAATGAAAAGGTTTTATTCAAAATAGCACAACTGCAGCTGAATGAACGTTGGGGCTGGCTGGGACTAGGCTGTACACTGCAGTAAATTTTAAAATGTAAATAGTTTACTAACATAGCAAAAGTCAAATTGTTACGAACAATAGATGGGCCTTGCCTGAAATAAATAAATAATAATAATAATAATAATAATAATTTAAAACAAAATGGCGCAAAAGGCGCAAAATTACGGGCTCAGATTGATATAAATCAAAAAACTTGAAGGTCAATTGAATGAACGATGGGTGGGCCACTGTGAAATCAGGGACGATCCTTTGAAGTGTGCCCAAAAAACCGACAACTGTCCGATTGCGCGCCACGATAGGCAATTGTCCGCCACTGCACACCATTACCCCGAGTACACGATGGCAATGGCGAGCAGTGGGCCACCATGGGCCATTGTGTACTGGCCGCATAATATCTACTAACCTGAGTACCCGGCCGGCGTCCCTGCTCCGGTAAATGTCGCACTCGTGGGGATGACCCGCGTGGCCCGCTGCTGCGCACAGCTGCTCGAAAACTTGGAACTCCAGGATCGTGGCCAGGAAGTACTTTATGTACTCCTGGAACAATTCGTTGTTAGCTCTGTAGCAGACAGATTTAGGCTACTGCCTACCTCACCGCGTCAGCCCATGTTCGTCACAGGAGAACGCTACTATAGGGAAGAGCGGGTGATCGTGCTCTTCCACTATAAAGGGAAATTTCCCGCCAGGCAGATCGTATGCCTGGGGACGGCCGGTCCAACTGTTGTTAGACCAGTTAGAACAGTTGGACCGGCCGTCCCCAGGCATACGATCTGCCTGGCGGGAAATTTCCCTTTATAGTGGAAGAGCACGATCACCCGCTCTTCCCTATAGTAGCGTTCTCGTGTGACGAACATGGGCTCACGCGGTGAGGTAGGCAGTAGCCTAAATCTGTCTGCTACAGCTCTAACTGATGGGCACGTTGCTAACCTATATTTGTAATATTGGATTAAAGAACTCTTTTAAATTGCAGCTGTACTAATTTCCTCGACATATTTTGTTTTTTTCAGCTTCGGTCTGGGCGTAAACAAAATTTTTAAAAGGGTTTAAGGCCTACTTTCGTTAGCCCGGGTTAGCTTATTTAACCCGATTTTGCCGGTTAAATCGATCATTTCGCATACGAAATTATCGATTTAACCGGCATTACAAGAATAAAACATTTAACAAACAATATTTAAAGAAAAAGTTTTCTTTTCCCGCCTTATTTCATTAAAAAGAATCAAGTAAAGAACTTTTTTTTTCATGAACTAAATTGAGCTTCGCCGTTCTATATTTAAAATTGATTACTATACCTATTACAGTGCGTTCACATTAACTTGACGCGTGAGAGAATTGGTAGCACTGAGATGTTTACTGTTACCATGTTAAATAAGAAATCATTCCCATTACTTAGGGAAAATAAAAGGATTGAGGGCTTGTTTTATCATCTTCCGATTAGGTCCAAAAGCTAATTCACATGTTATGTCCTTGTTACCAATTCTCTCACGCGTCAAGTTAATGTGAACGCACTGTACTTATACTCACACGAAGACAAGGCTGAATAGCAAACCGACCTCTTTGGTCATTGGGCTGAATGCATGATGTCTATTGCCAGTATGATGGTTAGATGTACGCGAACTTTTTCAAAGAAGTGTCTTTTTTTTTAAATTACTTACCGCCCTAGGGCTTTTCTAGCTACATTATTACCCTAGAGCGCTAATTAATTAGTCACCTACAAGGCCCATTTGGAGGTAATAAGAACGTACTTACCGAACATGAGAGATGTATCTCATCTTAGGTACAGCCTCGTAAGGCTTTATTTGAAAATTTTTCTCAAGGCTGTCATTTATTTTTAATAAGTATATTTCCAATTCTGCACACGATCTAACCTCAATCCCCAAAAGTCTTAAGAGGCTATTCGTAATTTCTTTTATGCCACACCTGGCAATAAAGTGGATTTTTCCGCACGCTGCGCGTACGGAAAAATTCGCTTTCTGGCCAAGTGTAGAAAAAGATGTACACAACACGGGAGGTAATAAAGAAAGCTCTCGATCGCATATTTACGTCCCTCGCTTGCAGCTCGGGCCGCAAACTTCTGCGATCTCGGCCTTTCTTTGTATTACCACCCTAGTTGTGTAATGTACTATTTTGTTACTGTTATTCTCAGTTGTAAGCACGATCAAACCTAGATTAGTGTCTTCTTAACGTAGGTATTGGCAAAGTTTCATTGTGATCCCGCGTGTCGTTTGTAGATAAAAACCAAACTACATTGTATGACAATTGCTCCTCGAGACAGACTCTTAAGCAACTAACTTAATTATACTTTAGGCCCTACCTGATCAGAAATCACATGGTATTTGGAGCCAGGATCAAAGTCCGCTTCGGTTCTCGGCATCGGCGGTATGACGCCCTGAAATAATCGCAGAAAAAACACATTGTAGACTTTTAGTCCGGATCTACTTACGGGTGTTGTTAAATCGGAAGAGTCCGACCAGGTTTCGCTCCGATTCGCAGAGATTAAGCTCTGCGATCCGGACTAAAAGTCCACAACATGTTGTGCTTACGAAAGTTTTAGTTCAAAAAACACATTATTCGTTATTTGTCTACAAAGGCGTGTGGGGGTGCTTGTATGAGATGAGGCCCTGTTTCGTTATCAACCCTTGTATCTCCCCACTGCTGGGGCACGGGTCTCTTCCTGCATCGCAAGAAGGTTAGGCCATACTCCACTACGGGGGCCAAGTCCGGGTTGGTGGAGGATTGTAAGACAGTGGTGGGCCTTACTGTTAGAAGTTATCAAGGCTTCTGACATGACTTAATGACTGCTATTACATGACAGCCGGCACCAATGGCTTAACGTGCCTTGCAAAGCGCGGAAGCGCCCGGAAAAATGCCACTAGCGGTAGTCACGGGACGGTCACCTATCCTGTACCTGACCGCGCCTGTTGTTGCTTAACTCAAGTGATTGATTCCAATCACTCGGTTCGCCAAGCAACGAGCGCTTCACCTTAGCAAAGGGCACTATAAAAAAGAGGGACCCGAAACCTGGTCGCGATCTAGCAACGACTAATGAATGTTGCTGAAGCGAAAGAGGTCTCCAGGATCTTGGCATGTGGCGAACCTAGGTCTCCGCCTACGCCTTGTGAGCTTTTTTTGTAAATCCCACGAACCTGATACCGCAACTTCATCTGCCACCATCTTGAATTCATGTTCTGGACTCCGTCCTCGAACACGGACCAACGCCACTGCAAAGGAAAATAAGTAATTAATCAAATCAAATCGTTTGTTGCCAGGTTAATATGTTCACACTGTTACATTGTATTACTTACATCCTAATTACCAATATTTAGATTCTAAACATACTAAACATTGTTTTGTTTCGTTGTTGAGGTAGGTGTTTATTAAAGAATGCAGCAAACGGTAACAGCCTAAAACAAACTCTGCGACGACATCTGTGGCGTAGCGGTAGTGCGTCTGCCTACCATGTAAGAGATCCGGGGTTTGAATCCCGGCTGGGAACAAAAATAAATGCCCAGGTCTTGGATTTTTACATGTGTGTGATGTCGTTGTTTCTGGTTCCCACGACACAGGGTATCCTAGTGTGGGGCCAGAAGTAATGTACGTGCTTGTATGTAATTATGTTAAAAAAAAACTACGCTCCGTGCTAGTCAAAAGATCGTGTTGCGTCAGAGTAGGAATCATCATCGGATGCACCAGAGATTCTGATTAATAAAATGAGACTACAAGACTAGCTTTCATGTGTGGTGTCGGCCTAGCGAATAGCACTAACCCAATTCTCCCCGCGGGTGGCGTAAAAGGCGAATAAGGGACACAAACCGGGGGGTGGGCAACGGCGCCCCCTGCAGTACAATTCCACCGAACTGCGATCCCCAACCCGCATGCACAGCGGGGGGATTATGGGTATTACCCCCTATGATAGCAAAACGTGGCGCTCTTTAGGGGAGGGCTATGTCCAGCAGTGGACTAGTATAGCCTGACGACGACGACAAGACTAGCAAGCTGAAGTGGCAGTAGGCTGGTCATATCTGCCGAAGAACGCTACTTCTTCTTATTTTCGTGTCAGCGATTCGACCAGTTCATATTTTTCCTGCGTCTGCGTCCTCATGCGTCGGCAGCTGCGATGGTGCGGTCACGTGTCACGAATGGATGAAGAGCGAGTGGCAAAGCGCATCTTCTACTCGGAACTTGAGGAGGGCAAGCGTAAGGGTGATATTACACTTATCAAATATCTTTGTCCAATTTTGCTGTCAAATATTTTATAAAATTTCTTTCATTCCACTTGTCCAATAACTGTTTCCAATATTTTTTGCATAGTCTTAAGAAAATGGAGGAACATGGAGCGTCTTCACGTGCTGCTATTGCATCTTTAAGTGGTGCTATTATTATCGTTATGTTATTAATGAAAAACCAAAAGTCAAAACAAAAAAAAAGTATTTATTAAAAAAATTGTCATTGGAATCGTCCACGATATCTTGTTTGCAGCCATTTTGATTTAAGTGTCATAAATATTTGATCAAATATCGGTGTTTCCAAGACATTTGATAAAGTCGTCCAATTTCTTTGATCAAATCGTACATTGGACAAAGATATTTGATAAGTGTAATACCACCCTAAGCGAGGCGGTCAGCTCCTTAGGTATAAAGATGTGCTAAAACGCCACTTGAAGAGATGCAGCTTAGAGACCTTGCAATGGGAGAAACCAGCGGCTAATCGACCCGATTGGAGGGCTCTTATCAACACCAAAGTCACTGATTTTGAAGCTCTTCGGCGTTCCGAGCTGGACGCAAAGAGAGACGACGTAAAAGCTCGTCCACCTGCTGCGATCGACTATACTTATATCGACGGAGTGCTCGCATGTCTGAAATGTGGCAGAACCTTCACAAAAAAGGTAGGTTATGCGAGTCATATGCGAGCGCATCAACGCCACCAAAATGGGAGTTGAAGTAGTCGCCGTGACCAAAATGGGAGTTGAAGTAGTCGCCGTGACCGAAATCGGTCGGGACTATCATATCCATCATAATCTTTCCTGCAGCTTTGGCCTCTGTTAGGTCCTCCAGAGTGCAGGTATGAGGGCACAATGGGTATTGGAGCAGGTGCACCATGGATCGCGATGAGGCTCCTATAGATGATGGGGTTCAAAGGTTCTCAGGATTTCACGAACTGACAAACGCAGCGCATGAAGGCCACCAGCTCGCTGGAATGACGATCAGATCAAAGCCAGGTTGATGGCTGTGGCTGGATGAGGATGGGCGAGGGCATTCCTTGCCATGCCTCAGGGAGGCCTACGTTCATCAGTGGACGAGAACGGGCTTTTGGCGAGCACATTATGCAATAGCGTAACTGCATTATGTGAGACCCATGGCATATTCATGGGATGTGGTGTGGGGCCGTGAGGCCCCAAATGTTTGCGGTGCAACGTAGTTATTTGATGTAACCAACGCATTCATTCTAAAATTGATTGACTCCTTTTCTGATGATTATGTCTTGAAATGATAATAATATATTTAAATTTGTAATGGTCTTTAGTTGTAGTACGAGTATATGGTCTTACTGTATGTAGGTAACTTGTAGTAGAAAGTAGAAGATCTTTATTTGGTACTACAGATATTGAATACAATAGGTTACGCTTAGTATAAAACGAATTTGCAGTCGCAATACCACACGCTAACGGTGAAGGAAAACATCGTGAGGAAACCCGCGGCTTGGTTGGCTCCGCACGTATTGACTAGTCTTTCCTGTGGGCTAGGCCGACTAAGCTGTCAGGATGGTATAGGTGCTGGGCAAGCCTACACCATCTATAAAACCATGACCCAGGCACTACAGCGTCGGAGTGGTCACTTCACCCATCTAGGGTGAGTGAAGATACCACTGGACGCTGTATAAATCATCTCATTAAGTAGATGCAAAAAGGCCAATATTAATATAAAACTAAATTTTATAAAGTACCAAAATATTTCCGCTCGCTTAATGCTGTAGCAGGACTACGGCGCTGATTTACTACGCGGGTGGGTGATAATTTTAACCAGAAATTGAATGAAAAAGAACATTAAATTTTAATATCTACAACATTTTCTTCCTAATTTTAACTATAAACTGTGTGCTTTTTCCTTCTTTATAATGTGTAAATTTGTTATAAATAAATTTCGTTCTTGAATGTGTAAGTGTGATTTCAATTGATTTTTTTGGCACCCCTAGGATTCTGCCAATGTCAGATTTGTGGGGACGGCTGACTAACCGCTTACCTGATCAACCATAAAGGCGAATGGTAGGTATGCCACCTTCTCTAGCGCCATCGTCATCAAGAAATTCATGCTCACTTGATAAGGGTCGTGGGACCTGGAATTAGAATTGACACTTAACAGTTGACAGGAATGTTGCGTTGGTTTGGACATGTGGAGAGGATGAATGAAGGAGAAACAAATATATATTGCGAATGTGAGTGGAAGAGCTGGTAAGGGACGTCCCAGACGGACTTACATCGACCAAATAGGGGATGTATTAGCAAAGGGAAAGATAAAAAGTACCCGGAACCGGCGTGAGTGCATGCAACGACTTATGAACGTTGATGAAGCGAAGGTGATCTGTCAGGATCGTGGCAAATGGCAGTCCCTGGTCTCTGCCTACCCCTCTGGGATACAGGCGTGAGGTTATGTATGAATGTACTTAACAGTCTCTAGTTGGTATAACAGTGGACTCGGAAGGGAGAGCCCCACTCTCGATTTCCAGTGAGGGCATGTACCAATTACTTCGATTTCTAGGTCATGTATATTTGTGAAGTAATAGTAGCAATACCACTCGCTGACTGTGAAGAAAAACATCGTGAGGAAACCTGAGTGTCCGAGGTGTTCAAATACCTCAGCGCTTGAAATTGCCAACCCGCGGTGGGCAGGCGTCGTAATTAAGCTCATAGTCTCTCTCTGAGAGAAGATACACATTATTTTGGGCAAGGTGCGGGGAGATTTAGTCTAAAACCTCACGTTGTTTCGCCAGGGGTTTGAAAAGTTACTGAAAACCTTAAGTCATACTGTATCATTCCATTAAGAAGGACACTTACTTATTGTTGAATAGTCCCACTCGCTGCAAATGCGGTATGTTGTAGACAGACAACGTGGCAGCGTTAGCGACCGCTTCGTGGAACGCTGAAAGACGTAGAAACAGTTATAAAACCTAACTACTTCGAAACTAAATACTCGTAAAAACTACTTCGAATCCTCTAAAACGTAGAGTGCGTAGAGCTTGGAAAAAACAAAGATTTGTGGAAAAATGTTATGAAAAACATTTTGGACCTAGATTAGCAAGTTTTTAAGATCTCTTATGTAAAGTTCATTGGGTGTAAATTAAGAAAGTTATAAATTAATTGTTCTTTATCGACGCCTTACTGCTAAAACCGACTATCTGCATGAAATGTTGTTTCGAGAAAACTCGAGTTTAAGGTTCGGATGTCGTTAACTATACTAAAACTTGTTGCCTTACTGCTAAAACCGACTATCTGCATGAAATGTTGTTTCGAGAAAACTCGAGTTTAAGGTTCGGATGTCGTTAACTATACTAAAACTTGTTATTGTGTGCATAACAACATTTCATGCAGATAGTCGGTTTTAGCAGTAAGGCGTTGATATATAGGACGCCAGGACTTAGGAAGATTTTTCATCTATAGATAGAGAAAGATAGAGAACACTTTTATTGTACATTAATATGGGCATTGTGAACTACAGTGGGAATTGTGAAGCATTGGGGACATACAAGGGTTGATATCGATCGATCGATATAAACATCAAAGCTGATGTATTTGGTTTAAGATGACTTAAGAAAAGATGGTCAGAGTGGAGTTTCTTTTTCCGCTGCCTTTTTGACGTTCAGCAAATAGAATGTAAATTCTTTACGTTGAAGTATTTGACTTGCTTTGTTTGGGGTAAAACTGAGGGGTTAAGTGATTTTTGGGTGAAACCTGTTCCGAATTCAGTGACCCTCTGTCTACCAGTTCGACGCTACACGGGTGAAGAGTATTTATTATTTTTCATAACTATCTATTGTGAGTCTTTTGTTTCTTATTTGTTTTACATCTTAGGTGCCGACAGAATACCAGCGTTGCAGAAGGTATTCCTTTTGTGACAAATGCTGAGTCGGTTCCTTTCACAAACGCAGTGCACTGACATTCCTTACATGTTCCTTTTTAATCTAAAATTATCCTGTACATTGTATTTATAACATATTTTAAACTTTCGCGACTTGTACACATAGTTAGATCGCCATTATTATAGTCGAATTGTGCGTGAAGCGGTTGAAATTAAGAAACACAAAAATTTTAATCGGGAATGTGGTTTCAAACTGTCGCAAACGTGGGATCCGGTTGTCATCAAGAAGTGTTCGAGTGGAAAAAAGTCGCATGGCTTATCGTCCGACATTGTCAGTGTAGTGTTTCGCAACCCTTATAGTGCTTTGTGATGGCTGATTGAGGGTAATCAGAAACCTCATCAGCCGAAGATGCCAAGGGGCGCTAGCCATCAGTCTTCTCGTGACCACGACGACTGTAACGTCGTCGAAACGTCGAGGTAAAATAGCAATAAATTACTACGCGATTAAGCCCCGAAATATTCTAACTACAGTGTATCCGTTCTTAAATGGCAAAACGAGTTGAGGCAGGCGGATGAGTGTAATGGATGAAGAGTTACAGGATTCGCTAGCCAGGAAGATAGAAGGGGTAAGATGAACGAAAACAGATTTTCACGGTAAAATGCGTAAAGAAAAGAATATTTTATTTCAAGCGTATCGGATAAACTGACATGGAAAACTATCTGTCACGTCTGACATAAAACTTTTCATAAAGAGTTCCATCCTACTTGGACTTCCACATCACTCCCCCGCGGAGACCGTTACAACGGGCGGTAACAATTGGGAAACCTCACAGTTCTTCCCGACCGGGTCGTAAGGGGTTTTGGTGGAGTTGTTTGCTCATCTTCCCTATCTTTGGGTATGATGGTTGCTTCTGTGAATGTATAAGCTGGCTTCAGACGGTCTATGGAGATGGTAATTGTCTTTCCTTTGATGTTGATCTTAAAAGTTTTATCGCCTCTCTCCAGGACTATGTATGGCCCTGTGTATGCTGGTTGAAGAGCTCCACGTACTGTATCATCTCGTACAAATACGTGTTTGGTTGTAGCCAAATCCTTAAAAATAAAACTTTTATCACGCCTGTGACGAGATGCTGGCGTTGGCTGCAGTTTCCGTGCAAAAGAGCGCATGCGTGCGGTATATTCCGTTAAATCAGTTGGAGCATTGTCGCTGGCATCAAACATTTCACCAGGCAGTCTCAATGGCTTGCCGTATACTAACTCTGCGGCTGAGGCATCTGCGTCTTCCTTGATGGCGCTTCTAATGCCGAGTAGGACTAGGGGTAGCGATCCAACTGGGGTTAGCGTGACATACGATGGCAGCTTTCAACTGTCAACCGATTCTTACAAACTGACAAATAAAATCTATTCATTTATTCATATTTTTACTACTAGTGTCGGCATTATGTCATGTGGAAGTACCAGGAGACCATACATGGCATACATGGCAGATTTTTGAATAGTCAGATAACTTTTATCTGAGGAATAAAAATAGCGGTTTGACATAATTTTCATACATAAGCTGTCAAACCGCCATTTTTATTCCTCAGATAAAAGTTATCTGACTATTAAAAAAAATCAGCCCTGTGGTTTCAGTTAGACATTTGGACTTTAAGGTATAATGAAGAAGCGGTTTTTGTTAAGACCTATACTGTGAAGCAATAAACGAACTTGAACATTGGAAAAAGCCTCAATTGAGCCGGATGGATGTGGAAGTACCAGGAGACCATACATGGCTAAGAGGTTTCAGTTACGAAAATGGAAAATTAATCCACATTCGTAACTGGCTTGTAGCTGGTTACGAAACAGCGATAAAAAGTCCACATTCGTAACTGGTTACGAAAATTTGGTTACGAACGTGGCTGAAGGGGATCAGGCCTATGTGCACGTGACTGAAGCGGGCTTTGGGTAAGCCGAAAGTTCCCGTTGGTGCGGAAACGTGTCGGGTGACCTTTGCGCGCTGGCACGGTAGGCATTTGCGGGCGTAATCTCTGCAGTCCTTTCTCATTCCTGGCCATACATAACGTTCTGCGACTAGCTTCGCGGTTGCGTTGGCACCAGGGTGACTTAGACTATGGAGGCTACCGATGGCTTGCTGTCGTAGCTGCTTGACCACGAACGGTCGAGAAACTCCTGTGCTGACGTCACAATAAAGACCATTGTACTTTTGTAAGCGCAGTGCTGATCCTGTCTTCAAAAGTAGTGTGAGTTCGGGGTCGGCTGTCTGTGCTTTTGCTAGCAAGTCCAGATCAAGTGGAGCTGTTATTTCCTCAATTCTAGAGAGAGTGTTTGCGACTACATTGTCTTTGCCCGCTATGTGACGGATGTCCGTTGTAAATTGGCTTATGTAGTCGAGGTGCCTGAACTGACGTGGCGAGATGTTTTCCTTGCGGGTATTGAAAGCAAAGCAGATTGGCTTATGAATTGTGTAAATGGCAAAATCTCTTGCTTCGAGCATGTGTCGAAAGTACTTAATTGCCTCGTATATCGCTAACAGTTCCCGGTCATAGGGCGAGTATTTCTGCTGGGAGGGGCTGAGTTTCCTCGAGAAAAAGGCAAGAGGTTGCCATTCACCATCTTTTTGCTGCTGTAGTGTTGCGCCTATGGCTGTATCAGATGCATCTGTAACCAAAGATAGCTTAGATTGGCAGTCGGGGTGGGCCAACAGAGTAGCGTTGCAGAGGCTTTGCTTGCAGTCTTCGAATGCTTTCAGTGTCTCGCCTGTAAGCTCAACTGGATGTGACCCTTTAACAGAGCCGGTGAGCAGCTTGTTTAAAGGGGCTTGCAGTTGTGCCGCTTCGGGGACAAAACGTCTATAGAAATTTAGCATTCCCAAGAATCTGCGGAGTTCCTTGATGGTCTTCGGGGCAGGAAAATCTCTTATCGCCTGTACTTTTCCGTCGAGAGGTTTTATGCCATTTGCGTTGATACGATAGCCAAGGAACGTGACTTCCGGTGCACCGAATACGCATTTGGATGTGTTAATCAACATGCCATATTCCTTCATTCTCGTGAAGAGCTGGCCCAGGTGTTCCAAGTGTTCGGCTTCGTTTTTTGAAGATACCAGGAAGTCGTCCAGATACACGTAACAGAAGTCGAGTCCTCGGGTCATTTCATCAACGAACCGTTGGAAAGTTTGGCCTGCGTTTCTTAAACCAAATGTCATATAAGGGAACTCGTACAAACCGAACGGTGTCGTGATTGCCGTTTTGTGTATGTCCTCGGGGCTGACTGGTATCTGGTTGTAGGCTTTGACCAGGTCGATAGTCGAGAAAATCGAACAGCCAGAAATGTTGTGCGTGAAGTCATGGATGTGGCGTATAGGGTACCGATCTGGTATGGTTCGCGCGTTCAGCATTCTGTAGTCGCCGCATGGACGCCATCCGTTTTCCTTCTTGGGCGCTAGATGTAGAGGGGACGACCAAGGACTTTTTGACGGCCGGGCAGTTCCATTTTTCAGCATGGATTCGAACTCTTGCCGGGCTATCTTGAGTTTGTCTGGTGCGAGTCGTCGTGCTGGACACGCTATAGGTGGTCCAGGTATCGTTTTTATGTAGTGCACTGTATTGTGATGGTGCACTCGATCAGTGCCAGTGGGCCGGGTGATTTCAGGGAACTTCTGCAGAAGAGCGGAACTTCGAGCATTATCTTCACTGAAGAAATCGTGTCTGGTGATGTTACAGGTGATGCGATGGCTGATAGAGTAGTCGTGTTGTCGATGAGACGTTGACTTCGACAGTCGACGATGATGTTGTAGTGGGATAGGAAGTCCACTCCAATGATGGCTCTAGTTACGTCAGCCACGGTGAATCGCCAGGAAAAATCTCTCCGTAGTCCGAAGTCTAGTTCCAGATGAATGTCGCCATATGTGTCGATAGTGGATCCGTTGGCCGCAGATAGTTGGTACTTGGCTTTAGGTCGGCGTTCTTTCAGGGCAGAGCGTAGGAAGACACAGAGATCGCTGCCGGTGTCAACGAGAAACTGCGTCTTCGTTCTGCGATCTGTCACGAACAGGCGACCGGAGGATGTGAAGCAGTCGTTGGTCGCCATTATCGACCGCCTGGGCAGTTTTCCGACTGGTAGTCGCAGGGCTTGAGGCATTTGTGCGCGTTTGCTCCGAACTTAGCGTGGTACCAACAAGTTGTGAATTTGCGGTAGCTAGACTGAGACCTACTTCTAGAGCTGCCACGACGGCGGCCTGATTGGTCGCGGGGCGGCCTGGATTGCGATCTCGATTCCCTGACTTGGGCCGAAAGTGAGCTGACTTGCTTGGTGAGTTCAGCTATTTGCTTGGCCATAAAGTCCAGGGTATTTGACTGAGGCGGAGCTGAAGTAGAAGCAACATGGTGGTCGCTTTCCGCATTTGCATGTCTTCCAGCGGTTGATGCTACTTGATGGGAAGTCGGTACGACGTCGTGTACTCTGTCGGCGAGTTCTGCGATAACCTCCAGTGCAGTAGATGGTTGGGCAGCGATTATGGTCTGAGTGCTGTTGGGAAGTCGGCTGGACCAGATAGTTTTGATGAAGTCATCTGGTACTCCAGGACCTGCCAAGTTTTGTAGGTGACGCAGGAAATGAGACGGCTTACGGTCACCTAATTCCTCATGCGTCAGCAACTGCAGAACCTTCTTTTCCTTGGATTTCGTCAGGCGCTTGATGAGTTCTTGCTTAAACTTCTCGTATTTGTTCGCTTCCGGCGGGTGTTCGATGATGTCATCGATGATGTCGACATACGGTGGTTGTAGTTGTGAAGTGGCGTAGTAGAACATGGTTTCGTCTGCTTTTATGCCAGCCAATTTGAATTGACCTTCTAACTGTTTGAACCACACCGATGGTTTCTCCGCATAGAATGGTGGGACTTTTACTCCGACTCTATATACCTCGGTAGGCGCGGGCGCGGTGGGAACGCAAACTTGCGCTTCTGGAATATTCCTCGCGTCACGGAAAATTCCGGGCTGAAGATCGGCGTCGTCATTGTCGTCTCTGCTCGTCATCTTTATTGAAGTGTTCGAACGGGTCACCAGTGAGGCAGGCGGATGAGTGTAATGGATGAAGAGTTACAGGATTCGCTAGCCAGGAAGATAGAAGGGGTAAGATGAACGAAAACAGATTTTCACGGTAAAATGCGTAGAGAAGAGAATATTTTATTTCAAGCGTATCGGATAAACTGACATGGAAAACTATCTGTCACGTCTGACATAAAACTTTTCTTATAGAGTTCCATCCTACTTGGACTTCCACAGAGTAAACAAACCTCACTCGACCACAAAACACGAATTCCGGAAGCATCACTCGATGTAGGTTACCACATTTAGTTGTAGACACTAGTTAAGACACAGGGGCATCATATTTTACCGAAAACTGGCTGAATTTGTGATTAAAACTATGATTTTTTGCCGAAATTCTAAATACACTGATTTTCAGATCACAGGTTAGCAAAACTACACAGATTAGTTTGTCATTTTTTTTAGTGTTGGGATGCGGTTGTATGAGGTGAATGAAAGAACGAATGAACGAAATTGCGCTGTTATGTTATTTAAGAAGTGCACATAGCACCGGAATAATAAAAATAACAAAATAGAGTAGGTATTGCGGTGGGTATTGAATAAAGAATTAAAGTTTGATTGATTTTTTTCCTAAAACCTTGCATGTTAAGCGGGTGTTTCATTAGCGAGCCACCAGTTTTCTTTACCGCAGTTTTTATTTTCTGCGAGCCAACGGTATAGACCGCAACTACATCACCCCAAAATACGGCGATTTTTTTTTTCAAATTTTACTCTGTGGGTTATACCGTTGATTCTTCGAGCATGCTTGAAATTCTGTCAGTTTTAAAGCGGTATACAAAACTGCCAGTGGATCAGCTGAGCCAGCGAGCAAGAAGTTTTTTTCACGTTGCTGTAGCCACGGTGGCCAGATGAGATTTTCTAAATATCTCCAAGTCATTATACCTACTATTTTTATTTTTTTAATGTACTAACCCGTGCTAAGGACAATTTTAAAAAAACCTACTTAGAGACTAAAAATTCCATCCAGACTTTACTACAGCCAGATGTCGCTTCCTGTACGTAATACAGAGAATAGTGTAAAGAGGTTCGAAATTTCACTGATGCCGGTGAGTCGCCCATTAGCTCAGTTGGAAAGAGCGCTGGCACGGATAGCCAGAGGTCGCGGGTTCGAATCCCGGCATGGGTGGAATTTTGAGCCTCTAAATAGGGTTTTTAAAATTGTCCTTAGCACGGGTTAGTGCATTAAAAATAAAAATTGTATAATCATGTGGGTACAGCGATATCATTCCGATGTAAAAAAAGAACCTAACTGCGAAGTAGGTAGTCGGGGCTGTAAGTGATGCAATCTACTTCAGCCAGATGTCACTGCCTGTACGTAATACAGTGAATAGTGTAAAAAAAACTAAAAATAATATCTTTTGCAGCACAACCCCCATTTTAAATGGTCAAACATCTTTAATGTTCTACACGTTTTCCGATTCTACTTTTCCCCATAATGATCTTAAGAACTCTTTATTGAGGAGATAGCATTACCGCCAACATTTACTAGGGGAATTTTCTTTATTTTTTTTTGTCCCAGTTTGTAGGTATATGGGTCGAGTTCTGTGTAGCAGATGGATTGCGATACTAAACTTAAACTTCATTTATTCCATTCATTCAATAATGAAATCCGTCATTCATTCAGTAATTTCAGCAACACTATGAAATGTCACAATTTATTGGTCAGCCATGTTTGTTTACTCGTTTTGCCATTTAAGAACGGATACACTGTACATTGTATTTATATTCCGTCATTGTACTGTGTTTTAAAGTGAATAAATTATTTCAATTAAAAAAAGAGGTTTCTCACCTGGGTTAGCGCCATCCCTGAAGAGCTGGGGTTGCTCGGAGTACTGAAGGTAGTACTGGATGTGGGCCATCTCGTGGTGCGTGGAGATCAGGTCTTGCATAGTCACCTCTGTGCATTGTTTTATCCTGGGGAGAGAAGCGATGGGTTTAAGCTTCTCCTCCACTCTTTCTCTGAAAAAAGGCTTTTGCCCGACACTGGCACGTAAACAGGCTGCATTAATAAACCTTACAGCGGTGGTATAGTGCTACACAAGAAATAAGTCTCGCGGATGTACCTGCGCAGATGACCAAATTTTGGATGTGCGGCAAGTTGATCGACCAATCAGATAGTTTCATTTTATGGCAGGCCGCGCGCCTTTGTTGCTATTGGTTGATTCAACATCATCGATGCAGGTGACTATTAGTTTGGCGATATTAGCGTGAGCGAAATAGGTAGCGCTACTGCGGCAATTAATTCTGCACCTTAACCGTATCGGTTAAAGATCATGTACTTATAGGTTCGGGTACTTTCGTTACACTTCTTCCTAGTCTGCGCGAACGTAGATTCCCGAAGGGACTTTTATGATGTGTAGTACTGTAGCTCAGTGGGTAGAACAGTGGACTCGCAAGCGGGAGACCCAGGTTCGATCCCCTGCGGGCATGTACCAATGACTTTGCTTAATTGCAAACCTAACTGCAAAGTAGGTATTCGGGGCTGCAAGTGAAGCAAATTACTTCAGCCAGATGTCGCTGCCTGTACGTAATACAGAGAGTATTGTAAAGAGGTTCAAAATTTCATTGATATCGGTAGTCGCCCATTAGCTCCGTTGGGAGAGCGCTGGCACGGTTAGCCAGAGGTCGCGGGGTCGAGTCCCGACATGGGTGGAATTTTCTGCCTCTAAATAGATTTTCAAAGTTACGTACATTTGCGAATTTGCAGTCATAATACCACACGCTAACCCTCCAGGAAACCATAGTGAGGAAACCCTCGGTTTGGTTGGCTGTGCTAGGGCTAGTCTTTCCTGCAGGATGCGAAGTTCGCCGGGACAGCAGAGCTAGTCATCAAATCAAACTAATATTATAAAGGCGAAAGTTTGTCAGTGTGTATGTTTGTTACTTCTTCGCTTCTAAACGGCTGGAGCGATTTTAATTAAATTTGGTATGGAGTTAGCTGACACCCTGGATTAACACATAGGCTACGTTTAAATTTTATTTATGTAAATATTTTATAGAAAATATCTATATAAATAAAATTAAAAACATTCAAAGTCCTGACTGACTAACTCAATCATTAACGCCCAGCCCAAGCCGATGGACGTAGGAAGCTGAAATTTTCCACAGAGGGTGGCAATATATTATGTAGGCAAGGAATAAGACCAGATTTTTTGAAATTCAACCTCTGAGGGGGCGAAAAGGGTTGCCGAAATTCGTATGGGAGGTATAAAGAACGTTGTCTAATTTCTTGAAACTTCAAATAATACTCTTCAACTCAATTGATTGAACACGTGTTTTGCCGTTTTTTTTATTTAACGCTTAAGGGAGTGAAGTGGGTTCCAAAAACTAAAGTCCACGCGGACAGAGTAGCGGGCAAGAGCTAGTCTAAAATAAATAATTATACATTCGCATTTGTTTAAAATTTGGCATTTGGCGTTTGTTATCTCATTAACGTTCGCATTTGGTTCTGATAGAACCAGCGTCACGAGTTGTCCACTGACAGCCTAGGACATATGCTGAGTCTAGAACCTTTTCTTTTACCATGACACACAGCTCCTCCACCAGCTAAGCTCACTTTGCCACGGCTGTTTGAATTTACTTTATTCTATCACTTTAATTATTGGTAACAAGCTAAGGCGGCAGTAGGCTGGCCATGTTTCGCGAAGAACCGACAACCATTGGAGTAAACGTGTTCTTGAATGGAGACCGCGACTCGGCAAACGTAGTGTAGGACGCCCTCCGACCAGGTGGGATGACGATCTGCGAAAAACTGCCGGCAGATGCTGGATGCGGCAAGCTGAAGACAGGGCGCTATGGCGCTCATTAGGGGAGGGCTATGTCCAGCAGTGGACTACATAATAAAGCCTGAAGAAGAAGAACACCGCGGGGCACAGCTAGTGAGTAATAAAATAGACCTGCCTGTAGTCGATCCTATTGCAGAAGTCCCAGGCGCTGGCCGTGCACTGCACGCTTCGCTCGGCCGGCCGCGCCAGCATGGAGCCGCGCCAGAATTCTGGAGGGGCTGGCTTCAGCCCCATAGACGAGTAAAACTCTTCCGCCATTTGGAACATCCTGCGAATAAATAGTTGATTTAACTGTTTATTTTTCATAGTAAAAAAGTACACAAAAGTTTTCTTGTTCTGGAGGGTAAAAATCTTTCATATAATATTGTAATGCTTCCAGAGGTTGCTCTATATTAGAAAAAAAAAATAGAAATTAAAAGTGCGGACAATGCCGAGGAACACTATACATACATACAAGTCGTCGTCAGGCTATTACTAGTCTACTGCTGGACATAGCCCTCCCCTAAAGAGCGCCACGCTGTGCTATCATAGGGAGTAATGCCCATAATCCCCACGCTGGGCATGCGGGTTGGGGATCGCAGTTCGGTGGAATTGTACTGCAGGGGGCGCTATACATACAAGTGATTATATTAAATTATATTATATTCTATATATGCAGTAAGGAATTAATATTTAAAAAAATAATGTAGATTAATTTTGCTTTTGTTTCTCTTTTGGCACGTTCTTTTCAAAGCATCAGTAGTTTAACTACGATAAGTATGTAACTAGAATTGGACTAATCTCACTCACTTTTATTATTATTATTATTATATTCTTTATTGCAAACAGTAAATTCGAAAGATCATTACATAAAATTTGTTCCAAAGGCGAACTTATCTCTAACGGAGATCTCTTCCAGCCAACCTTAGCATTGGGTGAATAAATTAAGATAGCGGGAGGAAGGAAGAAATATTTATAACTACATATATAAGTAATAATACGATAGTACACTTGCATATAAATATATACTTATATAAACATACATATCTAAACCTATTAACTATGTGATGTTAGAAAGGTAGTGCTCTTTAACCTCTTCTTGGAAGCATATAAAGCATCTTTTCTGCCAAGCAGAAAGAGGCCTGTACGACAGCAGTGGGGACATACAAGGGTTGCTATCATATCATATCAATCTCACTGGGAAATTAGTGCTGCGTGCAGTAATGCAAGTGTAACGCCTAGGACAGAAGTAAATGTAATAATAGTATTTTCTAAGGTTAACACGAGAACTAGACATAATTAAAACTGTTTTTATACGGATTTCACTCGTTTATTATATTTTTACAATTTTTTTTCTGGCGTTTCGGCACTTTTACAGGTGCCGTGGTCTCGGAAGTCATCCGAAACCGTAATAATGTTGATTAATCAGTTCCAACTTTTTATTCTAATTTTAGATTTGGCGGAGTTTGATAATAAACAGTGTCTGTGAGGCCCTCAGAACATGAGGTGTGACACCAGATTTGTGTATATTAGAACAGCGTTTCTTCACCTTTTTTTTTTTTTTTGGTCACGGACTCTTTAGAAGAAACCAAGGGCGATTTCAGTAACCACCTCAATTAAAAAACCGGCCAAGTGCGAGTCAGATTCGCGCACCGAGGGTTCCGTACAAACCTGTATTATAGACCTGAGTATTTGGTATGAATTTCAATTTAATACCTCTACGCGTTTATGAGGAAATGGGTAGTAAGTTTAAAATTATTAAAAAAAATATATTATGTGATGTAACTAAAAATTTATGGTTTTCGTAATTTTTCCTTTATCTATGCTATAAGACGTTGCTTCGTACCAAATTTCAAGATTCTGAGTTCACGGGAAGCACCCTGTAGGTTTTGATTCCCTTGCAAGTGTCGAAAATTTGCGGCATAAACGGCTGTATCTTTTGATTGCGTTGGCTTAGAAGTTTGATTTTTTCACAGCTTCAAGGGACAGTAGACCTGAGTAATTGATATAAATTTCAGCTTCATACCTCCACGCGTTCCTGAGAAAAAGGGTCTTGACAAACGGACGGACGGACGGACGGACAGACGGACAACAAAGTGATCCTATAAGGGTTCCGTTTTTTCCTTTTGAGGTACGGAACCCTAAAAAGCAGTAAAGAATTTCCGACCATTTAGTACTACATATTACAAAAAAATTTTGTTAAAAACAGTTTACCTTTTGATTTTTGGTGTTGCTTTTTTGCAACTAAATTAATACTTAATAATAGTATAAAATAGTATAATCATGTGGGTACAGTGATATCGTTCCGATGTTAAAATCTAACTGCAAAGTAGGTAGTCGGGGCTGTAAGTGATGCAATTTGCTTAAGTCAGATGTCGCTGCCTGTACGTAATACAGAGAATAGTGTAAAGAGGTTCGAAATTTCACTGATGCCGTGAGTCGCCCATTGGCTCAATTGGTAGAGCGCTGGTACGGATAGCCAGAGGTTGCGGGTTCGAATCCCGGCATGGGTGAAATTTTTAGCCTCTAAATAGGTTTTTATACTTAATAATATTTTGGTTGATGTTACTGTTGAAGTCTCAAATCGGATTCCACTTTGTAATCTATTTCTGTGTTTGTTTTTAGTATAAACAAAAGCAGAGAATGCCTTTTTACAGAGGTATGTAGTTGAGAGAAGCCGTAAACATTACCGGCCTTACTAATAAATCAATAAACGGTATACAGAATTCTCTGGGTCTTCCCCAATTTATTCACCGATCACCTCCACTCCTGCTGTGTGGTGTCGGCCTAGAGAATAGCACCAACCCAATTCTTCCCGCGGCTGTCGTAAAAGGCGACTAAGGGACACAAACTGAGGGGTGGCCAGCAACGCCCCCTGCAGTACAAATCACCGAACTGCGATCCCCAACCCGCATGCCCAGCGTGGGGATTATCTGCATTACCCCCTATGATAGAACAACGTGGCGCTCTTTAGGGGAGGGCCATGTCCAGCAGCGGACTAGTATAGCCTGACGACGACCTCCACATAAAATAGCAGAGTTCAAAGCCAGCTTTCCTATCAGAATATGTATGATACCTCAGCGGTGTGAACCCCTGTCGCAGCATCTCAGAGGTGACGTCGACGTTTGGCGACTGCGGGAACGGCATCACCAGGTCCATGATGGACTTCCAGTTCTGCGCCCACATGTTGCCTATGACACAAAGATATGAGATTTCAAGCCCTGATATTTTCGCAGTTCGCCTCATAGTTGGGCCATGTAGATAGATACAGAACACTTTGTTGTACATAATAAAGGAAATTACACAGATATTTCTTAACCTAAGAGTACTGACGGCGGCCATCGACATAGCTCAGAGAATTAGCGAGCTGAGTGCTTAGTGCGAGTTTGACAGATCCAATCGAATAACTTTACTACCGCGTTAATCGAGCATTTAGTAGTGAGTATGAGTAAGTTAACCGTTCGAACTGGCAAATCGCTGTCCCAGTACAACTCGCACTCGCGTTTATTCGTGTTTTGGCTGGTAAACGTGTTTACTTCTCAACGTAATCCATTATAACTAGCACTCGGAAATTTTAATTTCAATACTTGTCGCTAGGTGGCGCTTCTTCGATGCCGTAGAAATATGAGTTTACGTTAACGCGATCGAGTAGTAAAAAAACTCGCACTAAGCACTCTGAAGTGGCAGTAGGCTGGCCATATCTCCGTTGGGGTAAACGTGTTCTTGAGTGGAGACCGCGATTCGGCAAACGTAGTGTCGGACGACCTCCGACCAGGTGGGATGACGATCTGCGAAAAACTGCAGGCAGATGCTGGATGCGGCAAGCTGAAGACAGGGCGCTTTGTCGCTAATTAAGGGAGGGCTATGTCCAGCAGTGGACTACATAGTATAGCCTGAAGAAGAAGAAGAATCAATATATACCTTACAATGATTAGGCCGACAATTTGAGGCAGATTGCTGGCAGTGGCTGGATGAGGATGGCAGAGGACAGAGGGAAGTGGTGTGCCTTACAGGAAGCCTATATCCAGCAGTGGACGAGAACAGGCTGATTGATGATGATGATGTTAGAGTGATTAGAAATATTAAAGAAGCCTTAATCAACAAATGCGTAGGAATATTATGAAATGAAATGTTCTTTTTCTTCTTCAGGTTATATTATGTATCCACTGCTGGACATAGCCCTCCCATAATGAGCGCCATAGCACCCTGTCTTCAGCTTGTTGCATCCAGCATCTGCCTGCAGTTTTTCGCAGATCGTCATCCCACCGATCGTCATGAAATTTAATGAAAAGGTTTGAATCAAAGTAGCGCAGAAACTGCGGCTTAATGAACGGCACAATTCAAACTATGTATCCATTTCAAAATCTAGATAATTTTGGAGAAAAAATGGGCAAAAATCTCTAAACTTAGTCTTTTCGAAATCCTTTATTAACATGGTTACCATAGTGAAGATTTACCTAACAAATGCGCGGGGATGGGACCATCGGGCCTCAAAGCCCGGTCTCCGTACCGCTGGACCAGCTTCTTCCGCACATACGCAAACAGCTGCTTGTACAGCGGTGCTATCTGGTTGTAAATCTCCTCCAGAGAGGCTCGGAAGGATGAATCCTCGTAGGCAGCACGCATTTGGTCTCCCGCGTCAGAGAAGCCTGGAGGAGAGACGCTTCTAAGAGTATATTGGAGTTTGGTTTTTGAAGAATTGTCAGAAGACAGGGTTTTTTTACAGAAAATCGAATCTTTCTTTATCGACGAGTCGCTCGTAGCCCCGGCTGCCTAAGTGATCAAAAACTATGACGAAGGTTATAACATAGAACGCTTTCAGCGCATGGAAGTGACCGTCTTTGACTAGCGCTAGTGGCAATTTTGCGAAAGGTTCCGTACTTCGCAAGGCACGTAAAGCAGTTGGTGCCAGCTGCCGTCAATAAATGGCAGCCGGTAGATGGTCTGTCTGAAGCCTTAGGGCAGCTTGAAAACTTCTGATAGTAAATCCAGTCTTGCAAGCTTCCACCAATTCGGACTTGACCCCAATAGTGGAGTATGGTCTATACCTTCCTCAGGGAAGAGACCCGTACCCCTCGGTGGGGGCATCATGGAATGGCGGTTCTTTATTCAATCTAAGTGGCAAAGCTCACCTGTGTTGACTGCAGCTTGGTTGGCGAGCTGCACGTACCGCATGAACCGATTCTTCAGCCTAGGCCCGGTCTGCTCGCGATAACTGCGCCATACGTACAGCAGTTCACTCTCGATGCGCGAGTGAGCCAAGATGCGCGAGATCTCGGGGTCCAGCTGCATGTCGCAGTAGTTCGGGTATTCTGGCGTCTCCTGCGAGTAGAGGCAGGGGTTCAACACCTACGGCGAACTTTTGGTGCCCACATGAGCCGGATCTCAGAGTCAGTTACGAAAATAACATATTTTAAACTTTCGCAACTTGTACACATAGTTAGAATATTTTCGAGGCTTAATCACGTAGTAATTTATTGCTACTTTACCTCGACGTTTCTACGACGTTACAGTCGTCGTGGTCACGAGAAGACTGATGGCTGGCACCCGTTCGCATCTTCGGCTGATGAGGTTTCAGACTACGCTCAATCAGCCATCACAAAGCACTATTAGGGTTGCGACACACTACACTAACAATGTCGGACGATAAGCCATCCAACTTTTAATAAATTACTAGGTATGCGATTAAGCCCCGAAAATACTCTAACTATAATTATGAAAATAGTTTGAATATTTGTTTTACTTAGAAACTCACAACTACGTCTTAGAAATGTAATTTGCTCCAGAAACGAGTTTGTCTGAGTTAAATGAGAAAAAGGAGAGAGAAAATGATACCATTACATCTATTTTATTTTATTACAAATGATGAAACTTAAAAACTCACAAGGTTATATTTTATAATAAAACGCCCATTGGACTGGAACGCTAGACAAATCTGTTGAACTCTCACATTTAGTGCCAATATGAACCAAATTTATGTATCAGTTACTAATTAAAATAGTTTAAACGAATTGTTAACGACTTAAAAACGCACAACTACGTTTTAGAAATTGAATTTGCTTCAGAAACAAATTTGATTAATAGAAAAAAGGAGAAAAAAATATAGCACTAATTCTATTTCATTTTATTACAAATAATGAAACTTAGAAACTCACAAGGATTAATTTTAAAATAAAACCCCTATTGGACTGAAATGCAAGACAAACCTGTTAAACTCTCGCATTTAGTGCCAATGTGAACCTAATTTCTGTATCAGTTACTAATTTTTAACCAGTTAAATGTATGACTTAGAAACGCACAACTACGTCTTAGAAATTTTAATTTGTTCTTAATCTTAATTTGCTCCAGAAACGATTTTTTTTAAGTTAAATGAGAAAAAGGAGAGAAATATAATACCATTATTTCTATTTGATTTTATTATGAATGATAACACTTAGAAACTCACGACGTTTTCATTTAAAATAAAACGCCCATATGGACTAAGTACATGTATTCAACAAATAATTAGAAATGGTAAAACTTAGAAACTAACTTTTTTTCTTTTCTTTCTTCTTTTCTTCAAACACAAGCTGGAATGCAAGACAAACCTGTTGAAATCCCGGGCCCAGGGGGTGATATACATCCTGGCTGATACTCTGAGACCTCATCTGGTCAAACGGGGCCTGCGGGTAGCCAGCGGGATAGTACGGGTTGGAGTTGGCCATGTTTCTCTGCACGTGCTGGTCGTATGGCTTCTGCCCATAGGGACAGATCTTGGCAGAGTTGTAGAGCTCCTTCATCTCGGAGATCAGCTGTTGGATCTGGAAGGCCGAGGAAATTCAGTCTGCAGATAATTATGTGGCGGGTTAATAAATACATACCAAAAATTAAAATAAGTATGACGTCTTCGGGAAAAATACAATAATCATCCTTATGAATGAATGAATGAATTTATTGTTATACTATTTTTATTTTTAATGCACTAACCCGTCCTAAGGACAATTTTAGAAACCTATTTAGTGGCTAAAAATTCCACCCACGCCGGAATTCGAACCCGCGTCCTCTGGCTATCCGTTCCAGCGCTCTTTCCAACTGAGCTAATGGGCGATATCATTCCGATGTAAAAACCTAACTGCAAAGTAGGTACTCGGGGCTGTAAGTGTTGCAATTTACTTCAGCCAGATGTGGCTGCCTGTACGTAATACAGAGAATAGTGTAAAGAGGTTCGAAATTTCACTGATGCCGGTGAGTCGCCCATCAGCTCAGTTGCAAAGAGCGCTGGCACGGATAGCCAGAGGACGCGGGTTCGAATCCCGGCATGGGTGGAATTTTTAGCCTCTAAATAGGTTTTTGAATTTATTGTGTCAAAAACATAGGTTACATTTAGTTCATCTGATTCTCCTCTGACCGTTTAAGGTGTATTACACATATTTAGGTATTTTAAATTATCATCCATAGCAACTGAAGTTAGATCTATGGCTATTCTTAATTATAGTGAAACTAAAATATACACTCACAGTGGTTAAGAAACTTATGACTTATCGCTTACATAGCATAACGCTAAGCATGCAAAAGTAAAATTCGCAAAAGCATAGGAGCGCCGATAGACAAATTCGCAAAATGCCTAATACTAAGATACCTCTTCCAACCCACTTTAAATAACATTAATGTAAAGACTAAATTTGGAGTTTTAATGTCCATTTTTTCTCCAAAATTATCTAGATTTTGAAATGGACACCTAGTTTGAATTGTAAGGTTCATTAAGCCGCAGTTTCTGCGCTACTTTGAATAAAACCTTTGCATTTCATTTCAGTAATTCCATTTTCAAGTTATAATATTCCTAATTTTTCATGACACGAGAATCCCATAAAAATCAGGAAAGTAAATAGAAGAAATCTTATTTCCTCGTGATTCGCGATTTCTCCTAATGATTGTGTGTGTGTGTGCGTGTGTGTGTTATTTCTTGCATTTGATAATCAGACCGTGTTATGCAGAAATATTCCAACCCACAAAAAGTAAATTTTGCGCAAAACACTTTTTTAAGTATATGTAACTTTGTTTTAAAAACCTATTTAGAGGGTAAAAATTCCACCTATGCCGGGACCCGAACCCGCGACTTCTGGCTAACCGTACCAGGGCTCTCCCTACTGAGCCAATCGGCAAATACCTGCATCAGCGAAATTTCGAACCTCTTTACAATATTCTCTGTATTATTTATTTGGTCCATGTTTTTGCTCACACGAATTATAATAATTCCTAATCACTACAACACATGACAAGGGCAGTCACGGAGTGGTGGCCAAGAACCGATCGTCGTTCGGTGGGTAGACCACTTGCCCGTTGGAGGGATGACATTAAAAAAGCGGCCGGGGTAAGTGGTCGAGATTGGCTAGGGACCGGGAGAGTTGGCGTGAAATGGAAGAGGCCTATACCCAGCAGTGGGCTTCATTCATGGGCTGGATAGATAGATAGATAGACTACAACACATTTCCTACATCTAGTGCCTATCGTAAATATACAAATGTTACGATTAATTTAATTACATGTGAACATACAAAGATAGATAAATAGAGAAGACTTAACTATATATAAAAATGGAACTTACACAGATATTTCTTAACCTGACGTACAGACAGCGGCGTTTTCACTAAAATGATCTCTACCAGACAATTTTGGATGGACTGGACTAATACAAACATTTAACCTCAGTAATCAGTAAACACGTAAATTTGGATTGGACTACACATGACTTAAAGGCAGCTGCTGCTGGATGCGGCAAGCTGAAGACGGCAAGAAGAAGCGCTATGACGTTTATTAGGGGAGCGCTATGTCCAGAAGTGGACTAATATAGCCAGAAGAGGAAGAAGATGGCATTAAATCCATACCTCAGCATACTTGTCATCAGGCAGGGCGGCGCGACTGCCCAGCACGATCTTCGACAGCTGGCGCCGGCCCTGAGGGTCTGGCATCCGGGAGGCGTCGAAAGCCGCCGCCTTTCGCCAAGAGAGTCGCTCGAACTTGGCATTCAGCGCGAGCTCCTCCATCATCCGTCGCCGGTTCACCTCCGTGATGTTGGTCACGAAGCGCCATTGTGCCATCGTCACCCTGGGGAAGGCGTACAGTGAATGGTTAGCACCTATATCCATATCAACCCTTGTATGTCCCCAATGAGAGCGGTGGCAGCGGAGCGGTGTAGAACTCCGGCTTCTCAATCGGGAGGGCGTGGGTTCGAACCCCGTTTTCTAGGTTATGTACATTTGTGAAATTATAGTAGCAACACTACTCGCTCACGGTGAAGGAAAACATCGTAAGGAAACCCTAGTGACTGAGGTGTTAGCGTACCTCAGCGCTTGCTACGTACAATGAGGCTAAGTGCGGAAATCTCAGGTCTAACTAACTATGTTCCCAATGCTGGGGCACGGGTCTGTTCCTGCCTCGCAGGAAGGTTAGGCCATACTCCACCACGAAGGCCAAGTCCGGGTTGGTGGAGAATTGTAGGATTGGCGGGCCTTTCTGTCAAGCCGCCCATAAGGCCTCTGGCTTAACGACTGCCGTTACATGACAGTCGGCACCGACGGCTTAACGTGACTTTCGAGGCGCGGAAGCGCTCGAAAAAATGCTACTAGTGGTAGTCACGGGACGGTCACTCATCCAGCACCTGACCGCGCGTGAAGAAGTCCCGTGCCCAAGCAGTGGGGACAGACATAGGGATTTTGAAAAAGTGTGTGTATGTCAAAAATTGCAAGACAGAGCGATAATTAGCAATGCTTTAAGGTAGCAGACTCTTATGAATAAGGGGGTTCAAAAGCTGTTGATTAGAGAAGAGTATTCAAAACCCTCTACTCTCACCAGTTCAATTAACAGTTCAATTGATCGATTGATTCGTTCTAGGTACGCTGTCGTAGATAATTGAAAAAACAATTGAAAACACTCCAGAATTAGCAGTCTAATCAAAGAAAATCATTGAACTGCTAATACTGGAAAACTCTTTCACTAGTTTAATCAAGTGAGAGTAGCGGTTCAAAACAATGAATTTAATAGAGTTTGTGCATAACAACAAAATTTGCTTGAAATCGAGATTTACTTTTACTATTAATTAAGCCCTAAGAATATTTTAGAAATTATAACATATTTAAACTTTCGCGACTTGTACACATAGTTAGAATATTTTCGGGCTTATATCGGACAAACTAAGCAAACCATTACTGAAAGAGTCAAGGAACATATCGCAGCTGTCAAAAACCGCCAGGTGAAAAATTCAGCGATAGCGGAACATCTTCTTAAATCAGGATCAAACTACTGGATATAATTGCACAAACTATCGGTACTTTTCAACGATCGCTATTATTATAGCCGAATTGTGCGTGAAGCGGTTGAAATTAAGAAACACAAAAATTTTAATCGGGAATGTGGTTTACAACTGTCGCAAACGTGGGATCCGGTCCGGATGAAAAAAGTGGTGGCTTATCGTCCGACATTGTCAGTGTAGTGTGTCGCAACTCTAATAGTGCTTTGTGATAGCTGATTGAGGGTAGTCTGAAACCTCATCAGCCGAAGATGCGAACGGGTGCCAGCCATCAGTCTTCTCGTGACCACGATGACTGTAACGTCGTCGAAACGTCGAGGTAGAATTGCAATAAATTACTACGCAATTAAGAATAAGTAACAATACCTGTAGCACATTCCAGAAGCCTCCCTGTCATATTCTCTGAGGAACTGAGTAGCTTCCGCCGCGTTGGAGTTCGTACCCTGAGAAAATAAAACGCGCAAAGGTCAATCATACTCGTACCTACACACACTCACGCCCGTATCCTGGACGGACAGGCAGAAACCAGCCAGCCCTTTTGATACAAATATAGATCATTGCCATTCTCACACTTTGGCTGTAGCTGAAAATCACTAACTTATTTGAAGTAGGCACCATTATACTGAGATACGGCCTTTATGAGCTTATGTGGCACACCCACATATGGCCTAAAAGGCCATAGAACTTGATGCATGTGAGTTAGTTTGCAAGGTAGTGCTGTACTTGTACCTTAACTATTTTATGTAATCAACTTTTCTATGTGATGCTTTATCTGTGTCTGTAAGCAAAAATAAATTATTTATCTATATATCTATCCCTCTGCCATGATGATTCAGACAAATCTATTTCGCTTTGTGGCGATTACGTATACATCGCTCTGCGCGCGCGCTATATACTCCGACATTGTTGCATAGCGCAAATAAAATATTTCAATTACTATAAATATTTTAATAATATTTCTTAATGATTCGCAATACTCATATATAGTTACGGCGTATACTATTTTTATTTTTAATGCACTAACCCGTGCTAAGGACAAATTTAAAAACCTATTTAGAGGCTAAAAAAATCACCCATGCCGGGATTCAAATCCGCAACCTCTGGCTATCTGTGCCTGAGCTCTACCAATTGAGCCAATGGGCAAATGGGTTGCGGCTTCGAATCCCGGCATGGGTGAAATTTTTAGCCTCTAAATAGCTTAGTTACGGCGTGCTATGGAAAGGGCTATGCTAGGGGTTTCTCTGAAAGATCGAATACGTAACGAAGTCATCCGACAGAGAACCAAAGTCACCGACATAGCCCACCGAATTAGCATGCTGAAGTGGCAGTGGGCCGGGCATATCACCCGAAGAACTGATAACCGATGGGGTAGAAGAGTTCTTGAGTGGAGACCGCGGATCGGTAAACGTAGTGTAGGACGTCCTCAGACTCGGTGGAGCGATGATCTTCGCGAGGCGACTGGCAAGAGCTGGATGAGAGTAGCCGAGGACCGTGCTCAGTGGCGTGCAATGGGAGAGGCCTATGTCCAGCAGTGGACAATCGTAGGCCAATGATGATGATGATATATAGTTATGTATTAGACGGGTTTAATCGCGATCATTTATTTGTTAAAACGTAATTACCTTATTTCTCGACGTCGCAGCGTTACTATAGTCAATTATTGTGATTTTTTTTATTAAGTTCTTTATTTCGAGATGTAAGTATAAATTAACAATTTTGTAACACCACAACACAATATAGGTATACAAGAAAAATAAGGTGAATACAAGAAAAATAAGGTAAACAAGAAAAATGAGGTAGAAAAGGCAAATTATTGTGATTAGTCACTTTTAAAAGGAAAGAAAAAGTAATAAATAATCGCGATTATATTTCTCTATTCCCTATAGCTTCATCAACAGTCATCAGTCGCTGTAAGCAGGCACGTCCATCTAATATTTTGTTTTACGCTTTGTAACTACTATCAGACTGTTCCTACATTGTGCTTAAATGCATAGCAGTAAATTCTGGTGACACAGAAGATCACGTGAGCAGATCCGAGAGATCAGTCCCTTCCCTCGTTTCGCGAGGTAATTACTTGTGACGGTCTAGTTTTGTGGAGGCTTGAGATTTTTCGGAATCCGTTTTTAGTCGTTTGTAGGACTCCGCATATTAAAAGGACAGGTGGTGAGCGAGCGAATAGGTACCCTCTATTAACCAAACCTAGTTTCTCTAATCATATTAAGCGAACAAGATCCCATGAGTGCAGTCAATGCAGTGAAACGCTTCTAAACATTAACCACTTTTCCTACAAAAGTAGGAATGATTAACGCAGGAGTTAGCCATCGCGATTCTCAACCATATTATAGGGAGCTAAGCGACTCGACCAACACGCCACCATCCGCATGGCATTTCGCGAACTTATGCGATCAAAATCTTGTCAATCATCAGAATCTATAATATAAAAATGAATCGCCGAATGTGTTGGTAAGCGCAAATCTCGAGAGCAGCTGAACCGATTCGCAAATTTTTTTTAGAATATTCCTTGAAGTACGAGGATGGTTCTTACGTAGAGAAAAAAAAATACAGAATTGACTGTTAGGTGGTACGAAGTTCGCTGGGCCAGCTAGTTGTTTAATAATAGCGTAGTAAAGTTATCGATAGGAAAATTAAAAAAATACAATCTCTAGACATTTTGGAATCAGGCGATATTTTGAGGAAGGGACATTTTGGCCGAGGAACCTTTTAGGAAAGTTACATTCTGGAACCAGGGGACATTTTGAGAAAGGGATATTATGGACCTGAACGGATGCAGGGACCACATTTGCCAAGCCATGGGCAGTGACTGGAAGAGGAGAGCTGAAGATCGGGCTCAGAGGCGTGTCTTGGGAGTGGCCTGTCCAGCAAAGGACTGACAGCAGCTAATTATCATGAGAATGATGATTGAAAGGCAGCCACGGCGTGTCTTTATTAATGTATAAGAAAAAAACAAACAGGATAATGGACGCAGCGTAGGACGCCCTTTGACCAGGTGGAGCGAGGACATTCGCAAAGCGGTGGGCAGTGACTCGAAGAGGAGAGCCGAAGATCGGGCTTAGTGGCGTGACTTGGGATAGGCCTATGTCCAGGAGTGGTCTGACACCAGCTGATATGATGAAGATGATAGACCATAAAGACACAGAATTTACTGAAGTAAGAAGTCAACGGGCAGGATGCGGTCTTAGGTACCTAATTGTTGCAATTTCACGTAACAAGTAAGATAAGTACCTGCCTATATTATTGTTATCATCAAGCGACCTTCGTAGATGCGCGTGCGCGTGACACATTAAATCACTGCCCGGACAACAAAGCTTTGGCTGCCTTGTCCATCGTAAGGCATTATGTTTCTGCCTATTTCAAGTACATAAACATACAATACTATATCAACCCTTGTATGTCCCCACTGGGGCACGGGTGTCTCCCTGCATCGCAGGAAGGTTAAGCCATACTCCACCAAAGAGGCCAAGTCCGGTTGGTGGAGGATTGTAAGACTGTGGCGGGTCAGAAGTTATCACGCCGCCCATAAGGCCTCTGTCATGGCTTAACGACTGCCATTATATGACAGCCGGCACCAACGGCTTAACGTGCCTTGCGAAGCACGGAAGCGCTCGGAAAAATGCCACCGTGGCGGTAGTCACGAGACTGTCACCCATCCTGCACCTGACCGCGCCTGTTGTTGCTTAACTCAAGTGATTGATTCCAATAACTCGGTTCCGCTAGGCCACGAGCGCTTCAAGTTAGTAATTAGGTCCCGACCATTTTTTTCACCTTGTAGGTAATGTTATGTCCTGCTGTACTACATTCAAAAGGCAACCTTCACGGTGGCCGAAGATGGCATGACGCCGCGCGATGACAAAATTGCCCTGCTAACTGCTTGCGGGCGCTATTATATTTTATTTAGGTTTTTCCTTTGTGTGACCCCCCCCCTCCCCTCCCCAACTTAAGCGTCAGACCTTGCTTTGGACGATATTCGGTACGTACCGACGCCAACGAACAAAAAAGATACCAAGCGGAGTAGACATCACGGCGACAGTAAGAGAACTTAGTTGGGGAATCTTTAATAATATGTTTAGAGTGGTATTGAAGTCTGTTTGACCTTGAAAACGTAAAATGTGTTTCGGAGGAGCACTACTTATCCTAAGCCACAGGTTTTAACCTTTTTAGGGAGCAGGGTAACACTGCCCTAGAGATAAGGTCACTGGAAGATGTTGCTTGATAAGGTCACTGGAAGATGTTACTTGATCAGGTCACTTGAAGATTATACTTTTTTTTAATAAACCAATCCGTGCTAAGGACAATTTAAAAAAACCTATTTAGAGGCTAAAAATTCCCCACCCATGCCGGGATTCGAACCCGTGACCTCTGAAGTCTTTTTTAGTGAGCAGGGTACCACTGCCTTAGAGACAAGGTCACTGGAAGATGTTACTTAATAAGGTCACTGGAAGATGTTACTTGATAAGGTCACTGGAAGATGTTAATTGATCAGGTCACTGGAAGATTATACTTTTTTTAATGCACTAATCCGTGCTAAGGACAATTTAAAAAAAATATTTAGAGTCTAAAAGTTCCACCCATGCCGGGATTCGAACCCGCAACCTCTGAAGTCTTTTTTAGTGAGCCGGGTACCACTGCCTTAGAGACAAAGTCACTGGAAGATGTTAATTGATCAGGTCACTGAAAGATGTTACTTGAAATAATTATATTCCTAAATGACTTTTTACTAAGGTAAAACAAATCGGGTAATAATATTCATTTAAGAACCATCTGTTCAGGACTATAAAATAAAAAGATAAATGGTTTCACTGTCCGTATTTAGTTATAAGTAAGTATTCTCTCATAGTCGTGTATTTATAATTAACTAGTTGACCTAGGAAACTTTATACCGCCTAACAGTCGATTCTTTAATTTTTTTTATTTTTCTCCGTAAGAACCATCCTCGTACTTCAAGGAATATTCTAAAAAAAGAATTAGCGTAATCGGTTCAGCTGCTCTCGAGATTTGCGCTTACCGACGCGATATCAACCCTTGCACGTACCCACTGTTGGGGCACGGGTATCTTCCCGCATCGCAGGAAGGTTAGGCCATACTCCACCATGAGGGCCAAGTCCGGGTTGGTGGAGGATTGTAAGACAGTGGCGGTCCTTACTGTCAGCAGTTATCGAGCCGCCCATGAGGCCTCTGACATGGCTTTTTTTTGTAAATATGTAAATCTTGCTAAGTATTAATGTTGTAAATAGTTATAGAAGCGCTCGTGGCCAAGGCGAACCGAGTGATTGGAATCAATCACTTGAGTTAAACAACTTAACTTACAGGAAAATTTATTATTTTATTAAGTATAAATTTATTATTGTATTGTAATTATTTTCAAGTGCCGTTTTGTTTTGTAACGGGGCTGTTGATTTCCTAATAAATAAACAGAAATAAAAAATAATCCTACAAGAGCGATGGTATTTAGCGGAGCTGTAGATCTAGAGGTCGCGGTTCGAATCCCGACGTTGTTTTTTAAGTTATGTACAGTTGTGAGGTTACAGTAGTAATACTACTCGCAAAATGTGAACAAAACCATCTTGAGGAAACCCTTGTGTCTGAAGTGTCAAGCGCACTACGTACAATGGCCGTACGTATAATTTTATTGAAACACTTGTTTTAAGTAATGATTCGATTCAGTGCACTATTATGATATAACTAGCTTATGCCCGCGACTCCGTCCGCGTGGACTTTAGAGATTCAAGGAACAAAATTTTGCAACCCCGTTCACTCATTTATGGAAATATGGCAGTTTTAGACTAAAAAGTCACAGTTTAAGGTTAGAATCTTGTTTACTAAATTGGACAAGTAAGAATAAATAGACTGTACAATAAAGTGTTCTCTCTTACTCTCTCTCGTTGATTGTTTAACGAAGGTACCATTTCATCAGACTCTGGCGGCCAGACGAACGGACGTACCCCAGATCGAACAATGGCTATTATATCGACGAAACGCTTTCACTTGAAATTTCAGCTCTGGGAGCCAATCCTCACTTCATTAGCAAGTAAGTCGTATACGACTCTAAGGCTTATGACTTGGAATTCTACGTAAATAGCTTATGACTTGGAATTCTACATTAAATTCGATTGAGAAAATAAGTATCTACCGACTCTGTCGTTATCAACCCTTGTATGTCCCCACTGCTGGGGCACGGGCAGTAGCGGCGTTAGGGTAGGGCGCGGTAGGGCGACCGCCCAGGGCGCCCCTTTGTGAACGCCGTTTATATATTTATAACTACTTAAATTTCCCTAAATTATTTTCTAAGGTTAACACGAGCAGTAGACATAATTAAAACTGTTTTTATACGGATTTATGCTCGTTTATTACATTTTTACACTTTTCCAACGTTTCGGCACTTTTTCAGGTGCCGTGGTCCCGGATGACTGAGGTGACGGGCGTCTTTTAGAAAGCATTAACGGTTAGTTTACTACCCTCGGCAAAAATTACAAAAGTTAATTATGAAGTTTATTCGTTAATACTCGTATACGAACCACTTTTACTACGGCACCAATCCCGAAATCGCGTAAAGAACAGTGTTTTCATAGAAACGTGCAATATCTACACAACATATATAACATTCGATGAGCCTTGAGCTTCTCCAGAAAAAAAAATCGAGGTTGAATTTTTCAACTGTCTTTTAGATTCTACGCTAATTTTCATCAATGAAAGATTTGAACAGTTAAATAAGTACTCGGAATCATGGCCTTTTTTGTGTAATATTAAACAGATTCCGGAAAAAAGCTGAGCGTATTAAACTGTCTGTATTTCGAGGATGCATGGAGGTATCAAGCTGACATTTAAACTATATACTCAAGTATCTCTCTCTCTTCATTGGTCCTTTAACTCCTAGCAGAGCATCGGGCCTCAACCACAGATTTCCATTTCTGACGGTGGTTCGCGGCAGCTGTTATCGACTTGGCCTCTTGGTTTATTGATCTTTTCCAGATGGTCCTTGGCCGCCCCCTCTTTCGGCTGCCCAATGGGGTATACGTAAGTGCTTGTCTAGACAGGCATCTCTTGTCGCGCCGTAGTGCGCCATTTCCTATCCAGGATTTCTAGGTAAACTGGTATCTGATTGGAACACTTCCAGAGGTTCTGGTTCCGTGTTCTTTGTGGCCAGAATATCCCCAGTATCTGCCTGAGACATTTGTTTAATAAATACCTGCAGCCTGTGTGAGATGTCTGAACGCACGAACCAGGACTCGGAACCGTACAAGAGAACCTATTTTACGTTGGAGTTGAAAACTCGTATCTTCGAAAAACGCGAAAGCTGCGCTGATCCCCGAAAGTTTTTGAGTTGGGCAAATACTCAAGTCTATATATGACGATATATGGGACTATATATAGTCCCATAGAGTTGTAAAAAATCAAACTGCTAAGTTTATGTAAAAAAAAGATTGTATCGAAAGCGCATTCTATCAAATTTGAGAGAGAGAGAGAGAAATAAGTTTGAAGGCGCGAGTAAAATAAGGAGGAGGGGGGCGCCGTATGAATCTCGCCCAGGGCGCTGGTAGTGCTAAAACCGGCACTGGGCACGGGTCTCTTCCTGCATCGCAGGAAGGTTAGGCCATACACCACCACGGGGGCCAAATCTGGGTTGGTGGAGGATTGACAGTGGCGGGCCTTACTGTCAGAAGTTATCAAGTCATAAGGCCTCTGACATGGCTTAACGACTGCCATTATATGACAGCCGGCACCAACGGCTTAGCGTGCATTGCGAAGCACGGAAGCGCTCGGAAAAATGCCACTAGCGATAGTCACGGGACGCTCACCCATCCTGTACCTGACCGCGCCTGTTGTTGCTTACCCAAGTGATTGCCAATCACTCGGTTCACCTAGGCCACGAGCGCTTCGCCTAGGCCACGAGCGCTTCGCCTAGGCCACGAGCGCTTCGCCTAGGCCACGAGCGCTTCGCCTAGGCCACGAGCGCTTCTCGAGCGACTCTGTCGAGTTATCTTATATTTAAGGCACAAATGTCTAAGCCTTCGTACATTTTGCGTCTACGCTTTCAATTCGCAAGGGCGAGAATCGACCCCCTGCACGCTCAGCCTACAAGGTAATCAAACAAGGTTGCAGGATCAGGCAATTTAAAAGCGTACTCAAAAATACTACATGTCCTCAATTCGTAACTCCTTTTTTCTATAAAACTTCAGTAACAACCCTCGTGTGTCCCCACTGCTGGGGCACGGGTCTCTTGCTGAATCGCAGGAAGGTTAGGCCATACTCCACCACGGGGGCAAAGTCCGGGTTGGTGGAGGATTGTAAGGCAGTGGCGCGCCTTACAGTCAGAATTTATCAAGCCAGCCAAAAAGCCTCTGAGATGGCTTAAAGACTGCCATTACATGACAGCTAACATTACCGGCTTATCGTGCCTAGCGAAGGGCGGAAGCGCTCGAAAAAAATGCCACAAGCGGTAGTCACGGGATGGTCACCCATCCAGCATCTGACCGCAGGTGTTATTACTTAACCCAAGTGATTGATTCCAATCACACGGTTCCACTAGATTCTATAGGCTATGCGAACGATTTACACGCTAAACTTGTAATGGCGCAAACCTCTGACTCATGACTTTAAAATGTATTTTTTAATTACGACAAAACTTTTCATAATTTTTTTTTTAAATATAGATATTTTTTAAAATTAATATATATTTAAAAAAAAATTACCGTTACAAACTGTTATTCAAATCGGCACACCATTCCCCGGTGTGTGACGTCATAGTTGGTTGGTCAACGTAAGGCGCAGTGCTTCCGATTAAGGGGTTCCGGGTTCGCTTCCCGGTGATGCGGAACGAGTGCGTTTGTTTCGGCTCGCAGGTAAACGAACCATGTAAATTGGATTCGGTTATTTTATAGATCGAACGAATCCAATAATTTTAAAAACCGAGCTAAGCTAACCGGGGCGACTCACCGGCATCAGTGAAATTTCGAACCTCTTTACAATATTCTGTGTGGGCAGCAACATATTGTAAATTAGCAGAGAATAGTGTAAAGAGGTTCGAAATTTCACTGATGCCGGTGAGTCGCCCATTAGCTCAGTTGGAAGAGCGCAGGCACGGATAGTCAGAGGTCGCGGGTTCGAATCCCGGCATGGGTGGAATTTTTAGCCTCTAAATAGGTTTTTCATTGGGTAGTTTAGAATAAAAAAAATATATAAAAGCCTAGTATCTACTTAGTTTTCGCAGGTCAGCACAGACCTGTAAAAGTACCTAAGTAGTGCAGTTTTTATTTCGTTTTATCCTAAACTAGCCAAAAAAATCCATTTTTATTCTTCAGCCATGTCTTAAAAGAAGTTACCTACTCTGGAGATTTTATACATAAAATTAAACTCTTTTTCGAGTCCTTTTTATTTTGAGAGAGAGAGAGAGAAATAATTTATTTAACGGCACAATACTAAAAACATAACAAAATTTATATAATATATAAATTTTCAAAGTATATATTATATATATATGTGCACTTAAAAAGTTATTGCAATTTTAAAAGTGTGATAGGTAGGTACTTAGTTTTGCAGGCAAGTGTATCTATCTCTCCTTTCTATAATATAAAAATGAATCGCTGAATGTGTTGGTAAGCGCAAATCTCGACAACAGCTGAACCGATTTCGCTAATTCTTTTTTCAGATTATTCCTTGTGGTACGAGGATGGTTCTTACGGAGAGAAAAATACGGTACGTAGTTCGCTGTGTCAGTAAGTCCTTTCTTCTGTAATATAAAAATGAATCGCTGAATGTGTTGGTAAGCGCAAATCTCGACAACAGCTGAACCGATTTCGCTAATTCTTTTTTCAGAATATTCCTTGTGGTACGAGGATGGTTCTTACGGAGAGAAAAATTAGGTACGTAGTTCGCTGTGTCAGTAAGTCCTTTCTTCTGTAATATAAAAATGAATCGCTGAATGTGTTGGTAAGCGCAAATCTCGACAACAGCTGAACCGATTTCGTTAATTGTTTTTTCAGAATATTCCTTGTGGTACGAGGATGGTTCTTACGGAGAGAAAAATAAGGTACATAGTTCGCTGTGTCAGTAAGTCCTTTCTTCTGTAATATAAAAATGAATCGCTGAATGTGTTGGTAAGCGCAAATCTCGACAACAGCTGAACCGATTTCGCTAATTCTTTTTTCAGAATATTCCTTGTGATACGAGGATGGTTCTTACGGAGAGAAAAATACGGTACGTAGTTCGCTGTGTCAGTAAGTCTTTTCTTCTGTAATATAAAAATGAATCGCTGAATGTGTTGGTAAGCGCAAATCTCGAGAGCAGCTGTACCGATTTCGCTAATTCTTTTCCACGCGCACGGCGTCGCGGGCAAAAGCTAGTCTACATAACTCAGAAAACGAATTCATTGGTACATGCTCGCACTGGGGTTCGAACTGGGTCTCTCGCTTCCGAGTCCATCGTTCTAGCCACTGGGCCACCGCGCTTAAATAAATTACATTGCTTTAATAGCCGTGTTTATCTCGAGTTAAGCATCGCCTATAATTACCGCATGCATGCAAAGATAGAATCAATCACATCGCTGCTAATTTAACACTTACCATTCTGAAGTACTCCTCAGCAAACGCATACTGTGCGGTGAAAGTCAACGCAGCGACCAACATTAAAGACTCCATCTTGGAAAATTTAACTGTCATTTTGTCACTTAGTTCGTATCGAGTCACCGGCTTTGAGTTTGCCACTGGATTTTTTCAGGTTTTCAGTGCAGGGGAAACGTTTGGGCTATGAGACATTCTTGCAGAGTTTCAGGTTAATTTTATTTACAGGTGGGATTAAAATACTTTGGAGTTATGTGGTCTATGATGAGTGAAATCAAAAGGAAAGTTAATTTTCGGCAAATGAGATCACAGTTTGGTTTTGGAAAGATAAGACACGAGCTTGACAAAGCTAGAAACTTGTTTTACGTTAGTTTTACTAATGGTATACTCGTATACCTATAATTATGTATTAAAGCTACCTTCGCTTGATATCCACTTTCGAATTGAACAAAAAAAGCCGACTCCTAACCTCACTCTTTCCTCTTTTTTCGCAAATCCAAATTTCAATCAAATTTTTCGGCTAGACCGGTGTTATGCTTTTTAGAAAACTGTCTCGGGCTGTTTCTTGTCGCCGACTGGAGGGATACACCCGCCGCTTTTGTTTTCTACATGGTTTGATGAGCACGGCTGGGCCCACGCGGTTGCGGCACGAGCCAAGATGGCCGCCGTCGTAAGACTTGTCTCGGGATCATTTTAAGATCCCCCGCAGACTGCAGACTTTCTATCGGCGTTTTTTTAGAAGACGGAGATCACTAGACTATGTCTCTAAGGATAGGGTACCTAAATCTGATTTAAAATATTTTCAATTCAATTCTGCGTTATGGAGTCACTGCACTAATGGTCCAGTTAATTTCGCCAATGTCACGTTTTAGACAAGATTTAAAATTTTCGATGGCAATTTTTGCTATCTACTGTCAATACCTAAAACCTCCAGATTTACGTATTTTACAACATCCCGCTTTTGAGTAACAAACACCGCTTTTTTTTTGCTCAAATGTATTACAAAAACAAATACTTTTATAATTTCTGAATGAGTTTGCTGAATGAATGGAAACATTTCATTCTGCTTACAATGCAAAATGAAAGCCCCTTCGGGCCGTAGTGCAGTGCAAAAAAGGCCGCGGAAACAGCCGACTACTCTGACTTACCAAAAACACAAATCAAATCAATTAATTTCAACCTAAAGAATGTACAAAATTACAGGATACAGCAAACACAATTGCTGAATGTTAATGTACAATCTAAAATGTAAGCTGCTGCTTACTTTCAATGGTTGTCTGGAAGAAATTACTTTGAGTAATAAGGCCGCCACTTGTACTGTACTGTTATTTTATAAGTCTCTTATGTAATCCCTGGTGTACATGCAATAAATAATATTCTATCTATCTACTTTCTTTGGGCCGTATTGTAGTGGAGAAAAAGGCAGCGGGAAAAAAAACTCCACTCTGACCATCTTTTCTCGAGTATTCTTAAAAAATCTGGCAATGCTGTTACAGAGTTACATTCCTCGCCAAAGCAAACTAGTGAGCCCCACTGACAGAAAGAAGTTTCACGTGAAAATACTTTTGGAAGTCTCAGGACTACAATCACCGTGTGCATCCGACACGGTTCGAGCCATCGCGTGCCGTACTAGTAGATACGTTATTTTATATTCTACTCTACTACGACAGAGCAATGGCGGCAACCGTCACTCCATGGACACTACTAGAGGCAAAGATTAAGTCCGGCAGACATGACTTACCTCCGGTTCCTCGGACGCTGACAGTCGGCTAATCTTTTTAATTTATTTATTGATCTGGTCCATAAATAACATGTACATTATAAGGACCATTGTTAAGCACCGTGTGGTACCCTACTTTGCTGTTTTAATTAAAATATATTAAATATATATATATATATATATATATATACATTGGCCTCTTTGCATCTACTCAATGAGATGATTTATACAGCGTCCAGTGGTATCTTCACTCACACTAGATGGGTGAAGGGACCACTCCGACGCTGTAGTGCCTGGGACATGGTTTTATAGATGGTGTAGGCTTGCTCAGCACCTATACCATCCTGACAGCTTAGTCGGCCTAGCCCACAGGAAAGACTAGTCAATACGTGCGGAGCCAACCAAGCCGCGGGTTTCCTCACGATGTTTTCCTTCACGGTTAGCGTGTGGTATTGCGACTACAAATTCGCAAATGTACGTAACTTTGGAATTAAACAAAGTCATTGGTACATGCCCGCACTCGGGATCGAACCTGGGGCTCTCGCTTGCCAGTCCATGGTGCTACCCACTGAGCTACCACCGCTGCTTTATTTCTATTTATAATTCCGTGTTTATTCGATCATAATAAGCTTATGCTTATGGGCTTGAATGATGAAACTTGCAAACCTCGCAGCTATTAATTGCTGTTTTAAATAAAATATATTTTTATTAAAACAGAAAAGTAGGGCACCATACGGTGCTTAACAACATTGATATATTTCAATTATAAATAGGAACAATTGACAGATAAACTAGGAACAATTAAGCCTCTATCCGATGCCGACTAGCGCCACCAATTGCAAAACATCATATTATCTTCTTGTGTAATGTTATCTATGTATTTATTGTATTAAATCTATCGTCGAGTTAGACCCGTAACACAAGTCATTTAGTTGTACTTATTATAGGCCTAACGATCTGTGCAATATGTCCATGAATATTCATTAGATTAGATCTCTTTACTGTACACACCAGAAAACAAAATACATAAAAATGCTTACATATCTTACATTGCCGTATACAATTGGCGGTCTTATCGCTAAAAGCGATCTCTTCCAGGCAACCTTGGGATGGATAGAACTGAAAGATGAAGAGAGTATGTAGGTGTGTGTACATGAAGTATATTGGAAGAATGTGTACATAAAGTGACTTACAATTAATATTCATACATATCTTCTTCAGGCTATATTAGTCCACTGCTGGACATATCCCTCCCCAGATGAGCGCCATAGCGCAAGGTTTGCCATCATTGGGGGGTAGTGCCCATAATCCCCACGCTGGGCATGCAGGTTGGGGACCGCAGTTTGGTGGAATTGTACTGCAGGGGGCGCTGCTGCCCACCCCCGGTTTGTGTACCTTAGTCCCCAACCCGCATGCCCAGTGTGGGGATTATGGGCACTACCCCCCAATGATGGCAACCCTTGCGCTATGGCGCTCATTAGGGGAGGGATATGTCCAGCACTGAACAAATATAGCCTGAAGGAGAAGAAATAAAAATATTATGGTAATTTTGAACGGTACCTACATACTTATTTTGTTAGTGTAGGTACGTGAAGATTATTTATAGGCCTATCTGTACAAATTATTCTATGACATCATTTTCAAGAAGTAGTAACGCAGGAGAGAGTCTCCAGCTATTAAATGAGTTTGTTTAATAGCCGAGTGGTTATAAGAGCTATATTTCTACAGCAAGCGGACCGACTCGTCGTAGAAAGATGTATTATGTATGTACGCACGAAATGTGAGCAAAAACATGCTTAAGCCTTATGAAATATTGCTAAATGGATGGACACACTTTGGTGTTAAATAACACCTGACAATCAGGCCTTAGCCGGTTATGTTTCAATTATAAAAAAAATCTTATTCTTCTTCAGGCTGTACTAGTCCACTGCTGGACATAGCCCTACCCTAATGAGCGCCACAGTGCCCTGTCTTCAGCTTGCCGCATCCAGCATCTGCCTGCAGTTTTTCGCAGATATAGATAGATAGATAGATAGATAGATAGAGAACACTTTATTGCACAACCAGAAAAATATTACAACCATGATTCTTAAATCTAAGTAATGTTATACATATGGCGGTCTTATCGCTAAGAGCGATCTCTTCCAGACAACCTTTAGATGGAATGGATTGCATGAAGATATAAAATTCTTATAGATAAAATGTATTATAATGTAGAGGACTTCTTAAATGAAGCGCTCGTGGCCTAGTCGAACCGAGGGATTGGAATTAATCACTTGGGTTGAACAACAACAGGCGCGGTCAGGTGCAGGATGGGTGACCGTCCCGTGACTACCGCTAGTGGCATTTTTCCGAGCGCTTCCGTGCTCCGCAAGACACGTTAAACCGTTGGTACCGGCTGTCGTGTATTGGCAGTCGTTAAGTCAAGTCAGAAGCCTTATGAGCGGCTTGATAAATTCTGACAGTAAGGCTCGCCACTGTCTTACAATCCTCCACCAACCCGGCCTTGGCCCCCATGATGGAGTATGGCCTAACTTTCCTGCGATGTAGGAAGAGACCCGTCCCTCTGCAGTGTGGACATAGGTACAAGGGTTGAAATCGATCGAATCGTAACATCACCCTAAATTACGCACGTTAAATCCCGTCGGAATTCTGATGTATGCAAATTGACAGTTGGACGATAAGAATCGATTCTTCAAGTCTCGGTATGCGTAATATAGAGTCTGATATAGACCATTGATCTATGGTCTGATGAATAAGAACAGTCCTTATATTACGTAACATTCCACTCTATCGAGTTAAGCATTTAAACGACTCGAAAGTGTCCAAAAATGTATGCCAAATAATTTGTCTGCTGGAGTAGCTTAAAACAAGTAAAAAACAACGTCACTGAACTCAGTGGCTACTTACCTATATATAATAAGCCCCAGGTCGACGGAGTTTCTTCTTAAAAACAACATAACCTCACGCCTGAATCCCAGAGGGGTAGACAGAGACTAGGGACTGCTAACTGCCAAGATCCTGAAAGATCACCTTCGCTTCGTCCACGTTCATTAGTCGTTCATGCACGCACGCCGGTCAAACCACAAACAAGGTATTTCATTTAAAAATGCCTTATTGACCGTCACAAAATAATAGTTTATTTTATGACGGTCCATTTCAAAATCTAGATCATTTTGGAGAAAAGGTGGACAAAAAAACTCCATCTTTAAAATTCCACTCCATCTCAATTCCCTGATACCATTGCCGCCTGGGACGTTCCTTACCGGCCCTACCACCCACATTTGTTACATATTATATTTGTTTCGACTTCCTTCATCCTCTCCACACAAACATTCTAATTAAATCTTTCAAGCCGGACGCTCGTAGTATTTTGTTGGACGTAGAATTAATTTCAGACACTTTCAAAATGACGTGTAAGTACAATGCGAAGAAACGCGATCCTGGCAGACAGCTGTTACGCTCCGAATGTGAAATACAAACAGACAGGCTGGTCGACTGTCCCGTTTTATATTACTACCAGGCCCGGATTTAGGCGGTGGCACGCTGACTGTAAGACCCTCAGATCATTTTTGTGTTCTGAGGTAAGACCGAAGGTCTCGGGTTCGATTCCCGGCCGGTCCAAACTAGGAAACCAACTTTTCTAGTTTTTCTCGGGTCTTGGATGTTCTATGTATGTACTTATTGTATTAAATTAATCGTCAAGTTAGCACCTGTAGCACAAGTCATTTAGTTGTACTTAGTATAGGGCTAACGAGATCTTTGTACTTAATACTTACATTTATTATTTTTTTACAAGTCCATACCATTTTTTTATGTAGATAGCCTAGAAACGGCCCACTGCGGGGCACTGTCCTCTCAGAGAGATGGTATGGGCTAGTTTACGCGGTGAGCCGCGGACTGGCAATTTAAGGCATCATCATAATCAGCCAGTGTAGGTCCACTGCTGTCCATAGCCCTCTCCCAAGCGACGCCACTGAGCCCGATCTTCGGCTCTCCTCTTCCAGTCACTGCCCACCGCTTTGCGAATGTCGTCGCTCCACCTGGTCACAGAGCGTCCTACGCTGCGTCCATTATCCTGTTTGTTTTTTTCTTATACATCAATAAAGACACGCCGTGGCTGCCTTTCAATCATCATCCTCATAATAATTAGCTGCTGTCAGTCCTTTGCTGGACAGGCCTCTTCCAAGACACGCCACTGAGCCCGATCTTCGGCTCTCCTCTTCCAGTCACTGCCCACCGCTTTGCGAATGTCGTCGTTTCACCGCAAATTGTATAAGAACGAGATGTTAGAATATTTAAATGAGAAAGAACTAAGATAGTCCGGCTCATTGCATCCGAAAAGAAATTTGACATCTTTTAATTGCAAGCGTAGGTACTAGAAACTGGTGGTGTGTCATTTATAGGAATAGGAGTTGGTTATATATTCACGACGCTGGATGCGGTCGTCGTAGGAACGTTGTAACGATGCAAACCTCTTTACACGTATCTATCATTTTCAAATATTTAAATTACGTCACACATTTTTCAATTTCCCTCATTTTTCATCATTACAACTTTACACCTGTCTAATTTGTGCTTTACCCTTCGACCAGCTATTTTGCCTTATCAGTTTTTATCAAGTTTTTCTGTTTTATTATACCTACTAATAATCTACAAATAAAACAACACCCGAGTGCTTAGTGCGAGTTTGACAGCTCCAATCGAATAATTTTACTACCGCGTTAATCGAGCATTGAGTAGTGAGTATGAGTAAGTTAACCGTTCGAACTGGCAAAACGCTGTCACAGTACAACTCGCACTCGCGTTTATTCGTGTTTTGGCTGGTAAACGTGTTCACTTCTCAACGTAAACCATTACAACTCGCACTCAGCAATTTTAATTTCCATACTTGTCGCTAGGAGGCGCTTCCTCGATAGAAATATGAGTTTACGTTAACGCGATCGAGTAGTTAAAAAACTCGCACAAAGCACTCTGAGTGAGCGGTTAACTTACTCATACTCACTACTCAATGCTCGATTAACGCGGTAGTAAAGTTATTCGATTGGATCTGTCAAACTCGCACTAAGCACTCTGAAGTCGTTCCAGTTCTTATTATTTGTAAAGGATATACAGCATTTCAACGTGAAGCTTGGAACACCATGAAGGAGGCTGCAGTGGGCATCAAATGGCTGATGATGATGCATCATCCACTGCAGCTTCCTTCATGGTTTTCCAAGCTTCACGTTCCTATGCCGTCCGCATCCAGCGATAATTCCACCGTAGCGTACGTGTGTATGTCACTGCACTCCTAAGCTGCGGCTGGACTGAGTGCTTAATGCGAGTTTTTTAACTACTCGATCGCGTTAACGTAAACTCATATTTCTATGGCATCGAGGAAGCGCCACCTAGCGACAAGTGTGGAAACTAAAATTGCTGAGTGCGAGTTGTAATGGTTTACGTTGAGAAGTGAACACGTTTACCAGACAAAACACGAATAAACGCGAGTGCGAGTTGTACTGTGACAGCGTTTTGCTAGTTCGGACGGTTAACTTACTCATACTCACTACTCAATGCTCGATTAACGCGGTAGTAAAGTTATTCGATTGGATCTGTCAAACTCGCACTAAGCACTCTGATTTGAATAAAAAAAATTCTATGCGTTTGTGTGGCGCCCTGGATGGTTTAGATTCACAAATCATCCCGGTAGATGGCGCTGCAGGCATGACAATGTCCGTTGGGTCCGCTAGTGTACCTATGTATAATAATTGAAAGAACAATTAATTGCAAAATATGACTTGTAATCAAATATATATAATTTTGTTAACCATAATGCTTAGAATATTATCAGCTTAAAGACACTTGTAATTTAATGTAAGTTGTATTGCACGGCGACTGTGGGTCGGTGGTTTTACCAATACAATAATTATAAATACTAATATAAAATAACATAGCTACCTACGGTCTGGTAGCTTTTAGAATATAGGTACCTCGGCTCTAGAGTAGGCTTCGGTTTTCGCCCAAAGCACACGAGTGTAAAACTTCTTCCCGCTGTGCCCTTCGCATTAAGTGTCATATTAGTTCCGATTTCGAAATTAAGTGTCATTATAGTAGACTTTTAGTCCGGATCTACTTACGGGTCTACAATGTGTTGTGCTTACGAAAGTTTTAGTTCAAAAAGGTGTCATATATTTCGAATTTAAGTGTCATATTAGTTCCGATATTTCTATTACACGAGCCGAGGTATATTCTAAAAGCTAACAGACTGTACATAGTTACAATAGATGAAACAACCTCCTTACTGTATAAACCATAAGTATGCTTTTTAATTTACAATAATTTTATTTGAATAGGTACTGTTTGGTGTCAGTAGCTATAATTACATTTCTGTGACATTGACACGACCTACAAGTTTTGATTTCAGTCCAATTTTTTGTTTAATTTATTTAGAGGCTAAACATTCCCACCCAGGCCGGGTCTCGAACCCGCGACCTCTGGCTAACAGTGCCAGCGCTCCCCCAACCGAGCTAATGGGCGACTAACAGGCATCAGTGCAATTTAGAACCCTTTACAATACTGTCTGTATTACGTGAAGGCAGTCCCGGCATGGGTGGATTTTTTAGCCTCTAAATAGGTTTTAAAAAAATTTTCCTTAGCACGGTTAGTGCATTAAAAAGAATATAATTCGGTTCAATAGTTAGGGCTTTATTTTCAATGTGAAATTCTTTGTTCAAAATACGTTTCACTTACGAATGATACTTCGAACGATTGATTGTTCGACGCCTTTTTTCGAACCAACAAGCAGTCGGTGTATAAACATTCGATTGAATAAGGCGTCGAACAATCAATGGTTCGAAGTATCATTCGTAGGTGAACCGTATTTCGAAAAAAGAATTTTCGGAGTGAAGTACCGGGGAACCCCTTGAGATCTGCCCATTTTGTGGATCTGCACAGTTAAGTACAGTGCTACACAAGAAATAAGTCCCGCGGATTTACCTGCGCAGATGACCAAATTTTGGATGTGCGGCAAGTTGATCGTCCAATCAGATAGTTTTATTTTATGGCAGGCCGCGCGCCTTTGTTGCTATTGGTTGATTCAACGTCATCGATGCAGGTGACTATTAGTTTGGCAATATTAGCGTGAGCGAAATAGGTAGCGCTACTGCGCCAATCAATTCTGCACCTTAACCGTATCGGTCAAATATAATGTTAAATGTACTTATAACTTCGGGTACTTTCGTTACACTTCTTAATAGTCTGCGCGAACGTAGATCCCCGAAGGGACTTTTGGTAGTACATTATGTGTAGTACTGAACCTACATTCGTGTTTAGTTGTTATTAAACGGGTTTAATTGCGATTATTTATTAGGTAAAACGTTATTACCTTATGTGAGTTATGAGTATCTCGAATCATTAAGAAATATTACATTCGTGTTTTGAGTCCTACTCCTGAAGCCTTGAAAATTATATTTATTGTCCGAGTTTTAAGGCTGCTCTTGCGACTGGCATGCTCTCGCTCGCTCATTCAATTTTTACAAATGATCAATTGTAAATTGTAAACGACCTCTGTGGCGTAGCGGTAGCGCGTCTGCCTACCATGCAAGAGGTCCCGGGTTCGAATCCCGGCTGGAAACAAAAAAAAAATAATAAAGTCCAGGTCATGGATGTTTACATGTTTGTGATGTTGTTGTTTCTGGTTCCCACGACACAGGGTATCCTAGTGTGGGGCCAGAAGCAATGTATGTGCTAGTATGTAAAATAAAAAAAAAAAATGTAATGTAAGTAAATGTGGTCTGCGCTTATTTTTGTGAATTCATATTTTTATATGTTTGCAAAGTTATGTTAGCGAGACTAATCGCGCCTGTATATCGACGTTTTATCTGAGGCCGTTTCAAGATTCATGGTAAAAGTGCGGAACTTAGAGCCGAAACCTGCGATTTCCGCTAAAGACTATTTTTGTGAATTTATTTTTTTATTATGTTTGCAAAGTTATGTTAGCGAGACTAATCGCGCTTGTATATCGACGTTTTATCTGAGACAGTTTCAATATTCTTGGCAAAAGTGCGGTACTTAGGGCCGAAACCTGCGATTTCCTTTAAAGACTGCAGTGCGGTCCTGTCGATCAATCAATCCGCCCGTACTCGTCCACTGCTAGACTTAGGCCTCCTCTAAGACACGCTACTTCCCTCTTTCCTTAGTCATCCTCATCCAGCCACTGCTAGCAAACTGCCTCAGATCGTCGGCTCGACAAGCCGGAACTGATGTATTAGGTTTAAGATGACTTGAGAAAACATGGTCAGAGTGGATTTTTTTTCCCCCTGCCTTACTAAAGTCCGGTAGCTTTTAGAATATACCTCGGCTACTTTCGGCTAGAATTTTAACTTTACATAACTTTTCAAATTAGTGAAGAAAAGTTTTATACAAAGCAGGAAGTAGCGTTACACTCGTGTGCTTTCGGCGAAAACCGAAGCCTACCTTAGAGCCCGAGGTATATTCCACAAGCTGACTGTACGCAGGTAGTAGTATCATGCCCAACAGATAACTTGCACATAAATCCACGCAGTCAGGATAAATTAATATTTCTTATTTATTTATTAATTTTATCCCGAACGGTGAAGCTACTTAAAGACAATTAGAATATTTTCAAATATTTGTTGATCCCTAGGTTCACAGTACCTACGTACCGTAACACTGACACAAACAATGTGTATAGATACTACTGGTACACTATCAGAAATACAGCTATTGTATAAAGTTTTTTAAAATTCGAGAACGTTTGAATGGACACTTAATTTTTATTTCATTCGCAAATTCGCATGTAACTGAATGAGACAATACTGTCAGGAATGGATAGCAGAAAGTGTCATATTGGAGAGAAATAAAGATGACATATTAGGCAGAAATTGTATCATAGTAAACAGTTGTACAAGTTTTAAATTGGACTGCAATACAAGTTAGTGTTATATTACATTACACAGCAAATAAATGTCATATTTGAATATGACAGTGTCACATTGGACGACCTTACAATGTAAGCGACAGAAATAAATGCGAGCAGTGTAGTAATAATTTGTCTTTATCTGCAGAATCCAAGATCGAATAGGAAAAGATAGATAAACAGTAGAACAAAAACGGGACAGAAATGGGGAGGATTTTCTATAAAAAATAGAAGCATTTACTTAGCCAATGTCTATTACTTTAATAATGTATACTTAAAACATTATGACTAACCGTAATATTGGCCAGCTAGCCACAAGGCAGTTAACTTCACACTTCTCTAAAGTAATAATTTTGAATTGTGACTTAAACTTTCCTATGTTTCTTTCCAATTTTCACGTGTAATATATAAATAAAATAATCACATGCCTATTTTCTGATCAACTATTGGTGCTCAATGATTAAACCATTGGCCAATGTGCTAAATGCTTAGCTTTATAAAATTTTAAGTAAAATTTTTGGTACACAATAGTTAAAGAAATAATGCATTCCCATGGCCAACCTTTGCGTCAGCTCTATCTATCCTAAAAAAGCAGTATTCTAACTTATAACCGTTGTTGATTGCGTATCTAAATTATTAACACTATTTTCACTATTCTCTAAATTCACCACAGCATCGTTCGGCAAACTATTATAAATCTTTTTCCTGACCGACGTGTCAATATTATGTCTTCGCTGCATGTGCTTTTTATAGTTAGACCCATTTGTGAAGTCTCTACGACAATAAATACATGTGTAAGGCTTAGCCCCTGTGTGTTGACGTACATGTAGGTTCAAACGAGTCTTAAAACGGAACGACTTGTTGCAGTACTCACAAATGTACGGCATCAAGTCTGTGTGGACAATGGAATGGGATTTTAAATGCCTTTTTACCCGGAAACTCTTCCCGCACTGTTCGCAGACAAACGGTTTCGCTCCAGAATGCAGACTTATGTGGGAGGTTAGGTTACCTCGGGCCCGGAAGGCCATAGGACAGAACTGACATTTAAAAGGCTTGTTGTCTTCATGAGTAGCCATGTGGGTGCTCAGAGCACCCTTTGTATAGAACATTTTCCCACACATATGGCACGAGAAGTCCCTGGAGCGTTCCGTGTGGGTTTGTCGATGCGCTTGAAGGTTGCTGCGCGATTTAAACTCGCGACTGCACACATCACATTTCATATCCGTGTCCAGCTTTTCTTGCTTTAATATGTGTTGCTTTTTGTAACTCTTGGCGAAGAGAATTAAATGTTGTTGCAACAAGTCTTCAGTTTCAAAACTGGCCCCACAATTTCTGCAGCTGTGGATGTGGGCTTCTCTGTGGGCCATATTGCGATGCCTCTTGAGCATGGCAGACCATTTAAAGTACTTATTGCACATATCGCAGTTACGTCTCAATGACTTGTAGTGTAATCTTATGTGACTTACGAAAGACTTGTAGGTGGAAATGGCTTTGCCGCAGTCCGAGCACTTAAAAGATGGGCAACAGTGGTGGATCTCTTGTGAATGGAGGCGTAGGAGGTCAACAGTCTTGCACTGAGCATCACAGTTGGCACAACACCACGTGTAATCCTCCCAGGTCATTGTGTAAAGAGACATATCTAATTGAATAACCTCTGCAGTCGAGTTTGGTAATAATTCTTCAGCCAAGATCTCTTCGTCATACTTTTTCTTGGGCTTCCGCTTCGATTTTACTTTCTTCTTCTTGGAGGAGCGTTTCAGTGGTCTGTCGCTGTCTGATGAGCCCAAGGAGTCGTGAAAATCTACGCCTTCGGTGCCGCTATCACAAGGCTCGTATTTTATGTCTTTGAGCAGACTTTTTGCAACTGTCACTTCAATGGAGTAATTAGCTTTCGGCTCACTCTTAACCTCTGGCTTCGGATCGCAGAATTTCTCCCAGTCTTTGTCTACAGGCTTGCCAATATTCTCCGCATCTTCCAAATCCACTTTGACAGAGTAAATTTCGTTCAGCTTCGCTTGTGCGGTGCGCACATCGTGCAGGAATTTCCAGGCTCGCTCCAAGAGGTCGAAACATGAGAAGCAGATGGTTTTCGGCAGGAGGTGAGTGTTTGAAATGTCTATGTTTATCCACAACATTTTGCTGGTTATCTTAGAGTTTTGTCCAACATCGTCGTCGCATGAAATAAGCTGTTCTAAGGGAGTAGGTTCGGCACAAAGCCTACAGTATGTGTCTTCGGCCTCCGACATGGTTGTTATCGATTGTATATCCTCACATAACACCGTAATAGTAAAGTATTTTAGTGAAATTTTTAACACAATCAAAATAAAAATCTCCAAGGAAGCGTCGATTTGATTGATTGACGTTTGTTTTTTTTTTCCTTATTGCTGCTAACAATAAATTAGTTATTGCTACCTAAGTCGATCGATTATGTTACGTAAAATTTGATCGAATGAATATATCGAATCGTATAGTTAATTCGGGTTTATTTACCCCATGATTCCGTTGGGAGATTCCGTTCTTTTTATGGCCTATGTCGACAGAGTCGGATGAAAGGACAGAATCGTCCTCGGTATTATTTTTGATCTTAAACCTACTTACTCCCATAGTGTCCCCTTCCATGGACTTACACCCATATTAGTGTCTTCTTCCATGGAAGTTAATGCAACAACCAAGTAACCTTCACACAAGGTTCAACTACTTTACCGGTTAAGTGTCGCGAATAATTTGTGAGTGTCGCTTTCCTGTGAAGCAAACACGCGGCGAGTCGAGAAAACAGGTGTCGCGCACCTTTTCAAAAGAGTACCACAAAATGGCGCCCGTTCCTTGAGTTCGATACGTGTTGGCGCGAACTTTCAAACTTTAATTTGTATTGCAGATTGTTCGCTGAAAGACACAAAAGGATTTGGTTCCTATTTTATATCTAGAGTTGGATTACTTTTCACCTACATACATTACAAAGGTAAATAATTTATATAGCAATGATTTACCTAAAGCATGATAAACGCTTTATACTCGTAGATTGGAAATGAAAATAAGTTAGAAGTGAAAGACTAAGATTTTGGCCATACTTTTCCTGTTTGTTAATTCGTTACGTTTTGCAAAATACCATTTCATAATAGTAACCATTGCAGTAAAATAGAGGAAATGGCTGACCTTTTGGTAAAATAAGTAGTTCAATTTCACTTCTGATATCTACTCTTATTTGTCCGGCTGTTCAGAGGCCGAACTTTCAAATTTTTACATCTAAAGAATTCTTCAATAGAACTAGAACTTATAATTTTAGGAGGCAAACATTTTGCAGAATTTTTCCTGTAATGTCCTTAAAATTTCTCGACACTAGTGAATCAGAAATAGAGAAACCAAACTTACCTAAAATAATGCAAATAGTTTTGCTGATTTATAATATTTTATTTATTTCTTTTTACAAGATTACCATTTGCAATCAAGAAGGGTAGAACGTCAGACGTCAGCTTACAATATTTTACGATTAATAGCAAGTCTGTGCTAGGCTTTTAGACACACAAACTACCAAATTGAAAAACTAATAAAATAGATTGAATGCTTTTACTTATGTTTATAAATTTATTTAAATAATAAAAACACTACATACTTTATCAACGAGCACGCTAATAATTGTGTACAATATTTTTTTAGTAAAACCTATAGAATTTTCGAAACACTTTTCGTACATATGAAGGTAGTTTTAAATTTCAATTAATAGCCATGTTGTTTGTTTCTTGCACTCGAGTTTTTAAAATAATTTTAGCCAGCTACTTGGAACAGCTTTCAGCTACGTCGCTTCCACTGGAGAATCTGAAAAAGAAAGGGTACTATTTAATACAGGAACTAAACAATATGTTATCAGTTAAGTCTTGTAAAACACGATTACTTAAAAATCTCTTCAGAGTCCGTTTAAATCGTCTGTGGAGGGAAAGATAATTTTTGAACTGCCTCAGAAAAGTGTTCTAGAGGACTCGGAATCGAGAGAATCGGATTCGATTCCCAGTGCGGGCATGTAAAATAAAGTAAAAGTATTTAGCAATTGCAAGGAGATTAATTCGAATTCGACAAATTAATTCAGTCATTGACTCCCACTAGTCTTAGCCTGTGATTTGGATGCCGTTTTACTTAATGCACCTAGGACCAAAATCATCATCATCATCAGGCCCAGGACATAAATAAATAAGACCTATTACTTATCGCTAAATGTATATGTAAGCCTTTCAATGTATTTGGTTTTGTGGTGTGTAAAATAAAGGGGGTTATTCCACTAATCCCCATTGATGGGGATTTGTGCACTTTTTGTTCATTAATCCCCATTGCCAATACTAAGATGCGCCAATGGGGATTTGTGAACAGAAAGTTCATAAATCCCCATTGGTATAAAAACAAATATACGAATCACAAATAATTGGTTTTCTAATACTCAGTAATTTATAACTTCACAGATGTTTAGATATTCTCCTAACCTAAATAGACCATGTCCATATAATAGACCATGAGTTTTATATTTAATAAGTAAATCGCAGATTCTAATTACCAAGCTGTAAAAGCTTGGTAATTAGATATACAATCTAATTACCAAGCTTTTATGATTATACAATCACATTTTCACAGCCATAAACAAAAAATTAACAGATTTCTTATATCTACATAAAATCGTATGTTTACAATAAAATCACAGATTGTTACATTTTCTTACTATCTAAATAAAAACAGTTTTAAAATATTTTTTTATGCGAAATTCCAAAAATTAAATTCTTACTCATCTTAATTTTTCACGCTCAAGCAGTGGGTAAGAGTGTTTCATTCAAATATGGTGTGCACTCAGATCATAGACATTTGGTCAGAGCCACCGCCATACGTCCATGGCCACCGCACTAATAATTTAGTCGAAGCATGAAACAAAAAAAATATAATCTTAATCTTGTGAAGCTTCCCAGTTTGTCGGCTGAAGATGCATCGCAGGTACCATTGAATTTAAAAAATCAATGATCGTACTACGAAGTGCTTGCATTGCGTTTTACTAAAGATAGAAAACGGGATATAGAAAAATCAATCCAGTGTTAATAAGTTTATATACAGGAGGTCCAAATGGAGCTTGGTAAAGGCGAAATTACAATTGGCCATTACTTGGAAAAATTAAGATGATCGAACTTAAGAATGAAATTTTTGGAATTTCGCATCAAAAATTATCTTATAAACTGTTTTTTTAGATAATAAGAAATTGTATAAATCGGCGATTTGAACAATGATTGCAAAACTTTGATTTTATTGGTATCAACCCTTTGTATGTCCCCGCTGCTAGGGCTTGGGTCTCTTCCTGCATCGCAGGAAGGTTAGACTACACTCCACCACGGGGGCCAAGTCCGGATTGGTGGAGGATTGTAAGGCAGTGGCGGGCCTTATCAAGCCGCCCATAAGGCCTCTGACATGGCTTAACGACTGCCATTACATGACAGCCGGCTAAAACGGTTTAACGTGCCTTGCGAAGCACGGAAACGCTCGGAAAAATGCCACTAGCGGTAGTCACGAGATGGTCACCCATTCAGCACCTGACTGCGCCTGTTGTTGCTTAAAAATCGTGAATGATTCCAATCACTCGGTTCCACAAGGCCCCGAGCGCTTCTCGTTTATTTATATAATATAAAATCTGTGATTTTATTCTGTGACTATAAAAATGTGATTTCTATTGTAATGGACCTCTGCATCTGATCTACGTGATGAGATGATTTATACAGCGTCCAGTGGCATCTTCACTCACATTAGATGTGGGAAGGGACCACTCGGACGCTGCAATGCTTGGGACCTGGTTTTAGATGGTGTAGGCTGGATTTTGTTGTAATACGTAGGTAATTATAATCTGTGATTTACTTTGTTGGTGTAAAGCTCATGTTCTAATTAGGTTAGGAGAACATCTAACCATCAGTGATTTTAAAAACTTTGTGATTCATAATTATATATTGTTGTTTATATTACTTTTTTATACCAATGGGGATTTGTGGACAAAAAGTTCACAAATCCCCATCAATGGGGATTTTCAATGGGGATTAGTGGAACAACCCCTCGGGCTCTAGAGTAGGCTTCAGTTTTCGCCGAAAGCACACGAGTGTAATACTCCCCACTGCTGGGGCACGGGACTCTTCCTGCATCGCAGGAAGGTTAGGCCATACTCCACCACGGGGGCCAAGTCCGGGTTGGTGGAGGATTGTAAGACAGTGGCGGGCCTTACTGTCAGAAGTTATCAAGCCGCCCATAAGGCCTCTGACATGGCTTAACGCCTGCCATTATATGACAGCCGGCACCAACGGCTTAACGTGCCTTGTGAAGCACGGAAGCGCTCGGAAAGATGCCACTAGCGGTAGTCACGGGACGCTCACCCATCCTGTACCTGACCGCGCCTGTTGTTGCTTAACCAAGTGATTGATTCCAATCACTCGGTTCGCCTAGGCCACGAGCGCTTCGGTGTGGCAACTGGCCTCAGTCTGGGTGTATTTTCGTGTTTGTGACGTCCTTGCCTGGTTACCGTAGCACAGGGTATCCTAGTTTAGGACCAGGTCAAGTGATTGTGCTCTGTGGAAGTTATTATTGTTATACTAGCTGACCCAGCGGACTTCGTACCTCTTAACAGTCAATACTTTAATTTTTATTTTTCTCTCCGTAAGAACCATCCTCGTATTTCAAGGCATACCTATTCTAAGAAAAGAATTAGCGAAATCGGTTCAGCTGCTCTCGATATTTGCGCCTAGCAACACATTCAGCGATTCATTTTTATATTATAGATTAGATTAATGAATGAGTGAATGAATAATACTTTTAAGATAAGATAAAGAGAATTTTATTGCTTCATCAAAAAACAACTTAAACAAAGTAAGAATTAAAAACTAAGTTGAGGTATTATAAAATAATTCAAAAGGTAGTTACTCAACTGGTGCTGACCCGGGTCAGCCCCGGACAGCGCTGGTTTTCAGCCATTGCCTTCTCTCTTAGATGTCGTACGGGAGTAATGTTGAGAGGGCTATAACAATTAGCTAACAACTAATAGAACAACGATTAATAAAACGAAAAGAAACAAAAAAATCTGTTAAAATATGAGATATAAATAAAAAAAACCATTCTTTTTTAAATAAAAGGAAGTTCTCTTATACTTTTGCTACTATTATACTTTTGCTGTAGCCCTCGTGGCTTAGCTGAAGCGCTCGTGGCCTAGCTGAACCTAGGCTGATTGCATTGAGTGATTGCAATCAATCACTTAAGTTAAGCAACAACAGGCGTGATCTGGTACAGGATGGGTGACCGTCCCGTAACTACCGCTAGTGGCATTTTTTCGAGCGCTTCCGTGCTTTGCAAGGCACGTTAAGCCGTTGATGCCGGCTGTCATCTGCCGGCATCAGAGGCCTGATGGGTGGCTTGATAACCTCTGACAGTGAGGCCCGCCACTGTCTTACAATCCTCCACCAACCCGGACTTGGCCCCCGTGGTGGAGTGTGGCCTAACCTTCCTGCGATGCAGGCAGAGACCCGTGCCCCAGCGGCGGGGACATACAAAGGTGGCTACAGTATACTTCTGCTACGCATATTTACTTGGGGCCAATGCCTAGGCGGGCGCGGGCGCCGGCCCAGTCAGCAGTCCCTGCGCGGGCGCCAGCGGCTCCTTGTCCTTATCGTGGGAGTCCGGCGCCTTCTTCGGCCGGTCCACGTTGACCTTCTCGCCGGCCATGATGGCCTTTATGTCGTCAGCGTCGAGGGTCTCGTATCTGCGGGGTGAGGTAAGAAAAGATCAGGACGGCCGAAAGGAGATTTCTCAAGACGCCGAAGGGCACTAAATAGCGCAACCAGTGGAATGAAAATGATAACTTGTTTTATAAATACGTTTTATTTTTTTTTTCAAAAGGTTAACATCAAAAGTCTTAATATCCGTGATAACTTAAAAACCTATTTAGAGGCTAAAAATTTCACCCATGCCGGGATTCGAATCCGCAACCTCTGGCTATCCGTTCCAGAGGTTGCGGGTTCGAATCCCGGCACGGGTGAAATTTTTAGCCTCTAAATAGGTTTTTAAATTTGTCCTTAGCACGGGTTAGTGCATTGAAAATAAAAATAGTATAATCCGTGATAACTCTTTTTTGAATATCATAGCCTAGAATGTAGTATTAATATCCTAGGACTCCGCCAAAAACGGCCGTTTTTAGTGGAAATCGATTAAAGACCTAGATTGTTGATCCTAGGTTCTAGTTGTTAAAATTTATCATGTTCACTTTTAGATAAAAAACGTATTATAACAACATAACAACACACTTACACACAGGCACATACGTTGCTTCTGGCCCCACACTAGGATAGCCTGTGTCGTGGGAACCAGAAACAACGACCTCACAAATATGTTAACATCCAAGAGTTGGGTTTCTAATTTGACCCCAGCCGGTGATCAAACCGGGGACCTCTCGCATGGTAGGCAGATGCGCTACCGCTGCGCCACAGAGGTCTTGTATAATACAAGTTATTCTATTAATTCCATTGGTAGCGCTTGTTAGCATCCGGAACCACTTTAATGATTTGCTATATATTAAACGCAATTGTAAGGCAGTGGCGGGCCTTACTGTCAGAAGTTATCAAACCGCCTATAAGGCCTCTGACATGGCCTTCCTGCGATGCAGGAAGGGACTCGTGCCCCAGCAGTGGGGACATACAAGGGTTAATAACGAATATGTAACAGATAAGATAAAAATATTATTTATTGTACTGTACCAACCCGGCTGGGCCCTCGTGGTGGCAGTGTGGACAGATCTTCCAGCGATGCTGGTGGAGACCCGTGCCCCAGCAGTGGGGACATACAAGGGTTGATGTCCCCACTGCTGGGGCACTAAAAGATACTAAAAGATACTTGAAACTCCCTATGCACTGCCCTCTAGCATTCCCTATGCCTAAAGTCTAAGGGAAGTCACAAATTACTCACTTGAGCAGTGCCTCAGCCAAAGCCTTGTGCTCCTTAGCATGGGTCCTCAGGATGGCCTTTGCACGCTCGTAGCTGTCGGCGAGGATCTTCCGTATCTCGCCGTCAACCTGGATTGACAACATTAAAAATTATATATTTTGTGAAAGGCATAATAAAGATTTTTCTAAATGACTAACCTATCTTCTATAATATAAAAATGATTCGCTGAATGTGTTGGTAAGCGCAAACCTCCAGGGCAAGTGAACCGATTTCGCTAATTCTTTTTTTAGAATATTCCTTGAAGTACGAGGATGGTTCTTACGGAGGGAAAAATAAAATTAAACAATCGACAATTATTATATGTTAATCGATAGTATTTTTAATAAATATGTTTAATCAGTCGTCAAGATAGTTAAATGGTACAAAAACTTCCATACAAATCAGACGCTAACGTTCCGGACATACTGGGCGCAACCGTATCTTAAAAATCAGACGCAACTACTCCATAAAAATAAGACGCAACTTCTTCTTCTTGTTCTTCAGGCTATATTATATAGTCCACTACTGGACATAGCCCTCCCCTAACGAGCGCCATAGCGCCCTGTCTTCAGCTGGCCGCATCCAGCATCTGCCGTCAGTTTTTCGCAGATCGTCATCCCACCTGGTCAGAGGGCGTCCTACACTACGTTTGCCGAGTCGCGGTCTCCACTCAAGAACACGTTTACTCCAACGGTTGTCGGTTCTTCGCGAGATATGGCCAGCCCACTGCCACTCACGCAACTGCTTAGTACAAATGCACGCCATCGCTTCATTGCGGTGGCGTGCATTCTTCTTTTTCAGGCTATATTATGTAGTCCACTGCTGGACATACATAACCCTCCCCTAATGAGCGTACATTCTATAAAAACATTAAAAAAATATTTTAAATTCTCCGCTCTGAAAGTAAAAATTGTTGTTATGTTTTCCTTACCATCTCGCTGGTGGCCGGGCCGAGCTTTTCTCCGCTCCCGAGCCCGCGGGTCACTTCCAGGGCACGGAGGCCCACCTTCTCGCTCATGCCCCACTCGCGCACCATGTGGGAGGCTATGGAGGTCGCCTGCTTCAGGTCCGATGAGGCCCCTGTGGAAGGAACGGGTGAGATTGAAACATACCGGCCAAGAAACGTGGGTTCTGTCGTCGTCAGGCTATACTAGTCCACTGCTGGACATAGCCCTCCCCTAAAGAGCGCCACCTTGCGCTCATTAGTGGAGGGCTATGTCCAGCAGTGGACTGGTGTAGCCTGAGGAAGAAGAAAGAAGTAAGAGCGCCACGTTGTGCTATCATAGGGGGTAATGCTCATAATCCCCACGCTGGGTATGCGGGTTGGGGATCGCAGTTCGGTGGAATTGTACTGCAGGGGGCCCTGCTGCCCACCCCCCGGTTTGTGTCCCTTAGTCGCCTTTTACGACACCCGCGGGAAGAATTGGGTTGGTGCTATTCTCTAGGCCGACACCACACAGCAGGTTTCTGTAATATACAATTGTTAAGAAGTTAATAGTTTCGATTTGATTTTGTATGTCTCAGGGGGTCCGGTATGTAGTTTCGAATGACGCTGTAGCGGCAAACGTTGTGGCGAAAAAGTTATAAAAATACCATAGCACGCTGGGGCGAAACACCGGACCCATCTCAGATTAAGTGTTCTCTTATATATCTTTCTGAAGTCTTATTCTTATTATTAGTTTGCTTACAAGAACTCGTTCTAGAGTGGAGACCACGAACTGCAAAACACAGAGTAAGCCCACCCGCTCGCTGGACCTACGATCTGAGGCAGATTGCTGGAGTGGCTTGATGAGGACGGCGGAGGACTGAAGGAAGTAGCGTGTCTTGATGATATCAGCCCTTTGTACTTCCCCACTGCTGGGGCTCGGGTCTCTTCCTGCATCGCAGGAAGGTTAGGCCATACTCCACCACGGGGGCTAAGTCCGGGTTGGTGGAAGATTGTAAGACAGTGGCGGGCCATACTGTCAGAATCCATCAAGCCGCCCCATAAGACCTCTGACATTACTTAACGTCTGCTATTATATGACAGCCGACACCAACGGCTTAACGTGCCTTGCGAAGCACGGAAGCGCTCGGAAAATTTTCCACTAGTGGTAGTCACGGGATGCTCACCCATCCAGCACCTGACCGCGCCTGCTGTTGCTTAACCGATACGTTGCGCATCATTTTTTTGCGTGTGGCGCTGGACACGGCAGCCGTGTCACGATATTTTTGTTAGACGACACAGTTAGAAGCTGTTTTGTCTAGACACAGAAGTTTGCGAAATTAGATGTCGCAACGAATCGGTTAACCCAAGTGATTGACTCCGATCACTCGGTTCCACTAAGCCACGGGCGCTAGCCCAGCAGTGGGTTAGGCATAATGTCCACAGTGGACGACGACGGACTAATTGTATGCTTGAATGGAATCCAAGTTGACTTGGATTCCCTTCAAGCATACAATCAGTAAATCATACATCAGGTACTGACCTGATGTGATCTTCTCCGGTCCAAAGATGAGCTCTTCGGCGGCACGCCCTCCCATCATAGTGTCCATCATGGCTAGCAGCTGTTGCTTCGTCACGTGGTATCTGGAACCAAATGCCAACATTTATGTGTGATATCAACCCTTTATACGTTCCCTTGGCCCCTGTGGTGGAGTATGGCCTAACCTTCCTGCTATGCAGGAAGAGACCCGTGCCCCAGCAGTGGGGACATACAAGGATAACGATATGTTCCCTGCTAGGGCACGGGTCTCTTGCTGCATAGCAGGGAGATTAGGCCATACTCCACCACGGGGGCCAAGTCCGGGTTGGCGGAGGATTGTAAGGCAGCTGTCAACTGTTATGTATGGCATGTTATTTGTACAACTATCGCATTAGGGTAGAATAGAAAAAATATTTTTTCAAATACCACAACGCACATACAATCTTAAAAATAATAACATGGCCAGTTATAGAACACACTTAAGGTAAGAAATACCAATAATTAAAGTAATAGAATAAAGTAAATTCATACAGCCGTGGCAAAGTGAGCTTAGGTGGTGGAGGAGCTGTGTGTCATGGTACCAGATATAGTTCTAGACTCGATGTCCCGGGCTGTCAGTGGACAACTCGTGACGCTGGTATTCTGCCAGAACCTGCTTAAGTGACGTACGAACAATCAACGCAAGCATTTGTAATAGAGAACGAAAAACATTACAGGTGCCGCGTCTCCTGAAACTACTATTAACGGTTTATGATCTTGTTTTCCTTTTTAAAATTCTTAATAATATTATTGACTCCTCATCCCTGTTACACAAAATAAGTTTCAAAGTTCCCCGTAGAGGGTCACGCAAGAGAGACCTGTTTTCACTATCTTGTGATGGCACACGTTGTGGACAGAATCGTTTTGTCCGACGAACATGTAAACTTTTTAATGATAAGTTGAGTGAAATCGATATTTTCGGTAGCACACTAAACTCATTCAAAAATTCAGTTATTAGGCTGAAAGTTGGCTAAATAATTTGTTAACTGTAATTCTCTCAGAACACAAAAATAAGGAGAAGTGCCTTGTGGGCATGGCACTGTCGCCCAACGTTAGCCCATTTGGGCTAACCTCTGCGAAACTTTAAAATATGGCCGTCAATCGCTTCGCGCCAGCCGTCGTAGTAACATCTGAGAAAAATGCCTAAATGCGCAGTGATTACCTGCAGAAATCGCTGTGATACATGCTATTCAAAAACAGGAGAGTGTCTTTTCACCGGTAAACCTATTTTACTCACTATATTCGTCTTATAAACTACGAAAAATCATAATTATAATAATTTTATGTGCAATGTGCATCACATTACTAAGAACATAAATGGGACGTATTATTACATTGTAGTTACTCCACTGCTGTTTCTATATAGGATTTTCGTGGAGGTTTGCTAACTAGGAAAAGCCAGCCCGCAGTGAACCGTAACGCAAAACTGATCATTGTTCAATGCGATGTTTCGAGGTACGGCCGCATGTATTTGCCGCGAAATGTCAAATTCACCAGTAGGTCAGCTGGAGACATAGTGATGGGGTAGTTCCTTTCTTTTCAGACTGATTAAGTATCGATATTATTGAGGCATTTATAATCGTTCGTCCAGACTTCCAAAATTACTAAAACCCATTATTGTAAGCCCGCGACTCCATCTGCGCAGACTTCAGCTTGCGTTGCTAAGGAAGCTTTTATTTTAGTAGAAGGATTTTGTCTTATTAAAAACAGGCCTAGCTTCGATCATGTATTTCAAAAAGTTTCTAATAAAGATAAAGAAAAATACGAAAGAAAAATGGATCAAAATACAGAGGGTATAACTGATTTCCTCTCAAATAAAGTACCATTTGCTCCATCTATTTTACACTATTTTTATTTTTAATGCACTAACCCGTGCTAAGGAACAAATTTAAAAACCTATTTAGAGGCTAAAAAATTTCTCCCATGCCGGGATTCGAACCCGCAACCTCTAGCACGGATAAACAGAGGTTGCGGGTTCGAATCCCGGCATGGGTGAAATTTTTAGCCTCTAAATAGGTTTTTAAAGAAGTATTTCCAGATGCCGGGGGGAAATACTTCTTTAAAGTGGGGGAAAAAATATTTCCGTGAGCAGTTCCTACTTTGAAAATACCAGTAATAACGAGTTCCATAAAGGTTGAGGTACCAGTATATTTAAAATCACGATAAAATTTTACATGGTTTAGAATATTCAATTATCATATCACTTTATTGTAATCTTCATTTCATATGGACGACGCATAACTCTACAAAAGAAAGTGTTTCTAAAGAAACAAATCAGGTAATGTGGTTGTGGTACTAAATCATAGTCTTATATATTTAATTTTTTATGAGCGTTATGTTATAAATGAAATTCGATTATGTAATGAAAAACAAGTTAAATAAAGCATTTTCAGTATTTTAATAATTTATTTACCATTTTAGATCCGACAAGTTCTCGAATGGAGACCACAATATGGTATGTCGGTACTTGCTTATATGTCATATCGGCAAGTGCAGCGTCGGACGACAAGATGGAGAGAAGATCTCATACTAGTCGAAGGAAGACGCTAGATGTAAGCCGCTTTCAACTGGTCTTTTTGGAAATCCATGGAGGAGGCCTATGTCCAGCAGTGGATATCTTGTGGCTGAATGATGACGATAATGAAAATATTCTCTGTAGGATTTCAGTCGGATGCTGATTTTATTTTTTAATCTATATATGCTTCTAAAGTGTCATTGAAATTTTTTTTGACAAGCTTACAAAAGTTCTTCCTATTTACTGTATTTTTAATTAGGAAGTTACTTTATTTACAGGCCCATGATACATTTCAATCACAGCCATAAACATATTCTTTACTTAATCCTTATAATCCAAGAGTGGCTACTGATTTCCAATATATCGCTGTTACTCAGACAAGTGGCAATTTCTTCAGAAAAATTGTTGTTTTTCGAGTTTATACATGTGTTTATTCTATTTAATATATAGCTGGGTAAATTATTTTTTAGAGAATGAGAAAGTGATTGCTATTGTATTCTTAAAAAGTCAGCACTTCATTCTTTCACCCAACAAAAACTGCTGTTAATTTACAGAGTCCTAACAGAGTTACCAATATTTAAAGCCAATTTGTAAATGGTAATGTAATTGCATTTCACGTTACATTGGGATTCATATACTCAATAAAATACAAAGAAATATCCAAGATCCAGGTACAAATGCGTCCCTGACCGTGGACAGACTCTTCACACAAATATTAGTTCTTTCCATTACCAGGATTTAAACCCAGAAGACCTAGCTTTCCGGACAGAGTACTACCAAGTATGCTTCAGTGGTGTTCTGTCCAACAAATTTAACATATCGTATACAGTACAGGGGTCATCAACATAATCATTATCAAAATAATCAAATTCTATATCAGTAGAAAGCCAAGTTTGCGTCTTTATCATATACTGAAGCCACAAATACTGACAAAAAGACACGTATTTAAAAATATTTACATTTCAGGGGACAGTAAATTAAAATAGGATTATTTGTTTTAATAATATTGTTTTTGTAAATTTATAATGCTCTGTTTTTTGTATCATCCCAACACGAAGTATACTGTTAATAAATGAATAACCTTTCATCGTATAATTTTATCAATAGATGTATTATTTGATGCAAGTGTTCCATCCCTAAGGAGTTCACCGACGCTGTTGTTTACGTGTACGAGTGTATTCGTACAATTGTTTTTCATAGTGTGCGAACCAATTAAAAGATTAGAACGCTAGTAAATGACTGGACAGACGTGCGCGTGAACCTTATATTTACAATATTGTGCATGTAATGAAAACGCACACATATTCAAAAGTGGCGACAGCGGTACCGGACTTATTTCGCGGCTAGGGCATATCTCCTTTTTTCTATGATCTGAGGTAATTCTATTGTTGCTTTATTTTGGTTAGTCTTGCAGGTTACTTTTTTAGGAATTTAAAAATATAGTTATTTCTTGTTTTCAAAAATTGTAAATTCGGAAAACTATAGGTCTATTTATTTATAAGACAATTGTTAATGTTTTTGTAAGACTGTTTGTTTTCGTATAAATAAATAAAAAAAAAATTATGACAATTCAATTGATGAGGATGTAATATTCTAAGTAAACCATCAATTGTAATTTTTGGAACAGGCCTCCGAACCAGGAATTCGTTGAACATGCCGAAAGAGGCACACATTGAAAGGTTCTTTAAAAATAATGGGGAAATAGTATAAAAATAATTGCTCTCAGACAGTGGTTTCTTAAACTTTCTCATCTATGAACCATTAAACTGATTCGTCATTAACCGTCCATATTAAACTCATTTCAGATACTTATAATAGAAGATAATTTTATAATTGTCAACCTTAAAAAAATAACAAACATACTTTTTCAATTAGAAGTTCAAAATGCTTGAACAGTGCGTCTTTGCCATTTTTAAAGGTGTATCACACGTACAAGATTTTTTTGCCTACATAAACAGAAAGGCAAGAAATACTTTCAATATCGACCCTTGTATGCCCACACTGCTGGGGCACGGGTCTCTTCCTGCATCGCAGGAAGGTTGGGCCATACTCCACCACGGGGGCCAAGTCCGGGTTGTTAGAGGGTTGCAAGGCAGTGGCTGGCCTTACTGTCAGAAGTTATCAAGCCGCCCATAAGGCCTCTGACATGGCTTAACGACTGCCATTACATGACAGCCGGCACCAACGGCTTAGCGTGCCTTGCGAAGCACGGAAGCGCTCGGAAAAATGCCACTAGCGGTAGTTACGGGACGGTTCACCCATCCTGTACTGTACCTGATCGCGCCTATTGTTGCTTAACTCTGGTACTAACTACTAACCCTAGAAATACCTTGTAGGGTAATAAAAGTGCTCATAAATAAACAGAGACAGCAGAGATTTTTCAACGCCACAGAGCAAAATCCACATGTCTGTAATCTGTCGTTTTTATATCTACTGCATGCCTCATTACACTAGCAGATCAGCCTTTTAACACTCGCGGGGTAATTATACCCAGGTTCGGATCCCAGCTCTAATAATAAATAATGATTTAAAAACCTATTTAGGGGCTAAGTGGGTACTCGGGGCTGCAAGTGATGCAAATTACTTCAGCCGGATGTCGCTGCCTGTACGTAATACAGTGAATATAGTGTAAAGAGGTTTGAAATTTCACTAATGCCGGTGAGTCACCCATTAGCTCAGTTGGAAAGAGCGCTGGCACGGATAGCCAGAGGACGCGGGTTCAAATTCCGGCATGGGTGGAATTTTTAGCCTCTAAATAGGTTTTAAATTGTCTTTAGCACGGGTTAGCGCATTAAAAACAGTATAAAAAATAATTATGTTCTATTTCGCTCTACGAAAAAAATATTTCGCTGGAATTGAATACAGCTTCTGTGCTAAAAATACGCCGCAGGACAAAATTATTTCTATCGCTATAAATTAATAAACACTCGGACTGTCTTCACTAAAATCATCTTAAACGTAGTATATCAGGTGCTACCTGTGATAGATTCTGTGATAAAAACAGCTCTTAAATCTTGGGTGTTTACATGTTTGTGATGTCGTTGTTTCTGGTTCCCACGACACAGGGTATCCTAGTGTGGGGTCAGAAGCAATGTATGTGCCTGTATGTAAATGTTATGTTGTTATGTTAGGTTACGTTAAATGATTTCCGTAACGAAAATAAAGCTTCAATGTTTAACGTGCTTTGAAAAGTTTAACAGGTTAATATATTGACCTTAAAATGTCCTGTAATTTCACCGAAAAGCGGCATAGCCTTGGGGCACCCAGTATGTTGAGTTTTACAAAATACGCACCTCTCCTTGGCGGGAATATAGGCGGTGTGCCCCAAAGAGGGTCCTCGGGGCATAATTGTGACCTTGTGCAGAGGGTGAGAGTCCTGGGAACAAAATAACTTAAATTTATTATAGATATATTTACAGGCTAGGCGTCGTAGGCATCTACAGCCCACAACTACAGCCATCAAACAGAAAAAACTGGATAAAAGCGGATAAGCAGGTAAAGTCAGATCTGGTCAAAGCGTAAAGTAGTAGAAGGAATTTTGTTCATCGACTACCTTCCCAAAAATACTACAATGAACGGAGACTATTACGCCGTATTGTTGACAAAAGTCCGTCAAGTGGTTGTCGAGAAAAGGAGAGGCAAACTGGCGAAAGGAGTCCTGTTTTTGCAGGACAATGCGCCCGTGCACACTGCCCGAGTTGCGAGACGTGCCCTCGCCGAAACAGGATTTGAAGAAATCAACCACCCACCCTACAGTCCAGACCTGGCTCCTAGTGATTATTTCCTTTTTTCAAATTTGAAAAAGGACCTCCGAGGACGAAGATTTTCCAGTGACGAAGAAATGAAGGCGGCCGTAAACGAGCATTTTGAAGGCAAAGACGGCGAATATTTTTTTACCGGGTTAAAAGCTCTTTTAAACAAATGTAAGATGTGTATTGAAATAGAGGGAGATTACATTGAAAAATAAATTTTTTATACATTTCTATCAGCATTTTTAATACCTTAGGCTCAAAACTTTTCAGCCGCCCCTCGTACAGGTCTTAAATATATTTCTTAATGATCACTCTACTTTCTACCCATTGGGCTAGTGAATATTCATGCAGGCATGCAGTAATTTTGTATTTACAAATCCATGAGAATGAATGAAACTAGTGCATGTTATATTATTGCGTGACTGGTGTGGCGTCAAATTGGAAAAGTTCACTACTTTACGAATCACAACCGCAACAGCTTAGTAAAGTAACGTAAATAGGGACATTAATTTCGCAACGGCACACAAAAGAAGGAATTTATCAGAAAATCCGGAATAAAAACCTTGCGAAGGACAACAATTTAAATTTAAAAATGTATTCATTAGCCTCGGCGCAGTAGATAGATAGATAGAACACTTTGTTGCACAACCAGAAAAATATTACAAACATGTTTCTTAAATCTAAGTAATGTTATACAATTGGCGGTCTTATCGCTAAGAGCGATCTCTTCCAGACAACCTTTGGATGGAGTGGATTGCACGAAGAATATAGTCGATACGTGGTGCATGTACATAAATAATTAAATCGAAAATATATTGATAACAAACAGCAAGAGAGTGCGAGAATATAATTACTTATAATTACCTACGATATAATGTACATATGATATGCAGTATATGATATTCTCTATGTATCATAATACCAGAACATTATATTCTCAAATCATCATATTCTAAAACACGTGATACCAACCCTTTTGTATGTCCCCACTGGACTCGCAAGCGAGAGTACCAGGTTCGATCCCCAGTGCGGGCATGTATCAACGTGAAAGTTAAATTAAACGAAGTAATTTTAAAGTTTCGTACATTTGCGAATTTGTAGTCGCAATACCACACGCTAACGGTGAAAGAAAACATCGCGAGGAAACCCGTGGCTTCGTTGGGTCCGCACGTATTGGCTAGTCTTTCCTCTGGGCTAGGTCGACCAAGCTGTCAGGATGGTATAGGTGCTGGGCAAGCCTACACCATCTAAAAAACCATGTCCCAGGCACTGCATCAACCGAGTGGTCTCTTCAACCTTCTGATGTGAATAAAGATGCCACTAGAAGCTATATATATCATCTAATTACTTTGTTGAGGCCAATGTTCTTCGTGTTTGAGTAACATAGGCTATATAAAATCAGCTTACAATATAAAAAGACCTTATCTTCTTCTTCAGGCTATATTAGTTCAGTGCTGGACATAGCCCTCCCCTAATGAGCGCCATAGCGCAAGGTTGTGCCATCATTGGGGGGGTAACGCCCATAATCCCCACGTTGGGCATGCGGGTTGGGGATCGCAGTTCAGTGGAATTGTACTGCAGGGGGCGCTGCTGCCCACCCCCCGGTTTGTGTCCCTTAGTCGCCTTTTACGACACCCGCGGGAATAATTTGGGTTGGTGCTATTCTCTAGGCCGACACCACACAGCAGAAAAAAGACCGTATATGGGCTGCTTATGTTATATAAGTAAACACAAGACAGGTTCACCTTCTGTGGGATTCGCAGTGTTCTGTTTAAATATACAGTCTTGTTTATAAAAAAAACGATACCTTAAAACCCTCCCTCCCGAAAACCCTCAGAGGCATTTAACTAGTCTGTAAAGGGAAAGAGGTAACGACAATTCTATTAACTGTCTCTGAGGATTGTTTAGAAGAATCGTATTTATCGATATTTTTTATGGATTTAAGTAAACATAAATCTAGTAATTATACTATTTTTATTTTTAATGCACTAACCCGTGCTAAGGACAATTCTGTACGTAATACAGAGAATAGTGTAAAGAGGTTCGAAATTTCACTGATGCCGGTGAGTCGCCCACTAGTTCAGTTGTATAGAGCGCTGGCACGGATAGCCAGAGGTCGCGGGTTCGTATCCCGGCATGGGTGGAATTTTTAGCCTCTAAATAGGTTTTTATAAATGTAGTAACATTTTATGTCAGACAAATACAGTTTAGATCGATAACTATATTAAAAGATACTGGCACAAGGCATCCGCAAATTATAGTAGCAATTATTTCATCGCTGTCATCTTATGACAGTCGCTAAGCCTCACGCCTTCATGGTCAGCTTGATAACTTCTGACAGTAAGCCCGCCACTGTCTTACAATCCTCCACCAACCCGGACTTGGCCCCCGTGGTGGAGTATGGCCTAAACTTCCTGCGATGCAGAAAGAGACCCGTGCCCCAGCAGTGGGGACGGATTGATATCGAATATTAGTAGGATATTAAACGACTAATTCTTTCATAACATTTATAATCGCGAGTAATTTTCTGTTATGCGCACAAGAACCTATTTTACGAATCGTAAACGAACAGCTTAAATCAATTAAATAACATAATATCAATACTGAAATTAGTGAGATCATTTCGCAGTGACAAACAAGGGAATGGATTTATTAGGCAATTCGGAACAAAAACCTTGCAAAGGACGACAAATTAAATTCAAAAATGTATTCATTACGCTTCGGCGAAGTATATTATTATGATATTTTCTATACATCATAAAAGCATGACATTAGCAAATCATATTCTAATTCTCAAAACATCATATTCCTATTCATCATATTAAACAGGTTTTTAAAATTGTCCTTAGCACGCGTTAGTGCATTAAAGAGAATATAATCATGTGGGTACAGCGATATCATTCCGATGTATAACCTAACTGCTACTCGGGGCTGCAAGTGATGCAAATTACTTCAGCCAGATGTCGCTGCCTGTACGTATTACAGAGAGTATTGTAAAGAGGTCCGAAATTTCACTGATGCCGGTAAGTCGCCTATTAGCTCAGTTGGGAGAGCGCTGGCACGGTTAGCCAGAGGTCGCGCGTACGAGTCCCGGCATGGGTGGAATTTTTAGCCGCTAAATAGGTTTCTAAAATCACATTCCTATAGAAGCAATATTCGCCATAAATGACTTTGTTTATATCCAAAGTTACGTCGATCTGCGAATATAGCTATACACAAAATTCACACGGTAAAGTGAAGGAAAACATCGTGAGGAAACCCGTGGGTCGGTTGGCTCCGCACGTATTGACTTGTCTTCCCTGTGGGCTAGGCCGACTAAGCTGTCAGGATGGTATAAGTGGTGGGCAAGCCGACTCTATCTGAAAAACAATGTCCCAGACACAGCGTCCGAGTGATCCCTTCACCCATCTAGTGTGAGGGAAGGTGCCACTGGACGGTGTATAATCATCTCAGTGAAACAGTGCAAACCTCTTCACCATTTTTTTTTTATATTTCTTCAATTCAGTCTGCTGGACATAGCCCTCCCCTAATGAGCGCCATAGCGCAAGGTTGTGCCATCATTGGGGGGGTAATGCCAATAATCCCCACGCTGGGCATGCGGGTTGGGATCACAGTTTGGTGGAATTGTACTGCAGGGGGCGACCTTAGTCGCCTTTACGACACCCGCGGGAAGAATTTGGGTTGGTGCTCTTAGGCCTACATCACACAGCAACCCGGTGACATTACAAGGACATTATTAGATTAGATTTGTACTCTTTAATGCACACCATAGATTATGAGAGTTCATGAAAATATCTAAGTTACATAGTATACAACTCGCAGTCTAATCGCTAGAAGCGACTCTTCCAGACAAACTTAGGGTCCATAGGAATGAAAGATAAATAAATATACAAGGATATCGGTAGAGAGACCATTACATACATACTCGTAAATACACGCTTAAGCTTGTTAAGCTTACCCTTAAGGGTAAGCACGCATTGCCAATAAAACGCCAGTATTTAGTATTCTGAAGAATTTTAAATCACGTATGTACTAATTTGGTTGGGGAGCTATTTTCGCGTAATTTTTTTTCGCAAGTGCGTGCACCTTCAAACGTTTTCCATATCTCATAGAATTGTGAGGAAAAAATCGCGCGGTGAATGCGTGCTAAGGTCGTGTGGACGCTTAGGCCGATTATATATAACGATCGCAGAACCAGCATGGCATATTCGCAGACGTTTGGATAGGTGTACACAGGCTTAATGTAGTCTAGAGATAAATTAACAGTGAAGTGGAATTAAAAGTATGCTAATTAGTAATTTAAAAACATATTTAGAGGCTAAAAATTCCACCAATGCCGGGACTCGAACCCGCGACCTCTGGCTAACAGTGACGCTCTTCCAACTGAGCCAATGGGCGACTCACCGGCATCAGTGAAATTTCGCACCTCATTACACTACTCTCTGTATTACGTACAGGCAGCAACATCTGGCTGATGTAATTTGCATCACTTGGAATTTTTAGCCCCTAAATAGGTTTTTAAAATTGTCCTCAGCACGGGTTAGTGCATTAGAATATAATAATTAGTAATTTCGCAATGACATTAAAGCATGGGACACTGAAATGTATTCGCAAATAGCGCCGTCAGTACAACAATAGCTTTCGCACTCAGCATGAAGAGTAAATTACAACTTAGCTGTGCCCCGCGGTGTTACCCGCGGTTTATTGATATTCCCATGGGAATAAGATATTTTCCCTCAGTAAAACGTAGCATATGTATTAATCCAGGTGTCAGATAACTCCATACCAAAGTTTATTAAAATCTCTCCAGCCGTTTAGACGTGAAGTAGTAACAAACATACCCACTCACACACTTTCGCCTTGATAATAGATAGATAGAGAACACTTTATACTACATAAAAATTTTAATTACACAGATATTTCTATAATATTAGTGTGAAAAGCGAGATCAATGGCAACCGGTATCGTGATATCAACCCTTTGTATGTCCCCACTGCTGGGGCACGGGTCTCTTCCTGCATCGCAGGAAGGTTAGGCCATACTCCACCACGGGGGGCCAAGTCCGGGTTGGTGGAGGATTGTAAGACAGTGGCGGGCCTTACTGCCAGAAGTTATCAAACGGCCATAAGGCACGGCACGGCTTAGATGCCATTACATATCACTAACTTGATTTTATATTTTATGTTTTCACTTTCAATTTTAGTTTTGTCATTCCTAATCTTAAAAAAGCAGCGTCACTGAAATCTGAGTATGACATAAGTTCCCCAATACCCCACTGTACCTGTCAACTTACTTTAGATGACAATGATGTCTGGAATTAAAGCCAGTACAATGCATGAGTTCTATGTTTTATAATAATTATATCTTCTTCTTCTTCAGACTATATTAATCCACTGCTGGACATAGCCCTCCCCTAATGAGCGCCATGGCGCAAGGTTGTTGTGCCATCATTGGGGGGTAGTGCCCATAATCCCCACGCTGGGCATGCGGGTTGGGGATCGCAGTTCTGGAATTGTACTGCAGGGGGCGCTGCTGCCCACCTCCTGGTTTGTAATAATTACATATATAAACTCTGTTAATTAAGGACCTTGAAAAGACTACGTTTGTAGTTTTTTGTCCATTTTTTCTCCAAAATGACCTAGATTTTGAAATGGATACCCAGTTTGAATTGTAACGTTTATAGAGCCGCAGTTTCTGCGCTACTTTGAAAAGAACCTTTTCATTTAATTTCATTGTATGGAATCGGGAGTTACTTTGCGGAAATCCATAATAGCATTAAAAAGAGAAAATTACTTTGCTTAATTGCGCCAAAAATTCCACAAGCACCATGCGGTTAGTTAATGCACGTATCTTGCTTCTGATTGAAAAAGTGGAAGGGAGAGCGGTGCATTAACTAACCGCATTGTGCTTGTGGGATTTTTGTCAGTGGGAGTGATTTTCTCATTTTAATGCTATTATGGATTTCCGCAAAGTAACGCCTTATAGGGAAGAGCGGGTGATCGTGCTCTTCCACTATAAAGGGAAATTTCCCGCCAGGCAGATCGTATGCCTGGGGACGGCCGGTCCAACTATTGTTAGTCGGACGTTATATTTATGGTATGTCACTGAAACACTTTGATTGCGCGATGCAGGAATGTTGGAGTTTGTAGTGCGCGCGCGGAGTTGACATGTGCTCGCCACAGCCTGATTCCATACGATGAAATGAAATGAAACGGTTTTATTGAAAGTAGCGCAGAAAATGCGGCTTAATGAACGTTACAATTCAAACTAGGTGTCCATTTCAATGCTGTTTAATTTCAATTCAACTCTGTAGCGTCTCTTACCTTGGTGTAGTAGGCCACGACCGCGTGGCCTCCCTCGTGGTAGGCCGTGATGATGTTGGCCTCCTCATCCGGAAGCCTGGAGCGGCGCTCCGGGCCCATCAGCACCTTATCCCGGGCCTCCTCCAGGTAACGCATGGTCACCGTCTTCGCGCCGTCTATTGCCGCTCTGAGGGGGAAGCAGAAACATCCGATATCAGCCCTTGTACGTCCCCACTCACGAAAGGGCTGGTCACTCACGAAAGGGCTGGTCCACCAGTTCAAAGTCGCTCAGCGAGCTATGGAGAGAGCTATGCTCGGAGTTTCTCTGAAGGATAGGATTCGTAACGAATGCATCCGACAGAGAACCAAAGTTATCGACATAGCTCAGAGAATCAGCAAGCTGAAGTGGCAGTGGGCTGGCCATATCTCGCGAAGAACCGACAACCGTTGGAGCAAACGTGTCCTTGAGTGGAGACCGCGACTCGGCAAACGTAGTGTGGGACGCCCTCCGACTAGGTGGGATGACGATCTGCGAAAAACTGCAGGCGGATGCTGGATGCGGCAAGCTGAAGACAGGGCGCTATGGCGCTCATTAGGGGAGGGCTATGTCCAGCAGTGGACTAGTATAGCCTGACGATGACATCCCCACTACTGGGGCACGGGTCTCTTCCTGCATCGCAGGAAGGTTAGGCCATACCCCGCCACTGGGGCCAAGACCGGGTTGGTGGAGGATTGTAAGACAGTGGCGGGCCTTCAGAGTTATCATAATGTTAGAAAATTATATTCGCAAAATTAAAACTGTTTTAATACGGATTTTACTCGTTTATTATATTTTTATTTTTAATGCACTAACCCGTGCTAAGGACAAATTTAAAAACCTATTTAGAGGCTAAAAATTTCACCCATGCTGGGATTCGAACCCGCAACGAATGCCGGTGAGTCGCCCATTGGCTCAATTGGTAGAGCGCTGGCACGGATAGCCAGAGGTTGCGGGTTCGAATCCCGGCATGGGTGAAATTTTTAGCCTCTAAATAGGTTTTTGAATATTATATTTTTTTAAATTTTCCGACGTTTCGGCACTTTTACAGGTGCCGTGGTCTCGGATGACTCATTCTCATCATCATCGTGGTCATCCGAGACCACGGCACCTGTAAAAGTGCCGAAACGTCGGAAAATTGTAAAAAATATAATAAACGAGTGAAATCTGTACTAAAACAGTTTTAATTATTTATTTTATTGAGATACATTTTTCTGAAATGTATACTTAACTCACTTCAACGCGGCCTGGTTGACCATATTCTTGAGGTCAGTGGGGCTCTGTTTGCAAGCTACATACAACTAGAGGAGCTCACGATAATATCGGCTATGGCTACTCACTTCAAAGCGGCCTGGTTGACCATATTCTTGAGGTCAGTGGGCCTCTGTTTGCAAGCTATATACAACTAGAGAGGCTCAATAATATCGGCTATAGCTACTTACTTCAAAGCGGCCTGGTTGACCATATTCTTGAGGTCAGTGGGCCTCTGTTTGCAAGCTATATACAACTAGAGGAGCTCAATAATATCGGCTATAGCTACTTACTTCAAAGCGGCCTGGTTGACCATATTCTTGAGGTCAGTGGGCCTCTGTTTGCAAGCTATATACAACTAGAGGAGCTCAATAATATCGGCTATAGCTACTTACTTCAAAGCGGCCTGGTTGACCATATTCTTGAGGTCAGTGGGCCTCTGTTTGCAAGCTATATACAACTAGAGGAGCTCACGATAATATCGGCTATAGCTACTCACTTCAACGCGGCCTGGTTGACCATATTCTTGAGGTCAGTGGGCCTCTGTTTGCAAGCTTTATACAACTAGAGAAGCTCAATAATATCGGCTATAGCTACTTACTTCAAAGCGGCCTGGTTGACCATATTCTCGAGGTCAGCGCCCGTGAAGCCGCTAGTGCCTCTCGCCAGTACGTCCGCGTCGACGTCCGCGTTTGACGTCACGCGCGATAAGTACATCTCGAGGATCTCGCGGCGGCCCCCGTAGTCGGGAGTGGGCACGTTCACCTGAGGGAGAACGGGATGTAACAGGGAATGCACAGGGGTTGCTTTCAGAAACTGCAAACCGCAGCTTGGACCCGACTGAAAATCAGCGTTGCAACTGACAAGTCTGTTGCTACATTATGCTGAGTCGGGCCCATTTTGGGGGCTCAATACTTAAAACCTATGTATTAATTTATGTTGTTTTCGTGTTGTAAGGTTGATTTATTTTTTAGCTGTGTCTTTTTTTTTGCTTTCTGTGTAATCTTTTTTTTTTAATTGGTTTGTGTGTTTTTTTGTTTTGTTTTGAGTATTGTGTCGTCAAATAAATAAATTTTCTTTCTTGTTTCTTTCTTTCTTAAACTTGCCAAATAAGATATTAATAAAACCCACCTCAACGTCAAATCTGCCAGGTCTGAGCAGCGCTTGATCGAGGTCATCTCGCCTGTTGGTCGCCCCCAGAACTATCACTCCCTCGTTCTGATGGAAACCATCCATTTCGGAGAGAAGCTGGTTGATCGTCTGAGTGGAAAAAAAACTATTTATTAAACAGTAGCAGTTATAATATAAGGTATTTAAGGGACGAGTCGTCGTTCGGTGGGTAGACCACTTGCCCGTTGGAGGTATGACATAAAAAAGCGGCCGGGGGTCAGTGGTCGAGATTGGCTAGGGACCGGGAGAGTTGGCGTGAAATGGAAGAGGCCTATACCCAGCAGTGGGCTTCATTCATGGGCTGGATAGATAGATAGAAGGGGCGAGTCGTAGGACGTCGATCCAGATCGCTCTAGATTGTAGGTTCTAAAAATAGTGGTCACAGTTGTTAAGCTTTTCATGTTCATAACGATTAACGTATCATAAAACAAGTTATAATTTTTTTCCATTGGAAGCGCCTTAAGGTATATTAAGCTTGCCTAAAACGCGGTTCAAGAAATGTTTTAAGTACACTTTATGCCAAAAGGGCTACTATTACATCAAGGATTATTTAGATGACAATGATGTCTGGAATTAAAGCCAGCACAATGCATGAGTTCTATGTTTTATAATAATTATGTAAACTATTTTAATTAAGGACTTTGAAAGGACTAAGTTTGGAGAGTTTTTGTCCATTTTTTCTCCAAAATGATCTAGATTTTGAAATGGACACCTAGTTTGAATTTTAACGTTCATTTCAGCGCTACTTTGAATAAAATCTTATCATTACACTATTTTTATTTTTTTTTTATTTTTAATGCACTAACCCGTGCTAAATGTTTTTTAGCCTCTAAATAGGTTTTTAAAATCTTATCATTTCATTTCCTTACAATGATGTCTGGAATTAATGCATGTGTTATATTTTAAAATAGTTATGTAAAGTCTTTTAATGAAGGACTATGAAAAGACTACGTTTGGATTTACAGTCTGTTAGCTTTTAGAATATACCTCGGGCTCTAGAGTAGGCTTCGGTTTTCGCCGAAAGCACACGAGTGTAGATAGATACAATATTAGACATGGTGCCTTTACAGAGGTGACATTCGGCGCCTTGACACCTTTCACATGAGATGCCTTCGGGCTATCTTACGTGTGAGCTGGGAGGATCGTGTTCCTAATACGGAAATTTTACGTCGAACTAAAATGACAGGCATGGAGTGTCTCATAATGAAGGGACAACTGAGGTGGTGCGGACACGTGGTGCGGATGGACTCTTCGAGACTGCCGAAGGCTGTTTTTTACTCTCAGCTTAGTTGCGGAAAACGCACAGTAGGTGGTCAATACCTTCGGTATAAAGATGTCTTGAAGCGCCACCTAGTCTCGAGCAATATATCAGTCAAGACGTGGGAGAAGCTTGCCGAGCTAAGACCAGATTGGCGAAAAGCTATTACCGAAGGCACCGCTGCTTTTGAACAAGCGCGTCATGCAGACCTCGATGCCAAACGCCAGACTCGGAAAACTCGTCCTAAGCCCTCCTACAATTATACATTTAACTCAGCCGGTCAACTTTATTGCATCAGCTGTGACCGTACATTTAAAAACAAATTCGGATTTGCATCTCACGTCCGTGCGCATGCTCGGGTCTAAAATTGTCAAGGTGTCGCCGTCAACGGAATCGTTGTGGAGGACATCATAGGTACTAGTCCACTGCTGGACACAGCCCTCCCCTAAAGAGCGCCACGTTGTGCTATCGTAGGGGGTAATGTCCATAATCCCCACGCTGGTCATGCGGGTTGGGGATCGCAGTTCGGTGGAATTGTACTGCAGGGGGCGCTGCTGCCCACCCCCCAGTTTGTGTCCCTTAGTCGCCTTTTACGACACCCGCGGGAAGAATTGGGTAAAATTGGATAAAAAATATAGTTTAATACAACTGTGTATAAAATATTACTTCACTATTTTGAAAAGTTATGTAAATTAAGTGTAATATTAGTTCCAATATTTCTACACGATCATTGATCGAACATGTACCAAAGACTTTGTTTTCTAAGTTATTTACATTTGTGAAACTATAGTAGCAATACTACTCACTGACGATGAAGGAAAACATCGTAAGGAAACCCTAGTGTCTGAGGTGTTAGCCTACCTCAGCGCTTGCTACGTACAATGGCCCAACTATGAGGCTAAGTGCGGGAATCTCAGGTATAATTAACTAAGGCCCGCCACTGTCTTACAATCACCTCAGACCTGAGATTTCCGCACTTAGCCTCATAGGCTAAGTGCGGAAATCTCAGGTCTAACTATGTCCCCACTGCTGGGACACGGGTCTCTTCCTGCATCGCAGTAAGGTTAGGCCAAACTCCACCACGGGGGCCAAGTCCGGGTTGGTGGAGAACTGTAGGATTGGCGGGCCTTACTGTCAGAACTTATCAAACCGCCCGTAAGGCCTCTGACATGGCAGCCGGCTACAACTAACTAACACAAGTGTGTGCCACAGATACCAACCTGATTAGCGTAAGGATGCAGCACGCTATTGGTCCTTTTAGCGCCCACAGAGTCGATCTCGTCGATAAAGATGACGCAAGGCGCGCGCTCCTTGGCCGCCTCTGCAACGGAAAACTTCGTGAGGAAACCCGCACGCTAGCGATGGTGGGATACTTATTTTGTAAATTTCACATCATATGTATCTCTCTCTTCCTCTACTGTTTACACGATGCTGACTGATTTATGTTAATATGATGATTGAAAAATGATTAATTTATGTTTTGTAAACTGTAATGAATTATAAATGCATGAAATTATTTTGATATCAAATTTTTTTTTTTTTTTTTCAATTATTGATTGTACAAGTTTTACTTCAAATTTAGATTTTAATCCGTTCTGCATGCATGTTAACCTAAATGCTATACAAAATTTAAAATATACTTTACTCATTAAGATTAACAATGAAATAATAAGGAAGAGCGAGTCATCTGTAACACAGGTTTCGAGCCCCAAGGACGTGTAAACTGTAACCGCTGCTTATTGAATAAAGATTTTTTTTTAAACCTATTTAGAGGCCAAAAATTCCACCCATACCGGGATTCGAACCCGCGACCTCTGGCTATCCGTGCCATCGCTCTTTCCAACTGAGCTAATGGGCGACTCACCAGCATCAGTGAAATTTCGAACGACAGCCTCGGTGGCGCAGCGGTTTGGCACGCTGACTGTAAAACCGAAGGTCTCGGGTTCGATCCCCGGCCGGGTCAAACTAGGAAACGAACTTTTCTAGTTTGTCTCGGGTCATCTATGTATTTATTGTATTAAATCTATCGTCGAGTTAGCACCTATAACACAAGTGATTTAGTTGTACTTATATTTCGTTTTTATAGCATTAGAAATTCCGTAAACCAAGAAGCAGGGCTAGTCAACCTAAAAATCGTCTTTTTTTAAAAACCTGTTTACAGGCTAAAAATCATCTGCCTAATTTATATATATTTTTTAAATATACATATACCTACTTAGTTCACTGTTGAGTCAAGTAAATACAGCTTTCTATCTTTGTTTCAGATGTTATATCTACGTAATAATAAGCATGCTTCTTTGTTTGCGAAATTTCTAATGCTAAAAAAACGAAGTATAGTATAGGGCTAACGAGATCTGTGTAATTTGTCCATTAATATTTGTTTATTATATTTATTATCATCTTTAGAATCGATTTTTTTTAGTGACTTAAACTGGACTGGGCGAAGTGTGTCCTTAGAGGTAGTTGTTATATCTCATATCTTTGCTCACCGAGACACACTATATCTCTATCATATCTCGCTCACCACTTGTGTCCTAGCTCATACGACGTCCAATCTACTAAGTGCGTGTGGAAACGAGACACAAGTGGTGAGTCAGTCTAGTCTACCTATTCCTTACTTTATCCAGATCACACGTTTCTTTTGGTGAACTTTCTCTCATCGCTCGTTGGTTACGACGAGAAATGTGGCCGAATGTAACCAATGTCAGACGATGTTGATCTCGCTCTCGCGCATTGTGTGTGAGCTGGATAAAGTAGCAGGAGATTACTACCGTACTGAGTTGAGAGTATGTGCGAGGGAGCCAGATATAGTTGACATCTCTGGGATATGAATGGGACACACTTGGCGGCGAGGGAGTTGTGTGTCCACTCAAATCTGGCTCTTGAGTTACCCAAGGCTAACGTAAACCACTTAAGCCAACTCATCCAACTCACTGAACAGATCCCGCACTCGCCGGGCGCCCTGCCCCACCAGTATCTCGTCGAACTCTGGACCAGCGGCGTGGAAGAAGGGCACTCGCGCCTCCCCGGCCACCGCTCTTGCCAGGAGAGTCTTGCCAGTGCCGGGAGGCCCCACCAGGAGTACCCCCTTGGGGAGTTTGCCGCCCAGGGAGGAGAACTTCTCGGGAGACTTGAGGAACTCCACCTGAGGAGCGGTGAAAGCTGAGCAGTGCAGTCCTGAGACGCATTCGAAGAGGCGGTTTGACTAGTTAAACTTCTGGGCTCTTACTAATGGCCTGGTATAGTTACAGTGTTTTGTTCACGTCATTTGAATGTAATGTTTAGTTCGAAAAAAGAGACAAAACACTGCATAGTTATAGTTACACCAAGTTTATTAGTTATTATTAGACGAGTAGTAGTTTATTAGACGACCTCGGTGGCGCGGCGGTTTAGCACACTGTCTGTAAAACCGAAGGTCTCGGGTTCGATCCCCGGCCGGGTCAAACAAGGAAATGAACTTTTCTAGTTTGTGTCGGGTCTTGGATGTATGTATTTAGTGTATTCTAATCTATCATCGAGTTAGCAGCTGTAACTAAAGTCATTTAATTGTACTTAGTATAGGGCTAACGAGATAGGTGTAATATGCCCATGGATATTTATTTATAAGGGCTGCTGAAGTTTAGTGAGTCTTAGACGGCCTCGGTGGCACACTGACTGTACAATGTAAAACCGAAGGTCTCGGCTTCGATCCCCGACCAGGGAGACAGTTCTAACTTCACCAGCACATAAGTCGTATACGACTCTTAAGGTCTACGACTTGAATTCTAAATAAAAAGTAGAGCGCCAGCCAAAATCTGTATTACAATGTATTACTATACATTGAATTCGAATCACATGTAATATTACAAAGGCGAAAGTTTGCGAGTGTATATGTTTGTTAATTCTTCGCGTCTTAACTGCTGGAGTGAATTTAATTAACTTTGTTTTGCTTCATACAAAAGTCTATTTGTTTATTAACACTATCCTCCATAACATTTACTAACCAATTTTTTTGTAACATCCAAACATTCAATCAGGTGCGGCGACAACACGTTAAATAAGCCTAGGTCAATTAATTTATTTATCAATCGCGTTACAGTGTTTACCCCACCATAGCTCTGAGAGCAAAACGGATTCTACCCCGTCGGGTATTATGTATCCAATATTAAAAATATTTTTAAAATGTAAATAATTTTCATAGAGCGGATTGTGACTCAATAATAAGCCTTACCACTACCGAATACCAGCGGGTGGTAACTGGCTAAATAAGCCTGTTACTAATTTAGACCAGTTCCTGGATAAATCTTATTAATAAAAATAGATTTTGTCTACAATGAGTGAACGTCTTCACCTTCACTTTAGTTGAAGACAATGATAGATGATGCATGCTAGGGATGAATGATAGATGATGAATAAAAGTGGAGCTGCCTAATGTTGCCTTATGCCCAGCCAAGCAGTTGGCTGACACCTGGATTAACAGTTAGGCTACGTTTTACTGCGTGAAAGTATCTTATTCCTATGGGAAAATTTATAAAGCGCGGGTAACACCGCGGCTAATGAGAAAATAAATGTCTAATGACTGTCGAGTTATCTTATCTTCTTCAGGCTATATTATGTAGTCCACTGCTGGACATATCCCTCCCCTAACGAGCGCCATAGCGCCCTGTCTTCAGTTTGCTGCATCCAGCATCTGCCGGCAGTTTTCCGCAGATCGTCATCCCACCTAGTCGCAGGGCGTCCTACACTACGTTTCCCGAGTCGCGGTCTCCACTCAAGAACACGTGTACTCCAACAGTTGTCGGTTCTTCGCGATATATGGCCAGCCCACTGCCACTTCTTATGTTATTAAATGTCAAATACAAATAGCCTTCGAATACTTTACGTATGCGATTTCAATTCGCGTGAACGAGAATCGGCTCCCAAGACTACCATGAGTTGAATGAATGAACGACTTAAACTGAGTTCTTACCACATCTTTGAGCTCCTGCTTGGCTTCATCAGCGCCTTTCACGTCATCGAAGGTGACGGAAATGTCTTCGGGGTCCACTTCCACTTGGTTGCCCAGTTGGATCCTGCAACAAGAAAAGTCAGTGCTAGACTGCGTCGTAGAAGCGCTCGTGGCCTAGTCGAACCGAGTGATTGGAACCAATCACTTGAGTTAAGCAACAACAGGCGCGGTCAGGTACAGGATGGGTGACCGTCCCGTGACTACCGCTAGTGGTATTTTTCTGAGCGCTTCCGTGCTTCGCAAGGCACGCTGAGCCGTTGGTGCCGGCTGTCGCGTAATGGCCGTCGCTAAGCCATGTCAGAGGCCTTATGGGCGGTTTGATAACTTCTGACAGTAAGGCCCACCACTGTCTTACAATCCTCCACCAACCCGGACTTGGCCCCCGTGGTTGAGTATGGCCTAACCGTACATACAGGCAGCGACATCTGGCTTAAGTAATACAGAGAATAGTGTAAAGAGGTTCGAAATTTCACTGATGCCGGCGAGTCGCCCATTAGCTCAGTTGGAAAGAGCGCTGGCACGGATAGCCAGAGGTCGCGGGTTCGAATCCCGGCATTGGTGGAATTTTTAGCCTCTAATTAGGTTTTTAAAATTGTCCTTAGCACGGGTTAGTGCATTAAAAATAAAAATAGTATAACATAACATTTACATACAGGCGCATTGCTTCTGGCCTCACACTAGGATCCCTGGGACCCTGTGTCGTGGGAACCAGAAACAACGACATCACAAACATGTAAACATCCAAGACCTGGGGTCCTTTTTTGTCCCCAGCCGGGGTTCGAACCCGGGACCTCTTGCATGGTAGGCAGATGCGCTACCGCTAAGCCACAGAGACCGTCGAATGTTTAATTTGTACATGGTCTTTAGTTGTAGTATATGGTCTTACTGTTAGCATAGAAAATATACTATTTTGACAAAATTTCGTTAATAATGTTAGGTTGTATCTGTGCTCGGGGCTCGTGGACTGGGGGCCTCCATCTGGTCGGGGGCCCGTAGCATTAAGCCAGCCCTGCCACCCTATAGTTTAGCCACCTTATAGCTTACAGGTAAGTTGGACTTTAAATTCACGACGTGCAACGAGATAATGTTCCACTGCGTCTAATCTAGGTAGGTATAAATATTATAGAGTCGCACGGGCGCAGTGACCTTTAGCACATAGAAATACGTGGAGTAGCTCTTCCTACCTACTTAGGTACCCAATTGCGTAGGCGATAAGAAAATTAGAGCAAAAGGGAGTGGAAGGGTCAGTAATAGATGTCATAGCAGGTTCAACATCATCCGAATCGCTCGTAGCCCCGGCTGCCCGAGTGATCTTAGACGATCACGAAGTTTAAGCAACATAGGGCGCGTTCAGTGCATGGATGGGTGACGTTAAGCAGTTGGTGCCGGCTGCCGACGATAGATGGAAGTCGTTAAATCAAGGCAGAGTCAACTTCTGACAGTAAGAGCAGCTACTGGTCTTGCAAGCCTCCGCCAATCCGTACTTGGTGTCCGTAGTATGGAGTATAGCCTACACCTTCCTTAGGCACCCGTGCCCCTCGGTGGGGACCACAGTGTTCTGTGGTGGGGACATAATGGGTCGACGATGATAATAGGCTTTTTTGCACATAGTATGCTTTAACCATTTTTTAAACCGCGTCGGCGCGGTGGTGAGTTTAATATATCTTGAAGGATCTTATTATAGAACCGTATACCCTCCTAAGACCTGGAGGTAACTCCTAGCATAGACTTTAAGTCTTCTAAAACTAAATAGATTTTGAAGAACTTTTTTCGTCTTTTTGTCCCAAAAATGATGAGGAAAATATTGGACCTGGAACAGTAAGTTTTCGGGATTTCCTACTAAATCATTGGGTGTGAATTAGGAAAGTTATTCGTGATTTCCTATTATTATAACGCTTAGGAGAGCACAGAACATAAAAAAAGAGTAGAAGTAGCGACATGACCCAGTGTGACCAAACGCACACTTAAAAATCAAACGCACACTATGAATGCCAAACTGCCATTGGTAAATAAAGACAACGCCAAAAAGGTCTATATCATAAAAGTTCCAGTCAAATGTGAACCTTTTATTTATGTAAACAAGGATCAAAATCAATGGACAACAATGAAATTAAGTTTGACAATAACTCTTTCTTTTGTAGTACCGCTACTTTACACTAGATGGAACGATCACTGCGTTTGATCTTCAAGTTTTATGTGTTAGGCGATAAAGTCGAAAATTGAAAAACAAGTCCCCGATATGTGGCTACTCAGCCGGATTGGTTTCCTTGTTTATGTCATTACCAACTTAATTAAAAATACAATGAAATACAACTCACTGATGACCTGTTTCGGCGCGATTGGTAAATTTTAGTCCCCAACTCTTATTTTTACATTCTAACACAGCATAAGAAGGCGTTTTAGTAGAGTTTTTACGATTGTTTTCTTTACTAGAAACAAACGACAACTGAGGCAAGACGAACTGTCAGAGGCTACGCATAGGCAATACATTGCTAATGCGAGGCACGCGGGGACAGCCCACTTACGACTTACACTCTTTTTTCATGTTCTGTGCTTAGGAGTATACACAGAGAAGCGCTCTCTGTATGCCCATTTGCGACGTCGCTTTAGCTTTTCTTTACAACAATGGGTCTCCAGAAGGTCGCAGGTTCTCTGTGTAAAGTTTCGTGTACGTGGGACCACTGGAGGCCAGACGCGGGACAAAAGAACAAAAGGAGCCGAGGAAAATTTCGCCACGCTCAGGGACGAATTTTTCCTCGACGTTCGAGAAAAGTTTTCGGTTGTACGGAATCAGCATTGTGAGGAAACGTGGCCCACGTTTTATTTTCTCAACGTGCATTTCCAGTGACTGCTTCGTTGGAACGTTTTGCTGGTTTTGAATTCGTACTTGTAGTAGCAACGCCGGTCGATAGCGGCAAAGGAAAATATCTAAAAATAAACGCCAGAGGCGTTTACTTGACGCAACGTTTCAAATTGACGGGCACAGGGGAAGAACATGCAATGTCGCATTTTTACTTTTTTTAAACTGATAATGCCATTTTGTAGTGTAAAAGTGGTAGAACGAAACGCAAAAACGCTCTTGAGAAAAACATGCAGAGTCTCTGAGTAATCGCCTTATAAAAATACTAACTACTACAGTGCAAAAACATGCAAGGTCCTAGGCGGACACGGAAAAAAAATGTTTTGTCCATGGTTCATTTCCACCTTTGTCACTGAACACTAATACTATTTAATAAAAAAACAAGACATTTGTGTAATAAATCACATAAGTAGTGTATATTTTACAGAGGTTTCAAATCTATTATGGACATTATCTCAGTTCAATGTCGGTCGGACATAGCATGTTCTTCAATTGCCAATCCCCAAGCAAGCAGAACACAGACCTTCCCTCGTAGACGGAGAGAGTATTAATTTAACTACCATAACCCTATACCTAACCACCCTTTCGTGGTCTTGACTTGAGAACCTTTACAAAATCTGAGCTGTGACGTCAGTATCGATTCGACCAATCCTTACAGTTTTCGATAGAATCGCTGCAGATTATTTCGGCGTGACGAAAGATATTTAAATCCTCTTCCATAATGTGGTGTGATTAATACAAAAAAAAAATGTTTTTAATAGTCCAAAATTTAGAAATATAATATATATATAAAACTAGTTTTCTAAAATTATTTTAGATTTGTGGGAAAACAGCTTGCAGTGTGATGGTGTCGAATCTGACGTCACGCCCAGGTAAACAAACATGGTAAACACTAGTAGTTACAACAAAGCACGGGTGAAGATTATCTAAGCGTGACGTCACGCGGTGTGATTGGTGTTTCAGTCAAAATGGCTGAAAGCAGTATCAGTATCTTTTATTTCATTGAAAATATTGGTAATCTCTTTTATATTTATAAAACCAAATTAGAGTTGTAAATCCTATCAATAGTTTTAAATACTTTCCCCTAATAGAGTTAAATCATTGATTATCATCGTCGTCGCGCCTGTTAATGTAAATGTTATGTACATTTACATTTTCCTTTTCACACCATCAAAGAGTCTATTGGAGAGGAGGGTAGCAAGTTTTACCTGAAGACGGTGCCGCTGACCGAGGCCATGAGGCTCACAAAGATGGCCAGGAACAGCACAATGGTCAGCAGCTGCTGAACCAGCTTCAGATACTTGGAGGTTTTGGTGCCGCGGGCGTTGTCTGGATGGGAGCCTGCAGGGAAGAAAACACTGGTCTAAAATACCTAATTGGTCGCGCCCGCCGTTAGTTTGGCTCCCGTGGTGGAGTATGGCCTAACCTTCCTGCGATGCAGGAAGAGACCCGTGCCCCAGCAGTGGGGGCATGCAAGGGTTGGTATTGAAAATAATTTGTAGCAAATAATAAGCTTATTTATTTTAAAATATCATCTACACTCATGTTTTTTTATGTGACTTATATACGTTCCCCCCAAAGGGGGAAGCGCTCGTGGCCTAGTCGTACCGAGTGATTAGAATCAATCACTTGAGTTAAGCAACAGGCGCGGTCAGGTGCAGTATGGGCGACTGTCTACCGCTAGTGGCATTTTTCCGAGCGCTTCCGTGCTTCGCAAGGTACGCTAAGCCGTTGATTCCGGCTGTCATGTAATGGCAGTTGTTAATAACTTCTGATAGTAAGTAAGGCCCGCCACTGTCTTACAATCCTCCACCAACCCGGATTTGGCCCCCATGGTGGAGTATGGCCTAACCTTCCTGCGATGCAGAAAGAGACCGTGCCCCAGCAGTGGGGACATAAAAGGGTTGATATCGAGTCCTTACCAGCCAAGTATCCCTCAGCGAAGGCGATTTTGATCTTGTCCTTTTGCTCATGCGTTAGCGGTATATCATCGCTCAGGAGTTTCTCGAGCCGGGGCGCCGCCTCGGGCAGGGCTCCGCCGGCGGCCGGGACTCCCTTCTCCATCGGAGTCAGCGACAAACCTGGTGGACGTGAGACAGCATACGTTTATTGGGTGAATCTGGTATTTGTGACAATTGGGGTTTCCGCAACTCCACTGCTAAAGAGAGTGGAAGATATAACTATTCTTGCCACCCCAGTTTGTCCTGGCCCTAAAGTCTAATCTATATAAATAAAGTTCAAAGTACTGACTGACTCACTCATCAACGCCCAGCCCAAGCCGTTGGACCTGGCAAGCCGAAATTTTGAACACAGGGTCTATATATAACGTAGGCAAAGAATAAGACCGGATTTTTTGAAATTCAACCCCCAAGTGGGCGAAAAGGGTTGATAAAATTTGTATGGAATGTATAAAGAATGTTGTCTAATTTTCTTGAAACTTAAAATAAATACTCTTCTACACAATTGATTGAACACGTGTTTCGCCGTTTTTCTAAATTTAACCCCTAAAGGTGTGAACTGGGTTGCAAAAAAGTCCACGCGGACGGAGTCGCGAGCAAAAGCTAGTACTTACATAGTTGTTCAATAGAATGAAATAAGCACGACAATGGTTGTTATTTGCCTCAATTTGGAAGTCTACAAATGTCTAGTCTACAATAGCAGTACAATGACATTCCAGGGGTATAACCCGCGCAAATTAAATAGGCATCTCTCGCGAAGAACATAAAATCTCGCGAGGCGGCGAGTTAAGTAGCACGGGTTGTACCATTGCAATGCGATTGGTTACTAGACTACCGATAGTGTGAATGAAGCGAGTATTGACGGACTAATATGACTCTATTGAACAACTATGCATTTTAGAGACTCATCCCCCAGTAAAGCTTGTTGATTTCAGTGCAGGCCTCCTGCAGTGTTCCCGGACATCCGAGGATGTTGGGTGAAATTGGAGTGTTTTTAGTATATGCAGCAATTGATGACAAATGTTTAGGAAATTGAGGTAATTTTAATGTTAAAGATTTCAATCCAAGCGTTAATTTAAGCTTTATACAGTAAAATTGTAAACAGTTATGAAAAAAAAAAACTCACAGTTCTACAAAAGTTATTACAAACAAACACTTACGGTAAAGGACAGTTCTCATGAAACAATAAATCCACCATATATGCTTTGTGAAACGCTCGTGGCTTAGGCGAACCAAGTGATTGGAAACAATCACTTGAGTTAAGCAACACCAGGCGCTATATAATATTCTATTAGATCTAACTATTACACAGATTTTGCCCCATTCTAAGTACAACTAAATGGCCTGTGTTACAAGTGCTAACATGACGGTAGATTTAATATAATAAATACATAGATCACATCCAACACCCTAGACAAACTACAAAAGTTTGTTTCCTGGTTTGACACAGCCGGGGATCAAACCCGAAACCTTTGCTTTTACAGTCAGCGTGCCAAACTGCTATGCCAGCGCCGGCAAAGAAGAGGGCAGGGCCCTTTTGATGAACTCAACTGTTCTGTTATATTATTTGCTATATCCATGCCAGACAATACATGCAGTAGTTACTACTTTTACTTTCTTAAACATTTGTTGGAAAGAGCGCTGGCATTAGCCAGAGGTCGCGGGTCCGAATTCCGGCATGGGTGGAAATTTAAGCCTCTAAATAGGTTTTTGAAATAAAGAAATTTGTAATTTATGTTTAAATGCCTCTCCAATCAGGTGATGTAATTTTTTCACAAGTACCCAAATGCATGCAAGTTAGTGAAGAGATCCATCTGAATCTACTGCAGTGCCAGGGGACTTAACAAAAGCAACTAACAAATACTAACCAAACAACTTACGCAGTCTATTAACAATGTTAGGATTTCTCTTCAAGTCCGCAGTAACGCCTCGCTCTGTTTTGAAACCTCGCACTTGAATGGTGAAGTTGTTCATAAGATAACCTCTCCCGACCAGCATTGAGAATTTATTTGCAAAGCGCTCGTGCCCTCTAAACTTTACTAAGAAGGTAGGGCTGCTGGTTTTTGGTCCCCAGTCATTTTTGTTTTTTTCAAAGGAGTCTGCAGAGATGTATGAGACCTTCTTGCTGGAGTGGAGGCAGGCTGGCAGCGTCTTCGAGGGACAGCCGGGCCCGGCGAATCTCGCCAAAGCACGGACGTCCACAGCCCGCATATCAGCTAATGCATTTTTCTCGAAATTCTTGACGCACTCGGCGAAACTGTCCTGACAGATTGTTGAATCATACGAAGTGGAAGCCGTTTCATTTCTCTTCACATGTTTGTCTTTTAAGGTGTGCTGTCGCCTCTGCTTGAAAACGCTCGCGTAGCGAGCTGATAACTGACTAAAAGTAACTAATATCTGAAAGTGATACAAAGGTTATGTAGGTGACAAACAAGTTTTGAGTCTCATCAATTTTCTTATGTATAAAAAGAGCAAAAAGAAAGCGGGATGTTGTTACCTGATTTTGGGTGTTTAAGGAATTCAGTGAGAACATGTTACATGTATGAAAACTGTTTTTTCTTCAAGTGCACTCGAAAATTTTGTAGGCTCTTACGTCAAACAAAATTTCGGCAAAAACATGGCGAAGGGTGTTTCAAGGTGCACTGACAGCTGTAGAGTTGATAGACAACCGCTTTGGTCACGTAGGCTCGTAAGGTCGAACACATACAGTCAGAATTCGGATTCGGAATTCCGTAAATACATCGCACCACACGCATACCTTTATTTCAGTTCAAAATAAGGACTAGTTGAAAAATGCTTACTTATTACTTATTGCTTGCTCGCTTATTGAGTAGTGAGTACCCCCTAAAGCCTTGCCCTCCTATTACGTAGCATTCTACTCTATCGAGTGAAGCATTTAGACGACTCCTAAGTGTAAAAAAATGTATGCATTTGACAACCGGAGTAGCTTAAAAAAGTAAAAATCAACGTCACTCAACTCAGTAAATACTTACGTAATAATGCCCCTCATCTAAATTATGGAGAATATGGGGTAGCTGAGCTGAAATCTAAGAGCAACACCAAAAACATAAGTTAACATAAGTACTGATGCTGGTAATCAATAAAAATAAAATTTCTCGGAGGAAATTTGTATACGCAGAGAAAAAAAAAGAAAATAGAAAACATATTTATTTTAATTATTTTTTCTGCGATAAGATTGGCTTTTTAATACAAGGTTTACGTAAAATAAATAGAAGGATCTATTACGTAATAAAAACTTACCGAAATAATGTAGTGGATCTGAAACAAGTAGGGGGATGAAGGAGGGCGCAGAACGCAGCCCAGCCTCGAAAAGGGGAAATTGGATCAATTTAAATTGAACTTAAAGAAATTGCATAATTAAATTCTATTTGCTGAATACCAACGTACAAATGTAAAATGTAGGCCGTTGACTTCGGGCCGTAGTGTAGTAGAGAAAAAAAACTCTACTCTGACTATCTTTTCACAAGTGTATGATAAAAAACGATGGTTGTCATAAATAACTTTTAATGCCAAAACATTAGTTAATTATCTATGTTGGAAAGACGCTGTTCAGGAGCATAACGCAGGGTTTAGCCATCATCAGTCTCAACTGTTTTGTAGGGTGATAGATGACACGGGTTCAAGAGTGAAACCGCCACCACAAAAAAATCTCGCATTAACACATTTAGCTAGTTTCTGTTAGATCGCTTGAGATCACACATAAAAACTTAAATACCGCATTCATAACCACCATTATATCAGTGTCAATCCACCGCTGGACGTAGGCCTCTCCCAAATACCACACTAATTACTACTTATAATAGTTCTGTCGAATTTAATTTAGTCAGAGATAGACTACATTAAAAGAGTAAAAATTATTAGACCAGGAAACCCAGCTGGCCTACCGAACACACCACACAAAAACATCAACAATATTCAAACTTATTTACATATTAAACGGGTCTAATTGCGATTATTTATTTGGTAAATCGTACATACTTTAATTCCCGACATTTCAGCAGCGTTGCAGGTGCCGTAGTCACGGGTAGACTGAGGTGGCGAGTACACCCAATTACTGTAGGCAGGTACCTAGTCACATTCAGTTACTCGCAGCGGGCTGACTCACAGCACTCAAGTCCGCGGACAGGTCCGGCGATAAAGCGCGCGATTTAAATTTACTTAGCACTGGATTCCAAGTTCTTGAAAGCTTCCTCAATGTTGAAATTTGTCGCTTTAGACCCGTTTAATATCTAAGTATAATATAGAATTTCGAATCTAAACTCCGAAACGGGATTGCGACTGCATGCTGCATGTGGCGGTCCTAAAATAATGATGTGAAACACTGACAAGAGATTCTTAAAAAAGTACTCCTTATAGCAACGAAATATAACGGTACATACTACAGTGCGTTCACATTAACTTGACGCGTGAGAGAATTGGTAACAAGGACATAACATGTGGATTAGCTTTTGGGTCTAATCGGAAGATGGTAAAACAAGCCCTCAATCCTTTTATTTTCCCCAAGTAATGGGAATGATTTCTTATTTAACATGGTAACAGTAAACATCTCAGTGCTACAAATTCTCCCACGCGTCAAGTTAATGTGAACGCACTGTATGTAGGTACCTAATACCGAAACTTTTTTTGGGCCTTAATTTCTGATTTTAGCTGTAGGTAGTTGCTTTATAGGGCCAACTACTTTCCACAATAGTTTTCTTGTCTATGATATGTCTACGATACTAGGCTGTAGAGCCTCTATCAAAGCAACTTTATAAAGCCATTTATAAATAGCTAAAGCAATGGTTAACATAATTTTATGTAACAATGTTTGTAGCATTTCACTATTTTCCTTAATTTCTTGCTATAACTATTTCTTGAGTTCTAGCGTGAGCTCGATACAGAGATATGAGTTGCGCCATCTTGCTCTACGTTGAGCAAAGCCCGCTGGTTGGTCTCTATCTTGTCTACGCCTGATTTGTCAGTTCAGTGAATTCCAAAATGGCGACGAGCGATGACGAGCCTATGCATTTATACGAAGTTTTTCAAAACTGTTTCAATAAAATAGCGAATAAACAACAAGGTGAGTGAAAAAATGCATACCGTGGCCGGTCTCGCGTACCTCGAACGAACAGTCGCGTGTCAGTGAAGTGTTTCATTGTGAAATTCGACCAAAACGTCTGCGTGTTATGCCATTTTCAGTTCTGTAACCCAACAGCATTTTTTCTGAATCACGTAGAAATATTATTGTTTCTCACACAAAATGTACTAGTCGACAGTCCTTAACTATTAAAGCGTGTGTTTCAGCTTTAAAATCCGTATAAGAATCGCGTTAAACCAGTTTTTTAGGCTATGTTTTGGTCGCGTACTGGGATGTCAGTCTGCAGTCCATTGTGCTTTGGTATATTTTTCATTGCAAAACTGGCTAGTTTTACGAATACTGTTTGCTTTGTCGCGAGCAACATCGCCTCGGCGTGGTATACCGAAGGCTTTTTTTTCACTTATTCTCTTTACAAGTGGACATTTTGCCACGAAACGTATAATTGATACATAGCGTGGGGCGAAGCTCCTTTTTTTGCTACAGAGCATTTGACCTGTTGGTTTTCTTCTGAATAAAGCCTACTCAGATGGCGATTCGCAGTTTTTTATGTCCTATTTACGTCTATGTTTACAGCTTGATTGTTTATTTACTCTAACTTTAGTTTGATTACGATAACGCGCACGTAGCTGCTACTATACATTTTTGCCCATATCCGTGGCTTTATGGCAGCTCTTTTGTTTATTTTAACACTTCAGCGCGAAGTAAACATCGGGTTTCTTATGAAATTTGGCTCCTTGCGCGATAATACTCTATTTTCATACAATAGTTTTCAGTAGGTGAGGATTTACAGGAAACTGTTGTGTTGAAGGGGATTTATGAGGTTGTTTTGTTAAAAAAGAAGCAACCAAGAGGTCATGTCTTTCATGTTCAATTATAACCTTTATGTCTAGTGTATGAAGTCCCTTTACAGTTTTACTGTAGGTACATCACAATAAGAATATTAGTAAGGAAACCAAAATTGTTCTTATAAGTATAATTAGATAGGATTACTAGTATGATAGTCCTATTGCTAAACAAACAAGTATTTTTTCATTTACCTTCTGTGTATTGAACCAAAAGGCTGTCATGCCAATTGACTTACACAAGTATTATCACACCCCATGGAGAAATGTTTTTCCTGATTCAATCCACTAAGTTATACCTTCCTGACCAAGTTTTCATTTATTTGCCGCACTCTACTCCAATGCTCAATTGAAAATGAAATGAAAATGAAATATATTTATTATCGGTTCAGAAATTAAAACTTACATTACTTACACACAATATGCTAAGAAAAAAAGCCATATTGCCCTGCGTGCATCACAAAAAGAAAAAAAATACCTTTGTTATATATATCACAGTGATTTCATGAAACCCACTCAGTGGAAGGAATGCTGTAAACAATGACTGCAGCTATGTGTGAGTGCTGAAAAGAATAGGGAAAATAAAATACATGCAAACAATTGCTTCAGTTATCAGTCTTCAGACTTAAACCAGATTTGTTCATAGGTGGTAATGTAGTGTTTTGGTAGCTTGGAAAATTGTCTGGGGGGCCCTTATGAGTCAACCTCTTAAGCCTTCTTAAGAAGCTTCTTGTGTGCAACAAGGTGGACGAAAAAGTATTAGGCTGCATGGTCTGCAGTCTAGCTTTATTTCCTTTGTTTAAGCTTAACTGACTCCTAACTGACCGCTGACTGTAAAACCGAAGGTCTCGGGTTCGATCCCCGGCCTGGTCAAATTAGGATACAAACTTTTCTAGTTTGTCTCGGGTCTTGGATGTTATCTATGTATTTATTGTATTAAATCTATCATTGAGTTAGCACCTATAACACAAGTCATTTAGTTGTACTTAGTATAGGGCTAACGAGGTCTGTGTAAGCAGAGACCAGGGACTGCCACGATCCTGATAGTCCACCTTCGCTTCATCAATATTCTTAGTTGTTCCATGCTCACTGATTTCGGGTTTTTCTCAAATCATCTTAAATGTACATATTAAGTCAGTATGAGTCGATATCAACCCTTGTATGTCCTCATGGCCGCCCTTGAGGCCTCTGACATGGCTTAACGACTGCCATTACATGACAGCCGGCACCATCGGCTTCACGTGCCTTGCGAAGCACGGAAGCGCTCGGAAAAAATGCCACTAGCGGTAGTCACGGGGCGGTCACCCATCCACCACCATTATTTAATTTGATTATACACATGAAAGCCGACCCTGGTTTCTTTGCCAATCACAACCAGAACCTTATCAACATGCCTTGTCCTTATAGAACTGGTGATAACGCAGAGAATTTTTTTACTAGAAACCGTCAGCTCACCGAGTCAATACAGGGTCTAATATAAAATAAAACAGTGCATGACTAAATAATATTGAACTTATGGATTTGCTCTGAATAAATTAACTGTGAAACCCAGCCAACTGATCAAATATAGTTACGTGTCACAGTCAGTATGAAATATTATCATTTTATACTACATCACGGTGTACGATGGAATTTATTACGCGGGTGCCTTAAATGGTGATATAGTATTAAACCTATGTAATGTAATGATCTGCCTTCTCAGCCAAATTATTTATTTATACTGCACCTAAATGCACTTTAATCTTGTGTACAATATGGCGCAATTAACTCCATGAGCATTTCTGCGCCACGACCTTACGATTGCTGCGAAAATTTTTGTTGAGAAGCAATGCTCTTATGCAACGATTGCTGATAATTATTTTTGAGAAGCAATGCAATATTCATCCAGGTTAGTTAGTTCAACAAGTAGACACTAACAGCATGTCATCCTTTTATAAAGGCTCTGTGAAGTGTGACAACCACACACACGCGCGCACACACACACACTATCACTGATCGTAGGCAGAGACCAGGGTCTGCCACTCGCCGCGATCCTGTCAGAATTCAACTTTTATTAGTGGTTGCAAGCATTGCATGCCGCACGCCGGTTTGGATACTTTTTACCTACAATACTTACAATCTAGACATAGACATAGACATCATTTATTGGTAATATTCATTACAAGTCAAGACTCCGTACATAATAACAATCCAATGTAGAAATAATAATCAAATTTACAAATGTCAATAAGAAAATATTATTCTTACTTGTCCAATTTAGGAAACAATATTCTACCCGTAAACTGTAACTTTTTAGTCCAAAACTGCCATATTTCCATAAATGAAGTAAGTTGGAACACTCTTTTAGATAACACGCTGCCAATTTTATAAACATAGTTCATGATAGTTCATGAATTTGCGAGAAAATGTCTAGTTTAGTCATCTAATCTCAATTTTAAGGTTAGAATCTTGTTTACTAAATTGGACAAGTAAGAATAAATAGACTGTAGCTGTTATGGAAAATTCGATTTCGTTATCGTTATCAACCCTTGTATGTCCCCACTGCTGGGGCACCGCTCTCTTCCTGCATCGCAGGAAGGTTAGGCCATATTCAACCACGGGGGCTAAGTCCGGGTTGGTGGAGGATTGTAAGACAGTGGCGGGCGTACTGTCAGAAGTTATCAAGCCGCCCATAAGGCCTCTGACATGGCTTAACGACTGCCATTATATGACAGCCGGCCCCAACGGCTTAACGTGCCTTGCGAAGCATGGAAGCGCTCGGAAAAATGTCACTAGCGGTAGTCACGGGACGCTCACCCATCCTGTGCCTGACCGCGCCTGTTGATGCTTAACCAAGTGATTGATTCCAATCAATCGGTTCGCCTAGGCCACGAGCGCTTCAAAAAATTCGATTTAGTTATCTGTTATTGTCTGATGAAATTAAATGGTTTTATTCAAAGTCTCGCAGAAACTGCGGCTCAGTGAACGTTTCAATTCAAACAAGAACAAACTCTAGATAGAAACTCAAGAACAAACTCTAGTAAAGCTCAAAAATTAGTCTTTTCAAAGTCCTTAATTAACAGAGTTTATATAATTATTATAAAACATAGAACTCATGCATTGCATTTAATTCCATTGGCTTTAATTCCAGATATCATTGTCATCTAAATAATGCTTATAACTTTTTTGGGACATAAATACTCTTTTATCTATCTCCATGCTGGCCTGTTCTCTAAAGCGAAACTTATGTACTTTTTTGTCGTTTGCGAAATATTAAGCTTTAAAACTCATAAGCCCTCCTGAGGCTCAACATTTGTTTGGTTTGTAGAAACGTGAAAAAATTCGGAGCGGTTGTTTATAATATCGAAGTAAAGAATAACTATAGCTAAGTAGGCTTCACAAGTTGACGCGTAATAGGAGTCCTACTTATAAAAGGAAAACTTCGTGTAAATTCCATTGAAAATTACTTTGAAAGTAAATGAAGTTATCGTTATTTATTGGTCAAACCGTGACCTCAATTCAATTAATACATGTCCATAATATTAATCAAGAAAACCGCTCGTTCTAACTACGTATATTTGACGGCCAACTACGGAATCCACTCTGCGCGAACCGACACGCACTTGCCCGGTGTACTGTATCAATCCTTTGTATGTCCCCACTGCTGGTGCACGGGTCTCTTCCTGCATCGCAGGAAGGTTACTATACTCCACCACGGGGGCAAAGTCCGGGTTGATGATTGTAAGACAGCGGCGGGCCTTAGTTAGTTAGTTAGACCTGAGATTTCCGCACTTAGCCTCATAGTTGGGCCATTGTAAGTAGCAAGGGCTGAAGTACGTTAACACTTCAGACACTAGGGTTTCCTTACGATGTTTTCCTTCACCGTCGGCGAGTGGTATTGCTACTATAATTTCACAAAATGTACATAACTTAGAAAACAAAGTCATTGGTACATGCCGGGGTTTGAACCCACGACCTCCCGATTAAGAGGCCGGCGTTCTACACCGCTCCGCTACCACCGCCCTAGTGGCGGGCCTTACTGTCAGAAGTTATCAAGCCGGCAATAAGGCCTCTGACATGAATTGACGACTGCCATTACATGAGAGCCGGCACCCCCGGCTTAACGTGCCTTGCGAAGCACGTTAAGCCGTTGGTGCCGGCTACTGTCGCTAGATGGCAGTCGTTAAGCCATGTCAGAGGGCTCATGTGCGGCTTGATAACTTATCACAGTAAAACCAGTCACTACTTTTGCAAGCCTCCACCAATCCGGACTTGGCCTCCGTGGTGGAGTATGGCCTAACCTTCCTGCGATGCAGGAAGAGACTCGTGCCCCAGCAGTGGGGATATACAAGGGTTGATAAATTAATTAAATTATCTAGTTACTTATCAAGCCATTGAATAACGGTAAGGAAGACTAATTGTACCAAAAATTAAAAAAAAAAATACAAAAAACTTTATTGTCATAAAAGTGTACAAAAATAGTGCCTGGTACCCAAATCGGAACACTCTGTATTACGGGTAACCAGAGTGCTTAGTGCGAGTTTTTTACTACTCGATCGCGTTATCGTAAACTCATATTTCTATGGCATAGAGGAAGCGCCACCTAGCGACAAGTATGGAAATTAAAATTGCTGAGTGCGAGTTGTAATGGTTTACGTTGAGAAGTGAACACGTTTACCTGCCAAAACACGAATAAACGCGAGTGCGATTTGTACTGTGACAGCGTTTTGCCAGTTCGAACGGTTAACTTACTCATACTCACTACTCAATGCTCGATTAACGCAGTAGTAAAGTTATTCGATTGGATCTGTCAAACTCGCACTAAGCACTCAGACTTCCACTCGGAAGTGACAATGTTTTACGTAAGTAAGTAGTTTTTTTACATAATAAAAAATTAAAGTAACAGAATTTAAATTCTTTAATTAAGTAACTAACTTATTATAACTTATTTTGCGCTCATCGACTCTGTAATCAAGTGTTTATCCCTTAACTTAAAGTCTAAGGCACTTACAAATAAACACCGTATAAGCCTAGTGTAGTTACAGTGTTTTGTTCACGTCATTTGAATGTAATGTTCAGTTGGAAGAAAGGAGACAAAACACTGCATAGTTGTACAAAACTTACTCCATATTTATTAGTAAGGCTTTTGCTGAAAATCAGCGTCGGCAGTGGAGCACGTTCCCTGGCGACTTTAAGCTGAGCACAAGGCCTTTTGCCAAATTTAGTTCTTAAGACATTTTCTCAGTTAGTGTACCTTGTTTAATTTTTTGTTAGCAGTAAAGACATTTCACATTCTTTCACTTTCAACTAGAGGAAATCGTAACTCGACCTCGGGCTTAGTAGTCAAGTGTGTTAACCGGTAGACCAAAAAGCCAGTGAAACGGTACTGTAGGTGTCTGTCACGCGTAAATCACCCGCTTTAGTGCTCGTGACGAAAGTGGGAGTTATCGACTCTAAAAAGTTATTGATGGCTTCATAGCTAGTCTCTGACGGAAATAGGTCTGGCGACTCCGTTGTGTATATCTCTTTTAATTTCTTATATAGCTTAAACACGTGACAATGCAGCACACGGGCCTCTACAGTCTATTTATTCTTACTTGTCCAATTTAGTAAACAAGGTTCTACCCTTAAACTAAACTGACTTTTTAGTCCAAAACTGCCATATTTCCATAAATGAAGTAACCTGGAACACTCTTGATAATCTAGATAACACGCTGCCAATTTTATAAACATGATAGTTCATGAATTTGCGAGAAAATGTCTAGTTTAGGCATCTAATCTCAATTTTAAGGTTAGAATCTTGTTTACTAAATTGGACAAGTAAGAATAAATAGACTGTAGTGAGAAAGTATAGGCTTAATTGCCTTGAGTAGCTGCTTACGTTTGAACACCTCAGACACTCAGGTTTCCACACGATGTTTTCCTTCAGTAGCGCGTGGTATTGCTACTATGACTTCACAAATGTATATAACTTAGTTTGATTTAGTCCTAGCAGCTATGACAAAAGCAGCATTTTATGAGGAAAGCAAGCCGTTTTGCACAGTGATAGTAGGGACAAAAATAAGCGATTTGACCCACAGCAGCACAAGTTTCACCCCTTAGGAACAGAGAGGGCGCCACTTGTTTCAGAAACACTTGCCGCGGCGCCACCTATGTTCCTAAGGGATGTTAGTGTTGCTGCAGCGGTTAAAATCGTTTATTTTAATCCTCAATATCACGCGGTTAGTTAATGCGCCGCCCTGAGAAAATACGCGACGCGTTTCGCCTCTAACACGAGGCATCCTCACAGTTTAATGCTATTGTGGATTTCCGCAAAGTAACGCCTGATTCCATACGATTTCCTTTATAACAATTCAAACTTGACTGGACCGCTGCGTCGGCCAGCTATTACAAAGAAGTATCGTTACATTAATCTTCTTTAATATAAAAATGAATCGCTGAATGTGTTGGTAAGCGCAAATCTCGAGAGCAGCTGAACCAATTTCGCTAATTCTTTTTTTAGAATATTCCTTGAAGTACTAGAATGGTTCTTACGGGGAGAAAAAAAAAAAAAAATAGGTATCTCCTGTTAGGCGGTACGAAGTTAGCTGGGTCAGCTAGTCTTTAATATAAAAATGAATCGCTTAGTGTGTTGGTAAGCGCAAATCTCGAGAGCAGCTGAACCGATTTCGCTAATTCTTTTTTTAGAATATTCCTTAAGTACGAGGATGGTTCTTACGGAGAAATAAAAAAATTCAAGTATCGACTGTTAGGCGGTACGAAGTTCGCTGGGTCAGCTAGTTTATTATAATTTTGATAATGTAATGAAACCAACAGGCTTTACAATGTTACATACTTCTTGTAATAGACAAACTTAATAGCGAATTATAGGTTATCTCAGAAGATACAATGTACTGAGTTATTACGTTAAAAAAAAAGTAATTCACAAAACCGGATCATACTATTTTTATTTTTTAATGCACTAACCCGTGCTAAGGACAAATTTAAAAACCTATTTAGAGGCTAAAAATTTCACCCATGCCGGGATTCGAACCCGCAACCTCTGGCTATCCGTGCCAGCGCTCTACCAATTATTATTGTGCTCAATAGGTTTTTAAACCGGATCAACACAACTTACATAATTACTTATAACAATACTGAATTGTGATTCTAAACAACACCATTTCCTCGTCTTAATAGATTATTTGTTTGTTAATTATGATGAACAAATAGACAAATAAGTAAATATTATTTTTATATATAAATACAAAAATGAGTAGATAAATAAATAATGATCTCGACAACCGAGATGATCAGGACAGGAAACTCTGGACTGAATTGGGGGAGGCCTTTGCCCAGCAGTGGGACACAAACATAGAGGCTACGTAAAAAAATATATATATATATATATAGACATAAGTATATTCATTAATAAAAAGTAACATAAATGAATACATAACGATAGGTTGCATGTTATAAGATAACATTTACATACGAGCACACACATAGCTTCTGGGCCCACACTAGGATACCCTGTGTCGTGGGAACCAGAAATCGCAAAAATGTCAAAATCCCACTCCTGGGGGTTTTCTCTTGTCTTAAGACGGGGGTTAGTTAGTTAGTTAGACCTGAGATTTCCGCACTCAGCCTCATAGTTGGGCCATTGTACGTAGAAAGCGCTGTGGTACGCTAACACCTCAGACACTAGGGTTTCCTTACGATGTTTTCCTTCACCGTCAGCGAGTAGTATTGCTACTATAATTTCACAAATGTACATAACTTAGAAAACAAAGTCATTGGTACATGCCGGGGTTCGAACCCACGACCTCCCGATTGAGAGGCCGGCGTTCTACACCGCTCCGCTACCACCGCTCTTTCAGGCGGGGGCTCGAAACCGGGACCTCACGGGTGGTAACTTTTTCCAGAGACCCGTTATACTTTTTACATTTTGAAACAAAAACAAGTTATGATGTTCATTCCTTTGGTGGCGCTATTTAGCGCCTTAGAGGTACGCTCAATCCGCGGTGAATAAGCAATAGCACAACAGCTTTTGAATCATTGACAGCGCGTTGTGGCGTGGGAAAACCGATCCTGCTGTCCACTGCCGCGACGTAATAACACTTACCTTTGTTATGAAGCTAAAATCGATCCTATAAGAGCTGTACATACTAATAACTTGGAGTTAGTTGAACAGTCAAAGTTTTTTTCCGGGCGGTTCCGTGCTTCACGAGCCGCGTTAAGCAGTTGGTGCCGGCTGCCGTCGATAGATGGCAGTCGCTAAGCCAAGTCAGAGGCCTTAGGGCGGCTTGAAAACTTCTGACAGTAAGACTATAACATTTACATACAGGCACATACATTGTATCTGGCCCCACACTAGGATACCCTGTGTCGTGGCAGCCATAAACAACGACATCACAAACATGTAAACATCCAAGACCTGGGCTTTTTGTTGCCCCCAGCCGGGGATTGAACCCGGGACCTCTTGCATGGTAGGCAGATGTGTTACCGTTGCGCCACAGAGGCCGCCGACCAGCCACTAGTCTTGCAAGTCTCCACCAATCCGGACGTGGCCCCCGTAGTGGAGTATGGCCTATACCTTCCTTAAGGAAGATACCCGTGCCCGTCGGTGGGGATGAAATGGGTTGATGATGACATGAGTTGCGACCTACAGTATGATAAGATTCCATGATGGCCATGAATAACTTAAATGCCAAAGCATAACTTAATTGTTTTACAAAAGTAGGGAAAACATAATGGCTGCGGCCAGACATACGAACAGCATTCGTTCACGAGCATAACGCAGGATTAAAATGTGAAATGTGAGTGGAGATAAAGTTAATACAAAACATTAACTCACGCCTGTATCCCAGAGGAGTAGGCAGAGACCAGGGACTGCCACTTGCCGCGATCCTGAATGAGCACCCTCGCTTCCTCAACGAAAAGATAGATATAGATAAAAGAAGTATTGTCTTATCGAAGGCAGACTGCCTCGTTGGACTAACCGTTAAGGCACTTGGATAACAAAGCATAGGTCGTTGGTTTGATTCCCCTGGAAGCTGTCGAACATTTGTAAAGTGTTTTAAACTTTCCCTACTGGAACACATAGCTAGAATATTTTCGGGGAAACGTCGCGGTAAAATAGCAATAAATTACTACGCGATTAAGCCCTGAAAATATCCTAACTATTTGTAAAGTGGCCTCAGTCTGGGTGTATTTTCATGTTTGTAACGCCCTTCCCTGGTTGTCATAGCACAGGGTATCCTAGTTCGGGACCAGTTCAAGTGATTGTGTTGTGTGAAAGTTGTTATTATTATTTGAGTACTTTGAACTGCGATTTGTGAGAGACTACCAATAGAGTGTGTGGTGCTGTGTGGTGTCGGCCTAGAGAATAGCACCAACCCAATTGACAACATTTCAAAATTGTATGGAGCTCTAATTCGAAAACCATTTCGAGATTTGGCTTTGCAAAGCACGTAAAAAATTATTTCAGTTTTTTCTGTGGTTTCCTTTCCGAGAAAATGGTAAAAACACAAAAATACGCTGATGACGTCACACCATGGCTCCCAGTGAACATGCCTGTGCCACGATGAAAAAAAAGTCAATTTCAAGATCTAACCTAAAAAAACAGTGTTGCCAATTTAGCGACTTAGTCGCTAGAAATGACGACTTTTGCGAGAGCCTTAGCGACAAGAAAAAAGTTTTGAGGACAAAAATAATTTAGCGACTTAGCTGACGACCAGTATTATTATCGTCAAAATGTAAACCTTCAAATTGCCGTATTTATAAAAAAAAACGCAGATCTGCCGTATTATCTTTTAATTGAATAATTAGTGATTGAAACACAAAAATAATAAGTATATTTTCAACTTTCTATCATTTCTTCATCCAATATGTTTCTAATACACTGCTTGTGCAATGAATATTTTTTTTGCTTTTCATTTTGATAAGCATACTCGTAATTATCTCCTGACACCTGAAATTTTGTGCAACCGCCTTGATTTCGAATAGCTTGTTTAGCTAAGAGTAGGACATATAAAAGAGATTGCATGAGACATCTAGTTCAATTTATGTCTGCAGGAAAATTTTCTTTGGGATATCCCGAAAATCGGACACATTTATTACGTTTCGTTTGTAGTATTTTTTTGTTTTAAGGTTACGAGCATGTTGGACTTGAATTGCCGAATTATATGATACGGCAGTCGAAATCCTGCCGTATACCGTATATTACAAAAAACATCCATGAATTACCGTATATTACGGCAATTGCCGTATCAATAATAACACTGCTGACGACGTTTAAACCTGAAGATTTCGTTAAGTACAAGATAAAAAAATATGCCCAACACTATTTTTTACTTAAACGTCTACTTCAACTGAGCCATATGAGAATGAGGACGAAGAAGTGTTTAATTTATGTAGTGATGGCGAAGAATAATTTTTAATTATTAATTATCGTATTTCTTAAGTAGTACATTGTTATTCACGTGCCCCCCCCCCCTTTATTTTTGGTTGCTGATGGTCTCCGAGGCCTATTTTATAAAACTCAAATCATGGTTTTCATCATCACGGTTGCACCTCTTATTTTCGCTGCATCGTCATGATGCATGAACTCCAAAAGCATTGAAAGATCTACCTTGGGTAGATTTCGGCTGTCAGCGCGTACGAATCCGTCTAAATCTGAAAAGTCCATTGTATACCTACCAATGACTTTCTTGTTCTTGTATAGGATAGAATTTGAGTAGAGAGAAATAAATTTAACACTACACAAAGTTTATTTACGTTAGGTAAACCACACAACATAATATCAGGGTTACCATACTTTATACTTACCATACCATAAACTGGCAGCAAAAACACTCCGAACGCAGATAAAGGCTTTGCCAACACAAAGTACATTTGACAAAAAAGGAACAACTACATATAAGGGATGATGAATTGAACTAAGCTGATTTAATTGTATAAAAGAAAAACATATTTGCATATGTTAAAAAAAATCAGAAACTGTTTTTTAACATAGCCCTGGCAATACTAAAATGACATTTGTAACTATATTTTTTTTTTAGGATATTAGGCAAAAGAAAACATATTGTGAGCCTCGTTGTTTCGTCACTTCCGGTAAAAATATTTTAACCTTTAAAATGTAAAAAATATAAGAAAACGTGCGTGTTTCAGAAAATAAAAAAATATGGTTTGTTTTATTTTGTATCTAGTTTCCTTTAGGACAATAAATTCCGTATGCTAAAAAAATGAAATGCTGTCAATTCTTCCCGCGGGTGTCGTAAAAGGCGACTAAGGGATACAAACTGGGGGGTGGGCAGCAGCGCCCCCCGCAGTACCATTCCACCAAACTGCGATCCCCAACCCACATGCCCAGCGTGGGGATTATGCTCATTATCCCCTATGATAGCATAACCATCTTTAGGGGAGGGCTATGTCCAGCAGTGGACTAGTATAGTCTGACGACGACCAATAGAGTCATTGAAACAACCGTCGCTGCATTAACATGAGTTCATTGAGCAGCTCAGATGCATTTAAGAGATTCACCCTAGATTTACGTCCATGAGAAGTCAGTCGTTATTCAAAATTCAAATTCTAAAATGGTTTATTCATGGTAGCACAGAAACTGCGACTTAATGACCGTTGCAAGTTAAACTAGGTGTCCGTTTCAAAATCTAGACGCTTTAGAGGAAAACTGGACAAGTAAACTTCATACTTAGGTCTTTTTAAAGTCCTTAGTTTACAAAGTGTACCTATATTCCAAAAGCCTATTTAGAGGCCAAGAATTCCACCCATGCCGGGATTCGAACCCGCGACCTCTGGCTATCCGTGCCAACGCTCTTTCTGAGCTAATCAGCGAGTCACCGGCATCAGTGAAATTTCGAACCTCATTACAATAATCTCTGTATTACGTACAGGCAGCGACATCTGGCTGAAGTAATTTGCATCACTTGCAGCCCCGACTACCTACTTTGCAGTTAGGTTTTTACATCGGAATGATATCGCTGTACCCATATGACTATATTATATAATATAGCAAAGTGTACATTACTATTCTAAAACCTAAAATTAAATCATTGTACTGGCTGTAAGTCCGCGTAAGACAGCCAGCCAATTGTATACGGAAAAGCTTAGATACGTAAGTCTTAATGTATTTTGCGCTCGCGGCCTAGGCAAACCGAGTGATAGGAATCAATCACTTGGGTTAAGCAACAACAGGCGCGGTCAGGTACAGGATGGGTGAGCGTCCCGTGACTACCGATATTTCCGAGCGCTTCCGTGCCTCGCAAGGCACGCTAAGCCATTGGTGCCGGCTGTCATATAATGGCAGTCGTTAAGCCATGTCAGAGGCCTTATGGGCGGCTTGATAACTTCTGACAGTAAGGCCCGCCACTGTCTTACAATCCTCCACCAACCCAGACTTGCCCCCGTGGTGGAGTGTGGCCTAACCATCCTGCGATGCAGGAAGAGACCCATGCCCAGGCAGTGGGGACATACAAGGGTTAATAGCGAAAGTATTTTATTTTCTGGTATCTATAATATAAAAATGAATCGCTCAATGTGTTGGTAAGCGCAAATCTCGAGAGCAGCTGAACCGATTTCGCTAATTCTTTTTTTAGAATATTCCTTTAGGTACATACGAGGATGGTTCTTACGGAGGGAAAAATAAATAAAGAATCGACTATTAGGCGGTACAAAGTTCGCTGGGTCAGCTAGTGTACAATAAATATTTCTAATCTAATCTAATTCCAGACATTATTGTCAACGAAATTATGTTTTATGTTATAGTAGCCCTTTTGGCGTATCGCATTGTAGCTTTATATATAATAAATATATTTTACTTGTTTATTACACAGTCGCCTTTATTAGTTGAGAAAATAATATAAAAATACACCAATACACGTTTTTATAACAAGCATTATGTGCAGTTTTGTAATTTTTTAACTAGCTAGTTTTTTTAGTTAACGTTAAGAGCAATAATTTGTTTGAGGTTAAAACAAAATATTTACTTATTCTCCGGTTAATTTCTTAAATGAAATGCCGTTGTCTTTCATTCGGTGGTAAGAAGAATTGATTTCATTTTAAGCACCCTTGTCAAGTGCTGGCGCTCGTTCCAGTAGTCGATGCTAACTATTTGTAAAATGGCTGACATATAAATAACGTGTAAACAACTACATGGTCAAAGTTATGAACTCATTAATCAATAAGATCTTCTGAAGTTCATAATAATCTATGAACTACGACTTTCGTAAGCATCTTATTTTAATTTCGGAACAAATCTATAGTGTTAGATATTACAGATATTTCTTAAATTAGGTTAGTAAATACATTCCATTGTTTTTTATATCAAATTTGTATGTCCCTACTGCTCGGGCACGGGTCACAGGAAGGTTAGGCCTAAAAACTTATTTAAGTCATAATGGGATGAAATTATTATTTTTAATATGATGATGATATCCAAAAAAACTATTTTCGTCACCGCGCTGTATTGCAATCAGTTTCTCGCACCCAATCACGCGCAATAGACACATTTAGGTACCTACCTACTTGCATCAATAAAATTTATGCTAAACATATTGCGATAATTATCACTAACTACAGTGAAAACATTAAACTAATTGATTGGTGTATCGTTGAGGCGTAAATTGATAATGTTTTCCATTTAACTTTTGACCTAGCACGGGTTCCTGAGCGGTGGAATAGCATGATGTATAGTCTGTTAGCTTTTAGAATATACCTCGGCTACTATCCGATAGAATCGGATATAATAGAAATATCGAAACTAATATGATCACACATAACTTTTCAAAATAGTGAAGAAAAGTTTTATACAGAGCAGGAAGTAGTATTACACTCGTGTGCTTTCGGCGAAAACCGATGCCTCCTCTAGAGCCCGAGGTATATTCTAAAAGCTAACAGTCTTTCTGTGCGCTGCGATTGCTCACCTTTTGGGACAAAAAAAAAACAAAATTAACAACCGACTTCAGTAACCCACGGTTTCTGGTACACTAACAAGGCCTTAACAGCTGTGAGCTGACCCGTTATATGTATTAGAATAAAAAAAAGGCATTGTCCAAATCGGTTAAGATGACTTAAGTTATTCCAGAACATAGACCTAAAAACACATGGAATTTAGAATCTCCTCATTTTTTCAAGTCGGTTAATAATACTACAATTCATAGTTAATTATGGTCGATTTTCTAAACTGAAAATTTCGCTAAGTAAATAGTTTACTGTAGTGCTGTCTCTTAGCATTTCATAGAAAAGAGCGTGACAGAACGTTACTTACTTCGTACTTTCACTAAGGGCCGCTTGCGCAGTACCCTTAGATCTAGTTTTAATAAAATTTTAATACAATCTCGTACTAAGAATGAGGTTAACATTGTTTTAAATCAGGATTTACGGGCTTCTGCAAGTGGCTCTAAGTATTTACTTCTTCTTCATGCTATACATTAGCCCACTGCTAGACATAGCCCTCACCTAATGAGCGCGTTGGGTTCTGCCATCATTGGGAGGAATTGCCCATAATCCCCACGCTGGGCATGCGGGTTGGGGATTGCAGTATGGTGGAGTTCTATGCAGGGGCGCTGCTGCCCACCCCCCGGTTTGTGTCCCTTAGTCGCCTTTTACGACACCCGCGGGAAGTATTTGGGTTACTAAGTATTTACTTAGTGAAATTCTACATTCAGGAACCGGACCTAAGACGATTCGATGTGCGTTGCATGGCCGTGTGCTGTGCCTGTTAACCTGTGGTTATTCATTCATCCTCTCCACGTGGCCAAATCAACGCAACATTCTAACCACTACATCCTGTTTAAGTCCACAACGCTCGCGAATCACGCTAATAACTATTTTGTACTACAATGTAACACCAGAGGTACCTAACAACTCATTTATACTAATGAATCATACTTCTACTAATTCTGGCAAAGTTTCTAATGCCTTTTTTATGTAGGCACAGTTGTCAGCAGTGGGATAAAGGCTTCCCGAAGGGAGAAGAAGAATGATCAAGCTTCTTGACATCTATATGATTCGTCATACTTGACGACCTCTGTGGCGTAGCGGTAGCGCATCGGCCTACCATGCAAGAGCTCCCGGGTTCAAACCCGGGCTGGGGAAAAAAAAAACCCCGATTCTTGGATGTTTACGTGTTTGTGATGTCGTTGTTTCTGGTTCCCACGACACAGGGTATCCTGGTGTGGGGCCAGAAGCAATGTATGTGCCTGTATGTAAATGTTATGTTATGACTCGAGAAAGTATGGTCTGAGTGGAGTTTTATTTCCCGCTGCCTTTTTCTCCACTATACGACGGCCCGAAGGCAGCGTCTTCATTTAACATTGTACATTGGATCCGCTCGTGGCCTAAGTCGAAGCGAGTGATTGGAATCAATCACTTGAGTTAAGCATCAACAAGCGCGGTCAGGAGCAGGGTGGTTGACCGTTCCGTGACTGCCATTATCCTGAGCGCTTCCGTGCTGCGAGGCTACAAGGCACGTTAAGCCGTTGGTGTCATGTAACGCCAGTCGTTAAGCCATGTCACAGTGGCTTCATAAATTCTGACAGTAAGACCAGCCACTAGTCTTACAATCCTCCAACAACTCGGACTAGGCGCCCGTGGTGGAGTATGGCCTAACCTTCCTGCGATGCAGAAGAGACCTGTCCTCCAGCAGTGGAGACATACGTGTATTATACATCACGTTTACATAATTACGAGTAAAAATGGTCGCATTATTCTATTAGACTATGAGAGGAAGGTATGTCTTAGCTCTCTGCCTGTCTATCAACTGGTGAGTTATGTATGACGATAAATTATTATTATTAAGTTATAATTGACGCCGCGCGCTCCGATTTTCGATAACCTTAAATAGGTTATTACGCATCTAACCTAGGTATATGTACTAGTGGTACCTAATGTGCGAGATAGTACGATAGTAAACTAAACGGCGGGCAGCGTCTAGTTTCATCTCCCACCGAAACTAAGGGCCAGTTTGAGAATTTCGCTAAGTAAATACTTAACTGTGTAGTGCTGTCTCTTCGCATTTCCCAGAAAAGAGCGAGACAGGACGTTGCTTAAGTAATAATAATAATAAAGTTTATTTCTATAAAAAAAGCATACTTACACACTTATAAAATAATATTGAACCCTGACCCCTGAACTAGGTTTTAGGCCTGTGTCTCAGGGGTCAGTGTTTTACAATAATCCTAGTGCTAAATAGTGTGCTGTTTACAAGGGCATTTTATTGTTTATGGGCTTAAGAAAAGAAAAATAAAATAAAATTTAAACATGCAAGCATGCAGAAAGAAGGAAACCTTTTATATAAATTTTGTGTGCGTGTGTTTGTGTGTGTGTGTGTGTGTGTGTGTGTAGTATGTGTGTATCTCTAGTATCTGGGTATGTGTGAGCGCATGGTAAAAGTATTTATGGATGTGTAAAAGTGAGTGAAAAAAGTTAAGTATTGACTTAGTCGTCAGGCTATACTAGTCCACTGCTGCACATAGCCCTCCCCTAAAGAGCGCCACGTTGTGCTATCATAGGGGGTAATGCCCACAATCCCCACGCTGGGCACGCGGGTTGGGGATCGCAGTTCGGAGGAATTGTACTCCAGGGGGCGCTGCTGCCCACCCCCCGGTTTGTGTCCTTTAGTCGCCTTTTACGACACCCGCGGGAAGAATTGGGTTGATGCTATTCTCTAGGCCGACACCACACAGCAATTATTAATTACATTCGTTCGTTATCAACCCTTGTATGTCCCCACTGCTGGGGCACGGGTCTCTTCCTGCATCGCAGGAAGGTTAGGCCATACTCCACAACGTATTAATTACATTATTCCGACATTATTAATTATTCAACTCAAATTAACATCGTCACTTCGGTGGGGGTATTGGCACTGATTGCTGTACACAGGTTTTTAACCCAGCACAGCGTCAAAAGCTAATCGTTAATTTTGTATATATAGCATTAAGTAAATCCATTTTGTAAAAGCTGTAAACCAATGTTTGTGCCCAATAAATATTCTATTCTGTTCTATTGTTGTGTCTGATATTTTCCAAAAAAATAATAATAGTAAATAAATAAATAAAATAATTTATTTGTACAGTCTACAATTTTTCTCTTAAGCTAAATGCGTAGGTTGTTCGTACACGGTGTCTTTATATAATTCGAAATTCTGACCCCTAAACTAGGTAGAAACCTGTGTCTTAGGGACCGTTGGTTCGCCTGGTATTGATAAACAACTATATTTTCAGAGACACGTAACAGTAGAAAAGGTAAAATCAAATAAAATATACATTATACATACATAACCTCACGCCTGTATCCCAGTATCCCAGAAAGGGTAGGGAGACACCGGGGACTGCCACTTGCCAAGATCCTGAAAGATCATCTTCGCTTCATCAACCTTCATAAGTCGTTGCATGCACGCACGCCGGTTCCGGGTGCTTTTTATCTTCTTATAATATATCCCTTATTTGGTCGATGTATGTCCGCCTGGGACGTCCCTTACCAGCCCTTCCACTCAAATTCGCAGTATATATTTGTTTCGTCAATCTTTCTTCACCCTGTGGACTGTATTTTTTTTTATGGTGATTAATTCAAACCTAGAAACCGTGTACGGGAGCGGCAAAACTCGAACTCAGTTTACAATAGTGACAACGTAACAATGTAAATCGATGTTGCCACAATAAAATAAACATGGCAATATAATCTATGTCGGTGGGGTGGTAACCCCAACCTTACCCGGCGGCCAAAGGATGTATAAGTGATCTCAAGACCTGATTAAAGGACGGAGGGCCCTAATACCATCACGCCTGTATCCCAGAGGTGTAGAAACAGTTTATCTACATACATCAGTCGCAGGCGCGCACGCCGCTATCGGGTACTTTTTATCTAGCCCTAATCACAGGCACAAAACATAATTCCCATTAGACGCGCCGCCTCCTGATTGGTCCGCGGCGGGCGGCCCCTGCGCGCGCGCAGCTGAGCAAACTGGATCGCCAGCGGATCCGTGCCGCGCTGATAGTGAACCATCCTGACCTCTAGTAACCTTTGTGTTAGCAACCGAACATCAACCTTTTTGGTGTGACCTCCTGAAAGGGGCAGTCTCTGATGCAGTACTGTAAGGTCTAGCGGTAACGCGATTGTCTATCGAAGGCCCTTGATAGACAAGCATCTTACCAAACACACCTACTCACACATACACACCCTAACACACACGCACACACACACACATGCACTCCCAACTCAAACGCACCAGTATTTTTTTTGACATCCATTGGTACCGTACTATTTTTGTATGTTATTTTTAAGTGCTGGTTTGCCTAAAGTATTTTGGCAGAATTTATTTTTGGTTGTATTTTTACTTTAACTTAGCGTCAAGTAAACTTAATATGGGCTCGGAAAAAGTGCCACTAGCAGTGGTCACGGGATGGTCACACATCTAGCTCCTTTACCGCGCCTGTTGTTGTTTACCCTTAGTGATTTATTCCAGTTTATTTTGCATAAAATCGCTTCGATCTCTGATTTGGATTCATTTACGATTTCAATTAACATTAGAATCTAAAACGACGTTCATTCTGCCATTGTCCTTTGCAATATAATGCCATAGACTACCTAAGTATCAGGTCATATTATGTACAGAAAGACTAGTCCGAATGCCTTATAGGTTATAGGTAGCAAATTATTGAAAACGCAATTAATAAAAGAATTAAACCGACTGCTAGGAATAACTAAAAAAACTCTTAGTTAAGGTTGCTATCCTTAGCAGTCAAGACGCTTATGATTTCTCATCTCGTGTCATTTAACAAGCACGAGCAAACTTTATCAGTCCCACAGCTCAAACTTTTCGGTTTGGGATTCAAAAAACGTGTGTCGTTTCTTCTATCAAACTTGATGACCCCTGCCTCCCCTTAAAAGTGTAACGTAATCTATAATATAATAACCTATGATCCGCAAATAAATGAATTTGAATTTAAGCAGCAAATATCGAGTGGATTGTTTCTACGCGATCATGCGTAAGCGTGGCGCGTCACTAGTGAGCAGAGTGCGGGGCAGCGCCAACAGCGTCCTAGCGATGATCGCGGCGCGGGTCGACTCCTCATACATCAAACACTGCTGTAGGCTTCAGGTCGCACGCAACAGGCCTTGGCGTATATAAATAAAGAAAATGTTCCCTGAATGCTACTAACATAATATAAGTTTTAAATGTACCAACCAAATCTGCCCCGAAATAAATAAAGTTATCTTCTATAATATAAAAAAAAATTAATAGCTGAATTGTGTTGGTACAGTGCGTTCACATTAACTTGACGCGTGAGAGAATTGGTAACAAGGACATAACATGTGAATAAGCTTTTGGACCTAATCGGAAGATGGTAAAACAAGCCCTCAATCCTTTTATTTTCCCCAAGTAATGGGAATGATTTCTTATTTAACATGGTAACAGTAAACATCTCAGTGCTACCAATTCTCTCACGCGTCAAGTTAATTTGAACGCACTATAAGCGCAAATGTCGAGAGCAGCTGAACCGATTTCGCTAATTTTTTTTTTAAATATTCCTTGAAGTACGAGGATGGTTCTTACGGAGAGAAAAAATAAAAAAAATTGAAGAATCGACTGTTAGGCGGTACGAAGTTCGCTAGGTCAGCCAGTTATAAAAAAAATATGTTACAGACATGCATACTCACGAAACACGTAAGTACCTACCCTTTCCTCGATCGCGCAGCCGGTTAAAAGTCTAAGAGAGATTAATTACTTAGGATCGCAGTGTCCAATTACAGTCTTCCAGCAATGTATTTCACACGTCTTATATGGTGTCAGGAATTCCGCAATGCTCGAGTACAGTTTCTGCATTTATTGTATGAATCGCTCGTAGCCTTGGCTGCCTGAGTGATCTTAAACGATCACGAATGTTAAGCAACATAGGTTGCGTTCAGTGCTTGGATTGGTGACCGTCTGTAAATAACGCTAGTGGCATCCGAGCGGTCCCGTGCTTCGCAAGGTACGTTAAGCATTTGGTGCTGGCTGCCGTCGATAGATGGCAGTCGTTAAGCCAAGAAATAGGCCTTAAAGCGGCTTGAAAAGTTCTGACATTAAGACCAGCCACTAGTCTTGCAAACCTCCACCAATTTAAAATTAGCCCCCGTGGTGGAGTAAGGCCTATACCTTTCTCAGGGAAGAGACCCGTGCTCCTCGGTGGGGACACAATGGGTTGATGATGCATGTATTGTAGTCTATAGTGACGAGCGGGTGATCGTGTACTTCCATCCACTGGAAGGAAAATTTCCCGTCAGTCGGATCGGACTCCTGAAGATAGCTGGTCCAACAGTCATGTAAAACACTTAAAGCGCTCGTGGCCTAGTCGAACCGAGTGATTGGAATCAATCACTTGAGTTAAGCACAATAAGTGCGTCCAGGTGCAGGATGGGTGACCGTCCCGTGACTACTGCTAGTGGCATTATTTCCGAGCAAGGCTTCGCAAGGCACGTTAAGCCGTTGGTGCCGGCTGTCATTTAATAGCAGCCTATAAACCATGTCAGAGTCCTTATGGGCGGCTTGATAACTTCTGACAGTAAGGCCCGCCACTGTGTTACAATGGCGGACTTGGCCCCCGTGGTGGAGTATGGCTTAACCTTCCTGCAGAAAGACACCGTGCCCCAGCAGTGTAGACATACATCTACAGGCTATATTAGTCCACTGCTGGACATAGCCCTCCCCTAATGAGCGCCATAGCACAAGGTTGTGCTATCATTGGGGGTAATGCCCATAATCCCCACGCTGGGCATGCGGGTTGGGGATCGAAGTTTGGTGGAATCCAGGGGGCGCTGCTGCCCACCCCCCGGTTTGTATCCCTTAGTCGCCTTTTAAGACACCCGCGGGAAGAATTTGGGTTGGTGCTATTCTCTAGGCCAAAACCACACAGCAGCCAGGTACACATACGAGTACAAGGGTAGATATTGACAATTACTGGTCGACAAACTAGTATACTCTGTACTATGGTAACCATGCAGGCAAGGACGTCACCAACATGAAAATACACCCAGACCAAGGTTAATTTGTACATAACAAGTACGGCGGCCTCCAGTGGGAATCGAAAGTTTGCCTTCTGTTTTAGTAGTCAAGTTAATAACTTTTTTCGACGTGTTATGTCTCGTTGGAAAGGGCACCTCACGACCATTATGTGGAAACAAACACTAAAATACAATTTATCTGTGTTTTCGTGAGCGAAAGTGTCAAAGGGGCCCGTTTTTTTTTTCGTTCTATTTTTTTTGTGGTTTTATCGTAAAAACTAAGTGGGATTCGTGTAAAAAGGTAAGAACACCAATGCACTGAGTTCTAATAGGTTAATTTGACTATTTGATTTTTTTTTTCAAAAAAAAATCAAAAAAGTTCTATTTTTAACTGCTTATTGGTGACTGTTTCGTAGTTGTTTACATAATATTATTAGTTAAGTATGGGGTACATATATTCGAGAAGATAAATCTTTATACAGAACTAAAATCAGACGTAAATTACAAAAGTTTTAGCAATGATAAGAAGTTGGGGTAGGCGCGCGACTAAACCGGTTTTGGCCACGGGGATTCTGCCGTGTGGGCTGAAGCGAATTTAATTGAGAATTTACAGGTTAATGAGGAACTTGCGTCTCACTTTGATTGGAGTGATATATATAGCTTTTATACCATAGAAGACATACATAAGAAAAGTTTCTGAATAAAACTATACCTATTTTATTCAGGGCTCAAAGACATACATAAGAATTCTTACTAAATAAAACCCTCAAAATGTTTCATTCAGGGTTTTCGAGATCGTAAAAACGTGAATTAATTTAAGCGAAACGAAAAAACGTAATTTTTATTTGATTGCATTAGCATCATTAAATAAAAAATACAATATTTTAAGAGATAACCCTAATATTGATAAATGCTTCTTACGTGCATTACGTACAGCGTTACGTGAGAGAAGGACGTCATAGCCTAGGGTCACGTGACTATACAGGGCGTCCCAAATTTATGGGCCATGAAGGGAAAGTACCTTAAATATCGTAGATAGGGTATTTTGCTGAAAGAAGACTATGTTATTTTTGAAATTTAGTAATTCTGCATTAAAAGATTTTCTAAAAATTACTTGCCTTGTCTGGGAATCGAACCGCCTTAAATTAAAAAAAAACACCCCTACTTTTATGATGCCAATCGAAATAATGGCTAAAAACTAATAACTCTTCTTAAGTAATACAGTATTTTAAAAGAAAGGAACAGCGTGAAATTAATCATTTTAATCAAATTAAAAACATACATGAAACTGCCGTAGTCAATTAAGTTGAAAATGAAATCTACGATATTTAAGGTACTTTCCCTTCATGGCCCATTACTTTGGGACGCCCTGTATAGACTTGCCAAACTGGTTATATTATAAAAAGTATAAGTCGTAGAAAAAAAAACTACTTTTATTTATCTTTTAGCGTGTCCTGTCCTATTTTATCAAACCATTTTTATTGAAAGTAACCTGAACCTGTAAATTAGCATAACTTTACATGTATGCCGTATGTTTCTTGCTCATTAAATATCTAAATCTTTATCTTTAAGGTCTGTATTAAATAAAATATCGTTAGCTAGCTTCAAATTGACCAATAGTACAACCAACTGTGTTTATATTGGTCCCGATCAAATATGGCCGCGTGGTCACCCTAGGCTGAAATGTGCTTGCGGCAGATTGCTCAGCCGCAGCAAAGCTTACGTTTACAGATTGAACTACCTATGCGTTGTATTCTTTTTGAGGAATGTGCACTGACATATTTGACCACCCCGCCGATTTTTAAATGAAATGAATATACTTTATTGCACACCAGGAATTACAATTTAGAAAATAAGAAGATACAGATTAAGGTACAATTGGCGGTCTTATTACTAAAAGTAATTTCTTCCAGACAACCCTTGATGGAAAACACAAAAGAACTGAAAGTCGGGTAGTTGGTGCAACTAATGACATAATTAGGAAAAGAAGGCAAATTTTAATAAACATCCATAGACAATACATAAATAAAATATAAAATAAACATACATAATATATACAAATAATATCATCATTTAAATTTCATTATTATTTATTTATACAAGGAAAAAAACAGAACTGACAAACTTATAAGATAAAAAATATTAGTATTGACGAGTACACTTTGCTAATTCCTCAGCGTTTCCCATAGATAGGTAATCACAATATCATAAATAAGAGGCGCAATACACGATATAGTTATGACATAAAAATAATCGAGCAATAAAGCAACTGTTTCAGAGAGAGACAAAGGTATACATGCAAATAGTATGGACTCCAGCCTCTCACATAGGAATAAGTCCTGATTGTTCAAATTGTATTATATTTTGTGTGACACCTCTGTGAGAAATAAATAAATTACTTACTTACTTACTTACTTACTTACTTACTTACTTACTTACTTACTTACTTACTTACTTACTTACTTACTTACTTACTTACTTACTTACTTACTTACTTACTTACTTACTTACTTACTTACTTACTTACTTACTTACTTACTTACTTACTTACTTACTTACTTACTTACTTACTTACTTACTTACTTACTTACTTACTTACTTACTTACTTACTTACTTACTTACTTACTTACTTACTTACTTACTTACTTACTTACTTACGTACTTACTTACTTACTTACTTACTTACTAAGTAAATACAATTATTATATTTTTTTTCGTTAGAAGCGCTCGTGGCCTAGGCGAACCGAGTGATTGGAATCAATCACTTGGTTAAGCAACAACAGGCACGGTCAGGTACGGGATGGGTGAGCGTCCCGTGACTACCGCTAGTGGCATTTTTCCGAGCGCTTCCGTGCTTTGCAAGGCACGTTAAGCCGTTGGTGCCGGCTGTCATGTTATGGCAGTCGTTAAGCCATGTCAGAGGCCTTATGGGCGGCTTGATAACTTCCGACAGTAAGGCCCGCCACTGTCTTACAATCCTCCACCAACCCGGACTTGGCCCCCGTGGTGGAGTATGGCCTAACCTTCCTGCGATACAGGAAGAGACCCGTGCCCCAACAGTGGGGACATACAAGGGTTGATAACGATATTTTTTTTTACATTACAAAATTTAAGAAAACAAATCTATACAGCCCATGAATCTAAAAGGATTGTAATTTTTTTATTGATTAATTTCATTATTCATTACTTTCATTATTCATTATTGAATATTTTCATTTCTAAGTATGGCGTCCGTGACCTCCTTGCCTGGTTACCATAACACACTACAATACTCTTGAAGGGGACCTGGGCCTAGTAGCATTCTGGTAATGAATTGTGGTACAATGACAACTGCATGAACACACTGGCGATTTAATTGAGAAATTTAAGAAATTTATTAACTCATAAGAAATAATAATAAATAAATATTCATGGACATATTACACAGATCTCGTTAGCCCTATACCTTCAACTAAATGACTTGTGTTACATGTGCTAACTCAACGATAGATATAATACAATAAATAAGTAGATAACATCCGAGACAAACTAGAAAAGATCGTTTCCTAGTTTGACCCGGCCGGGGATCGAACCCGAGACCTTTAGTTTTACAGTCAGGCGTGCCAAACCGCTGCGCCACCGAGGTCGTCAAAGTCAAATAGCATACAATGATAAGGTACTTTTTATACTTCTATTAGGGCTGATTTTTCAATAGCCAGATAACTTTTATCTGAGGAATAAAAATGGCGGTTTGACAGCTTATGTATGAAAATTATGTCAAACCGCCATTTTTATTCCTCCGATAAAAGTTATCTGACTATTGAAAAATTTGCCTATAAACTAGTGTTTCATTTTAATATGATCTTTTTGTACTTACGGTGGCAGCTGTTATCAGTTCTGTATTAGAACTGTATTACAGTCACCAATTTCGTTGCTGCTTCAAGTCTACGAACGCTCATACATCGAACCTGCTAGGCTCTAAGCTTCTTCTTCTTGTTCAGGCTATATTAGTCCACTGCTGGACATAGCCCTCCCCTAATGAGTGCCACAGCACAAGGTTGTGCCATCATTGGGGGGTAATGCCCATAATCCCCACGCTGGGCATGCGGGTTGGGGATCGCGGTTCGGTGGAATTGTACTGCAGGGAGCGCTGCTGCCCAACCCCGGTTTGTGTCCGTAGTCGCCTTTTACGACACCCGCGGGAGAATTTGGGTTGGTCTCTAGGCCGACACCATACAGTTAACCTTCAATGGAATGAAAATAACACCCCACGTGACCCAACCATCTATCTGTCATCATACTATAATGCACTAACAGAATGGAAGCCCAGGACAAGTTATTGTGTGATGTAAAAGGGAAATGTAATCACTATGCTAGCTTGCACATAGTCACTCCAGGGCTGACCCTTAGGTGCGCGGCAGTGGGGCGTGAAATTCGCGGCCATTAATCAAACTAGACGACGTGTGACAACCCTGGAACAGTTCCCTTGGCTCGGGGCTTAATTCATAGTCAGGACGTCCACCCTCAGTATATACTCTGTTAATCTTTACTTGACCGTTTTAGTAAACTGGATTCTACCGGTAAAGTGGACCTTTGTGTCGAATACGATATCGAATACATAGTAGTCGAAGTCGTTGTCATATTCTTATAAATAAAGTAACCTGGGATACTATTTTAGATAACACGCTACCAATTTTATAAACAAAGTTCATGAACTTGCGAGAAAATATCTAGTTTTGGCATCAAATGTCAATATGCACACGAAACATTTCACAGGACATTATAAAAGAAATAACATATTATTTTTTAATGCTAAGTCACTACATAGTATCATACCCCCTATGATAGCACAACGTGGCGCTTTTTAGGGGAGGGCAGCAGAGGACTAGTATAGCCTTACGACGAAGTCGTCGCCGTCGGGCTATACTAGTCCACTGCTGGACATAGCCCTCCCCTAATGAGCGATAGCGCCCTGTCTTCAGCTTGCACGACGAAGTCACTACATAGTTAGAAGTACAGGTGGTATTGATTGGTATTTCTAGGGGCACTGCAATTCAGTTAATCTTATATAGGCTTCTCTCGGAGAGAGTCTCGCCCAATTTCCATTTATCTCTGTTTGTGGCTAGGGATGGTAGTTTCAGCCAAGTTTTTCCCTTCTCCACGTCTCAGACGATTCTGTTTTTAAGTAAATTTATTTTCTTTCTTCTTTCAATCTCCCTCTCTCTTTCGCCGTGTCTGCCACAAGACTGAAACTCCGGCTATGAATACGTCACTTATGCACCCTCGAAATAATCACTCCGGTGCACGGTAGACACAATATTTGCTACATAATGGCCGATTTACAAGGGACAGTAACTCTGTTGGGTGAAGAATATAATTACGGATTTTTTTGAATAATCCTACTTTTGTTTTCTAAACGCCATGCCAGACTGCATCCTTACAGTATACAAATGCAGTATTATTTAGGCAAAACAGTGTAATAATTAACTTAAAAACTAGAGCTAAGATTATAACCCCGAAGCTCCTCAATTAGGCATCACAGGATCGATTCCGGTCTCCGCTTGTATCCCAGAAGCGTGTGATAGGTTAAAAGCTTAAACACAACAAGGGGACAGAAATAAATAAATTTGTATATTAATTTGTTTTCCCTGGCGGTCGCCTTCTGCTTTACATTCGTTAACCCTCAGTAAACCACTCATAACTTCCCGAACTGGTCCACAACGGTCACGTGGCCAAAGCAAACCAATTCATCAATAAAAACGCTCAACAAACGATCGCCCGCCTCATTGTACCGTGAATTCGATCACAGATACGCGCGCGAAATTGCGGCCATATTGTCGAGTGCACTTGATTATAATCTGTGTCCTTTTGAAGGGTGGCCGCCGGGGTGGTGAATGTGGGATTTGTTAGACTTATTTTACGGCAACTAGAGAAGGGAATTTCGTCTTTTTGGCTGGTGGATGTTGATTGTTACTTATCTAATCTACTCGTCTGATACACATAACTGAGATATTTCGTAATATTGTTTCGTAATTACTCGCGATGGTCATATTATATAATATGACCATCTTTTTTTTATTTGTATCTTTTTTTTATTTAGCCTCGATTGTGTCCTCGATTATTTTATCTTATTTGGGATTAAATAATCGCGATTTTATCTCTATTGGGAAAACGTAATTGCGTGTATTCGGCATTTCGACGATGTCAGTCTACCAGTGAACACGGCAAATTAACTATAGGTACTTAATATTCTTTAAAATACCGTTTATGAAACCACTTTAGATTTTTGGAAGATGATGATACTAATACTATAAAATAAGATTCATAAAATACTCAAGTCTGTGGTAGAAGGAAATACGTAACGAGGTATAGTCTGTTAGCTTTTAGACTATACCTCGGGCTCTAAAGTGCGCTTCGGTTTTCGCCAATTTTCGTACTGATGATCGAGTTCCGATTTCGAAATTAAGTGTCATATTAGTTAAGATATTTCTATTACACCAATATATCCTATATTAGCCGAGGTATATTCTAAAAGCTAACAGACTATTACGACAGATTATTTAAACTGAGTTGATTAGCGTTTTACAAAAAATCGTGTTTTGATAAATTATTGGTAATATTAAAAGTGATTAATTTGACACCTTTCAGACGTATAACTCATAAATACTATAGAAGATACATTAAGATAGATTCTGTCGCTTAAGAAGTGCGCCTTTCCACTGAATTTTTCCTCGAGTTCAGCGGTCTAAGGAGCAAAAATCGAGAAATATGTATGGCATGCTCTATTACTAGACTACTAAAATGTAGCATTGCGCTTAGACGTTCAAGACATATTATTACGGTCACTTACTACCCTGGGCACTACTGAAGTACCATCACTTACCAACAATATACAAACCAACAGCTTGGTGCCCATAATCCACCACAAAATATTCATTTGCCGCCAAAACTGTATCCGTTGTAATTGTCATCAACAAAATGACACTTCAGCCCGCGCGTGTTAGACACGTGCTTTCGCGCCAAATTTGCTTTCTTTTTAAACTCGCCCCCGCGCGCGCCGCTGTCGGCTATTGTGCCAGTCCGTTGCTGTGGGCTTGCCATGAGTTGGTAGAGTTGCTTGATGTACCCATGTAGTACCGGTATCTTTAGATTTAAAATTAAAAAAAAACTTATGTTGCTTTTATAATGTGGACAAGGTTATTTTTAGTAAATTTTTTATCTTGAGTAAATAAAGTATTAGATATTTACGCTGTATACAAACACAATACACAAAAATTACTTGAAACTACTGGTGGGAATATTCCCAACGTTCTCAGAAATTGTAGTCTAGGCTCAGTCTTTGTATTCCTAATACTTTTCTATGAATATTTTTTAAAACAAATTTGAAAAAAAGTTATCAAATGATATTTCAATAGTAGATGATCATCGAAGCGCTCGTGGCCTAGGCAAACCGAGTGATTGGAATCAATCACTTGGTTGAGCAACAACAGGCGCGGTCAGGTACGGGATGGGTAAGCGTCCCGTGACTACCGCTAGTGGCATTTTTCCGAGCGCTTCCGTGCTTCGCAAGGCACGTTAAGCCGTTGGTGCCGGCTGTCATATAATGGCAGTCGTTAAGCCATGTCAGAGGCCTTAGGGGCGGCTTAATAACTTCCGACAGTAAGGCCCGCCACTGTCTTACAATCCTCCACCAACCCGGACTTGGCCCCCGTGGTGGAGTATGGCTTAACCTTCCTGCGATGCAGGAAGAGATCCGTGCCCCAGGAGTGGGGACATACAAGGGTTGATAACGTAAAAGATGACCGTCGGTGCTAGGAAGTAAAGCAATTAGAATATTTAATATAAGATGGTCAGAGTGCAGTTTTATCCCGCTGCTTTTTTCTCCACTACACTACGGCCCGTTGGCAGCGGCTTACATTTTATAATGTACATTGACATTCAGCTAACAGGATGTAAATTATTTACGTTGAAATAAAATTCAATCCATTTCATTACTTTTGTCTCCGTAGACCTCTTTAGATTTCGATGACCCCTTTTGACTGATTTCCTTACCAAAAGAATGTAGCATACTTTCTCTATTCGAATTCAATCCAAAATGCATGTAGTTTCGGTCCATGACAAGCGATCGTGTCGAAGTCATTATTATTATTCTAGATTTATATACCGAGAAGGAGGCATTGCAGACCAAACTTTAGCGCAATTCATGGCAAGACCATCTAACTCTATGGTCGGGTGTCCTCCGTGTTAATTCGCCGTAAAGCTGGAGCGTTGATTTATCCAATGAGGGTCACTATTCGATGGGGACCGCGGGTTCATGATGCGCAGTTCTTTTTGTGTGTTTAATTATGGGGCTTATTGTATTGTCATGCCCGGTGTAATTGTGCTCCATAATATTGGTCGTCCGCGCTTTGATCGGGGATTAATATTTTTAATGGAGATTTCACCTCTTCTAACGTTTTTTTTTTGTTTCACTCGCCTATAACAGCCTTGTAGTATGTGTTTAATATTTTCTATTTTATTTTCACTATAAGGCCAATAGTCTTCTAAAACCTTTCAGAAAGGCCGCTCATCAAAATATTCACACAAGTCACACAATATATATGGACACACAATATTATATAGACATGAGATGCCTGGCCTAACAAACGTTAAATACACTTCCTTGGGCAACCGAAAGAGGTTACTAAACAGCCCAAATGAGGTCATGTTGTGATTTGTTTAAGCTATCGGTTTTAGTAATAAGACTTGGGGCGTCCGCTGAAAATCAACGACGCAGTGCCTATAGATGTTGAGTACTGTAAAATCTCATACGATTTGATGGTTTAGTGAATATTTAAATGTTCTGTAAAATAGAAGTGTTTAACTATTAACCTCGATGTCGATATCAACCCTTGTATGTCCCCAATGCTGGAGCACGGGTGTCTCTTCTTGCATCGCAGGAAGGTTAGGCCATATGATACTCCAACCCGGGGACAAGCCCGAGTTGGTGGAAAATTGTTAAGACAGTGTCAGAAGTTATCACATAAGGCCTCTGCCAAGGCTTAACGACTGCCATTACATGACAGCCGGCACCGACGGCTTAACGTGCCTTGCGAAGCACGGAAGCGCTCGGAAAAATGCCACTAGCGGTAGACACGGGACGGTCACCCTGCACCTGACCGCGCCTGTTGATGCTTAACTCAAGTAATGATACCAATCACTCGGTTCTTGATTGTTCACTTACCCAATTAAAGCGGTAGACACGGGACGGTCACCCTGCACCTGACCGCGCCTGTTGATGCTTAACTCAAGTAATGATACCAATCACTCGGTTCTTGATTGTTCACTTACCCAATTAAAGCGGGTAGTTTCTCGAGTCGATCGGCGCCATTGGCGACGCGGTACCTACTCCGTCTGACAATCGGGGGTGGCCGATGACTGTATAATTTGGATTATTCGCGTCACAATAGTCCGCGAAAAGGGGTGTGTTTTGTAGGAGGGTGTCTCGTGTAGGGTTGCAGCTAGGGCCCCCCTACGTGGCGGCCTATGTTTCGTTTCGCGCTGCTTTGGCCTAGATTAGTTAGACCTGAGATTGAACAGAAACTGCGGCTCAATGAAAGTTACAATACAAACTAGGTGTTCATTCCAAAATCTAGACCATTTTTGAGAAAAAATGGACAAAAAAAACTCCAAACTTAGTCTTTTCAGTCCTTAATTAAAGGAGTTTACATAATTTTTACAAAATTCATGCATCGTACATTCTTTAATTCCAGACACCATTGCCGACCAAATTTTTTTTCTCCTTCTTCAGGCTATATTAGTCCACTGCTGAACATAGCCCTCCCCTAATGAGCGCTATAGCGCCCTGTCTTCAGCTTGCCGCATCCAGCATCTACTCGTACCTGCAGTTATAAATAATGCTTAATATTATAGTAGCCCTTTTGGCACAAAGTGTACTTTAGACATTTTTTGAACCGCGTGTCCGGTAGATATCGTTTTTGCACACCGGTGTATTCGTGAAAAGTTGCATAATCAATGCGCAGCTCGCTGCTTGAACCTGCTGGATAGATATGTCAGAGCTTAGAAAGACACCGATGTATACATGAATATTGACTTACTTACCAAAATTATAGCTAGTGGTGGATTGTATGAGACGATTATGAATACTGATGGAAAAACGGATTATATGATAGAAATTTAATAGAAAATAAAGCACAATTGCAAGACAGATTTTAGTAATCTTGACAACCAAAATGTGAAAAAACAGAAAGACGAATTCATAAGTAGAAAAAGTTCGCACTGCAGCCGGTCGCCAACATTCTCGTATAGGAGGCGCTGTTGGACGTCTTACGCTAAGTTTGCCAGTTCTCTGTGAAAAATTGTGGCAAAATCAACAGAAATAACTCCACCAATCCGGACTTGGCCCCCGTGGTGGAATATGGCCTTTTCCTTCCTTAAGAAGAGACCCATGGCCCTCGGTGGGGACACAATAGGTCGATGATGATTGAACAGAAATTACTTAGCAATATTTAGCTTAGTTTTTTTTCTGTCTGTTATTTCAGAACATCTCCGTAACAGGCGGCAATCCGATCCCGTTTCCCCTGCTGGAGACCTCAAATAACATACCATCAGTAGGGGCTGAAAGCTCTTCCCTTTGTGAAATGAAATGAAAACGTTTTATTCAATGTAGCGCAGAAACTGCGGCTTAATAAACGTTATAATTCAAACTAGCCGTCCATTTCAAAATCTAGATCATTTTGGAGAAAAAATGGACAAAAAAGCTCCAAACTTAGTCTTTACAGAGTCCTTAATTAACATAGTTTACATAATTATTTTACATAATAATAAAAGAGAGGTTAAAACTATACTCCTCAAGAAATGTTGCTACAATTTAAATGATTATTTTAATTTGACATTCCATTAATCCCAATCAATTACATAATGTTATTTTAAATAATTCAATATAATAAAAGGATATTACAATATAATTTTTTTTTTATTTTTTTATACTATGGCATTTCAATTAACAGTTAATCACTTCATACATTTTATTATCTTATTTTAATATTTTAATACAATTATAACTCCAAAATTCGTTATTTTAAGATGTTGATTTAATATTTGTACGCCTTTACGGCAAAATATGCTGAAGCTTTATTAATTGTAAGAACTTTTATGCACACGCATGTTTCACAAATAAATGAATTTGATATGATTTGAATTATTTTAAAACATAGAACTCATGCATTGTACTGGCTTTAATTCCAGACCTCATTGTCATCTAAATAATCCATTATGTTATAGCAACACTGTGAAGTGAATACGATCCGGTGACCTTCAAATGGCATACAATATTCTTGAATCAGGTTTTAAATCTTATCTGTGATTGTAATTTAGTGAAACACGATACATTGGATTTTGAATTGGATTTTAATGCGCGCGGGTGGGTGAATCGTTTTTAATAGCTACATTAAAAAAAGGTTTCACGACTGTGTGATTTCTTTTCGACAGCTTTTTGTTACGTGATATTTATTGTCAACGTGGCATAGACCGGAAGGGGGTTGAATCTTTAAAGCTCTCTGTGGAAGGATTGGTATCGATTTTAATGGACTATAGATACATTGGATGCTTTAGGGGGAAAAAAAGCATATCACATCACACTGATATTAAAAAGTTGAAAGTTTTTGAGTGTGTATGTTTGTTACTTCTTCACGTCTAAACGGCTGGAGTGATTTTAATGAAATTTGGTACGGAGTTAGCTGACACCCTGGATTAACATATAATTACTGGCTACGTTTTACGGCGGGAAAATATCTTATTTATTCATTCATTCATCATCAACCCATTGTGTCCCCAACGAAGGGCACGAGTCTCTTCCCTGAGGAAGGTGTTGGAGTATGGACACTCCACCACGGGGTCCTAGTCCGGATTGGTGGAGCATTGCAAGACTAGTGGCTCGTTTTACTATAATATACGAGTATTTCATCTATCTCAAGAAACTTTCAGAGTCATAAAAAGTATAAGAAATCTCAACTTGAATTTCAGACTTTCTCTTCAATCTCTCTCGCACACACATACAGACACACCCTCACACACAGATACACACACACACTAACATAACACACACTGGCGCCGAAAGATTTTGCATGAATCTAAAAATAGTTGTCACAGTTCTTAAGATTTCTCATGTTCACTTTAAGATAAAAACTTAGTAACACAAGTGATGATTTTTTTCCATTGGTGACGCTAGTTACCACCCCGAGTGACCTTTTGCTTTTGGATATCTTAAAAAGTTAAAATTACTTTGCTAAATTCCGCCAAAAATCCCATTTTGTGGGATTTTTGGCGGAATTTAGCGAAGTAATTTTAACATTTTAATGCTATTATGGATTTCCGCAGAGTAACGCCTGATTCTATACAACATTTGAATACCTTGTTTTTAAATAACTAAAACGAGGTATTTCAATTCTTCCCGCGGGTGTCGTAAAAGGCGACTAAGGGACACAAACCGGGGCGTGGGCCGCAGCGCCCCCTGCAGTACAATTCCACCGAACTGCGATCCCCAACCTGCATGCCCAGCGTGGGGATTATGGGCATTACCCCCTATTATAGCAAAACGTGGCGCTCTTTAGGGGAGGGCTATGTCCAGCAGTGGACTAGTATAGCCTGACGATGATGACGACGAAGACCAGGTAACTCCTTTGCCTGCTCTGTGCTTCGTGAATAAGATTAGTTTAAAAAAATATTAGTCCGTAATTGGCCTATATTTGGCCTACATAAATTTACTTATTTTATATTGTTTTGTGCTGTGGGCTTTGATAAATTAATAAAATACTCCGTCGTAGGTTGTCTGGAAGAAATTGCTCTAAGCGATAAGGCCGTCAATTGTGCTGTATCTTTGTAATTATTTTATATGAACGTTGAAGCGAAGGTGATCTGTCAGGATCGTGGCAAGTGGCGGTCCCTGGTCTCTGCCTACCCCTCTAGGATACAGGCGTGAGGTTATGTATGTATGTTTCTTTTTTCCTGGTGTACAATAAAGAATATTCTTATCTTAAAAAAATGTTGTGTAATGTTACCTTTAACTCCTTTGGTCGAAATAAACTAATTGGGGGCTCCTTGTCGCGCTACAATAGCCGTATCCTCCGCGTATTGAAGGTTTTCCCCTGAAAAGCAATACGTAATGTAATCTAAATGCTACACCCCCAAGTTACTGCGAAGCCCCACGCTACGAATCCCGGTGAACAGGGCTGCCACTTTGGAAAATATGTATTGCCTGGACATGACCGGGGACCCGGCGCCTCGCGCGTTTTATCTTGTTCGTTTTATCTTTAAACTCTTATCTAAGTACAGAGTTAAAAAAAAGTCAAAAGAAATTTTAATTTATTTTTAATGCACTAACCCTTGCTACGGACAACTTTAAAAACCTATTTAGAGGCTAAAAATTCCACCGATGCCGGGAATGGAACCCGCAACCTCTGGCTATCCGTGCTAGAGCTCTTTCCAACTGAGCTAATGGGCGACTCACCGGCATCAGTGAAATTTCGAACCTCTACAATATTCTCTGTATTACGTAGAGGCTAGGCAGCGACATCTGGCTGAAGTAATTTGTATCACTTGGAGCCCCGAGTACCTACTTTTCAGTTAGGTTTTACGTCGTATGATATCGCTGTACCCACATAATTATATTCTTTTTTTAATGCACTAACCCGTGCTAAGGACAATTTTAGCCTCTAATATCGCTGTACCCACATGATTATATTATTTCTCTCCTTTCTTTCCGTCCCTCTGGCACGGATAGCCAGAGGTTGCGGGTTCGAATTCCGGCATGGGTGGGATTTTTAGCCTCTAAATAGGTTTTTAAAAGAATTTTACTCACGGTAAAAACAAAATGTTTCCTATTACAGTTCAAATTTGTTACTGTTTCCATCATACATGTAAAAAATATGTAAAGGATGGATGAATGGGAGTACACCTGTTAAGGTAAGATTTCATGAATCTATTTAAAATAGCAAGCTATATGTGTAACTCATGTCTGTGCTCACAATATTCTTATTCTTTACTGAACGAACGTCAAAGCTGTTAGTTTCACAATTGATAGATTACGTGGAAAAGAAAGTAACAGAGAAGAAGAAACATTGCGTGTCCTCTAAAATCGAACTTGTTTGGCAAAACCCAGGATTTCATTAGCTTATAATTCGTATACGACTCCACGGCTTATCACTTGAAGGTTACATAAAAAGACGAGCAAAAACCAAAATCTGTATTCTGAACGCCATGCTAGATTGAATTTTTAATGAGAAAATGACTGTCGAGTTATCTTATCTTACTTTCATGCGACAAACGTCTAAGCCTTCGAATATTTCGACTCTACGGCTTATGACTTGAAGTTTAAATAAAAAGACGAGCGAAAACCAAAATCTGTATTCTGAACGCCATGCCAGATTGAATTCGAATGAGAAAATAAATGTTTAATGACTCTGTCGAGTTATCTTATTTTTGTGCGACAAATGTTTATGCCGTCGAATATTTTGCGTCTACGCTTTCAATTCGCATGGGCGAGAATCGGCTCCCCAGTCATTTCCCGAGGCACACCAACTGATGACACCGGTGTCCCGCGGCGCCCACTTTGCGGACCACCAGTCCGGAGTCCGGAGATGTGGTAGCCCTCGCAGGTCCATCGGGCTCGATGCTCGCGTTACACTTTGTATAACAATTACCACGCTCCGGGTGACACGTCGGCCACAGAGCCCTTTACTGCCCCCCCGCAGCCCCGGCCCCTCCCGCGTCCGAAATAGGCGCAGTGGACTTACTGACTTCAGGACTTGACGCCGCGGCGTTCTTGCAATTCGCCTAGTACATACAGTGCTACACAAGAAATAAGTCTCGCGGATGTACCTGCGCAGATGACCAAATTTTGGATGTGCGGCAAGTTGATCGACCAAACAGATAGTTTCATTTTATGGCAGGCCTCGCGCCTCTGTTGCTATTGGTTGATTCAACGTCATCGATGCAGGTGACTATTAGTTTGGCAATATTAGCGTGATCGAAATAGGTAGCGCTACTGCGGCAATCAATTCTGCACCTTAACCGTATCGGTTAGATCATGTTGAATGTACTTATAACTTCGGGTACTCGTTACACTTCTTCCTAGTCTGCGCGAACGTAGATTCCCGAAGAGACTTCTATGATGTGTAGTACTGTACCTAATGTACTGGGGCTATGGGACGCCCCAAAACAGATAAGACCGCGCTGGGATGCGACCTATATGAAACGTTTGCTGAACAATGTAAAAAAAAATAATCTCTTTATTTCATAAAAAGACTCAACAAAATGATTCTAGGTCTGGAAACTAAGAATCTACTAAAAGATTATCTGGAAGCACCCAGAGGTTGCTCTGTATTATATACAATGCGCTTCCGTGCTTCGCAAGGCACGTTCAGCCGTTGGTGCCGGCCGTCATATAATGGCAGTCGTTAAGCCATGTCAGAGGCATTATGGGCGGCTTGATAACCTCTGACAGTAAGGCCCGCCACTGTGTTGCAAACCTCCACCTACCCGTATTGGCCCCCGTGGTGGAGTATTGCCCAACCTTCCTGCGCAGGAAGAGACCCGTGCCCCAGCAGTGGGGAAAAACAAGGGTTGATATCGAATCGAAATATCGAATATACTAGTTTTTAGTAAATCTGGATACAATATAATTTAGATTGTAGTGCATCTGTCGCATTAAGCTGAACCTGTAAGAATAAATATTCGGTCCTTAATTTTTAAAGAGCCCGTAAATGGGTTCCATTTTGTGCTTAAATGGCACTTCCTCATAGTAAACGAGGCCATGAAGTGTTTCTACTGTGGCATTCAGACCGTCCCCTATCGAGTAAGGCTGGTACTGCACCTATAATTTTGCACCAGGCGTACACTGCGAAAGCCTCTATGTTATTAAATTAAGTGTATCGCTGTCATTAGTCGAAGTTACGTCCACTTTATTACCGTGAAGGCTTGGAATTGTTTGCCGTAGGGAAATACCCTTCGGTCAGATTTCTGTTTGTCTTTTCCGCTTGGCTCGATTAGATTTTTGCCTGCACACCTTCCCGGGCATACCTTCCCGGGCACACCTTCCCGGGCACACCTTCCCGGGCACACCTTCCCTGGCACACGTTCCCGGGCACACCTTCCCGGGCACACCTTCCCGGGCACACCTTCCCGGGCACACCTTCCCGGGCTGTTGAATGAAACGTTGATATGAGTTGTTCATCATTATCAACCCACTATGTCCATAACATAATGCTAACTCCATAACAAATTTTAATAAAACCGCTCCAGCCGTTTAGACGCGAAGAAGTAACAAATATTGAAAATTGAAATTGAAAAATGGTTTAATTATCGCAAAAAAGTACAAAAAAACAACTTAAAATAGACTAAGTTAAATACTTACTTAGTTACTTAAGTGAAAACTTAGTTAAATAACGCTATGCGATAATAAGGATATGCTCAGCTAAATGCTGCGTGTGCGAACATCATCGCAGCGCTGATTTTCAGCACATCCCGAGTATTTGCTAGCAATTGACACGTTGGTAGCTAGACATGCAACTAGCCAATATTAGAAATAAAAAAATACTTTATACAGAATAGGTCTAAAATAGACTGCATACACACATGAGATATTACGCAAATTAAGCACAATTAAGCAAATATATACACATAACCTTTCGCCTTTATAATATTTGTGGTGATCTATAGGTGTGTGTGATACATCATCAACCCATTATGTCCCCACCGAGGGGCACGGGTCTCTTCCCTAAGGAAGGTATAGGCCATACTCCACCGCGGGGGCCAAGTCCGGATTGTTGGAGGCTTGTAAGACCAGTGGCTGGTCTTACTCTCAGTAGTTTTAAAGCCGCCCTAAGGCCTCCGACTTGGCTTAACGACTGCCATCTATCAAAGACAGCCGGCACCAGCAGCTTAACGTTGCGAAGTACGGAGTTTAGTTCGAGTAGAGAAGAGTTATTGAAAATGTGAAAAACTTTATGTCTTCCTAAGAAAATAAAAAGTTTATTTGCACCCAACACCAAGTTTTTACAAAGTAAGTACTTATTAAATAAATCGTAACATAGCAAAGAAGGCGCCGTAATTTGGATAATTTTATTGGATCAGCTCTGATGCCTATGACAGGTAATAACCTGTGTCACAGACAATCCTCCACCAACCCGGACTTGGCCGCCGTGGTGGAGTATGGCCTAACCTTCCTGCGATGCACGAAGAGACCCGTGCCCCAGCAGTGGGGACATACAAGGGTTGATATCGACAGACATCCGTGTCTCCCAGATGTAACCAACATTTTTTTAAGACTGCGCTATTAATAATACTAGTGAATATTTAGCAATATTTATTTATACAATTCTATCAATATTGTAAATTAAAACTAAACTATGTACGTGTTTGTCTGTATGGTGGGCACGCGTGGTAATTAAACCCATACTCTCTCTCTGAGAGAAGGTCTGTGCCCTGCAATGGGGCGGTAATAGGCTACATGTAAAAAGTTAACGTTTGTAAAGAAACGCCCCGCAAGACGCCCTCTTAAGTTGACTTCTCTGCAACACGCTGTATAGTCCGGGGGCTGAGCACTGTATAATTTGGATCAGTCGCTGCGAGTACCGCGCACTTTGTGACGCTTTGTTGCTTGGGTGACCATGCTCTGGACTTTACGGGGACCCGAGGACCAAAATTATCGACCTTTTATGTTGCCTGTACACGCTCCCCCTAGAGCCCGAGAGTTTATCATTCGGTGCGGGTTTTTCAGAATCGGAACTATGGGATCATCCTGTGAAACTCGTAATGTAAGATAAATTAGCTGGCTCTCAGGCGAGTGACAGCCGGAATTAGTGTTTCATTGACATTGAAAAGATATATAGGAAGTACTAGAAATAGTTCTGAAAGTACGTATATTCTCAAAGTGCAAATAAAAAGGCACAAAAGCTATTTAAAAACTCTATTTATGAAAATAGATAGATTAGAAATTTATTTAAAATTAAGAGTTTTAAAGATAAAGATATTTATTTGTTAAACATGAGTTTAAAAAGGTGGTACAGTGTGAAATATTCAGATTCTGCATGTTTTGCCCTTTCTAGGCATACAAATATTTTTAAGAGGGAGCGCCATACAGTTGTCATATGTGATAATAACAATAAAGAATTACTTACAGAATTAATAGGTACATTGAAACAGAAATTACAAACGTCATTACGATACGTGCAAAATGTCAATAAAATATTAAAATAAACGAAATAAAATAAAGTAAACCATGTCAAATACAAGTAAACAAATAAACCATGTCAAATACCAGTGTCATACATAATACAAATGTCAAAATACCTACCTACTACAATCTATCAGTCAAAAATTTTAATAAACTATAATAACATTTTTCTAATAACATTTTCTTCAGTTTCAATTTGAATAGGGTTATGTCAAGTTCTCTTAGGGCTCTTGGAAGTTTGTTATAGATTGTAGGTCCCATACAAAATATGCTTTTTTGCATTAGTGCAGTGTTATCCTTACGTTTACAAACTCTACTTGTATCCCGTTGTAATCTGTGACTTACATCTGAAACCTGTTTAAAAATATGGGGATTTGATTTGACATTTTATTTATAAAAGCATGATTTCTCTAAAACACCTTTTAAATAAATTTAAACAGTCTGCAATAAAGTATTTCCTTTTACCATAAACTATTTGAGGATGTAATGAGTCGTATTTCTAGAAATAAGGTTAAAAATGTCCGTGCAGAATTCAGCCGCTAAAGTGTAGTAGGAAAATCTGCTATTCGCCGGCTATCTAAATCTTACTAGAATTTATTTACGCGAATTAGGAAATTTCAATAGGAAAAACGCGAACCATCGATCTGAGTTTAGATTAGTCTGACAACAAATAATATTTGATAGGTCTTCCGTTCAACTTTTGTCACATATGAACTATGATTATTTATCAAAACATTGTATATAAGGAATGGCCATAAATCGTACATCGTAATTTGTAAGCGAGCCGGGGTGGTAATTTTCTTTCATACCTGAGTGTCTTTAAAACGAGAAAAAAACCAGCATTTAACAGGTATTTTTGGAGTTTTTTTGCCCATTTTTTTCTCCAAAATGATCTAAATTTTTGGATTGAACACATAGTTTTACTTGGAACGTTCAATAAGTCATAGTTTCTGTGTGATTTTAAAAAAACTGCTTTCATTTAATTTGATTTAAACACGTAACGTCTTAGACCGGGCGTGACTGGGGGCATGTCTCAACCTGTAATACTTAAAGAAATACTGTCCCAGTTTTGGCACAAGGCATGGTCACCCTACTGTTTCCTCCTCTATCTCATCTTGTACATTATGTATTTTTATGGCCCAAACTCCTCTTGATCTGTAACTTGGAGCTTTTAGGGAAGTTTTGTTTTAGGCCGTTTGTTAGGGATGATTGTTTTAGGTGGCAGTCGGTGAGCTTATCATTATTGCATAGTCCATCCCAAGGTTTTCTGGACGAGATCACTTTTTGAACAGTGACCAGTGACAGTGCCTCCTTTGCTCTTTGCGTATTCGCATTAGAGCCTCTTTTTGTAGCTTTTTATTGTTTTTTACCTGACTGGGGCGCACAAAAAGAGGGTAAAGTGTTTCGCTCGTGTGTGTATTGTGTGTGTATGTAAGTATGCCCGGTTCTATGGTCCCATCATAACTCCCGATGTCCGATTATGACGAATAAGATTTCCAACGATTCGCTGTATTTCCGCGAGCATCATGGGAAACATAAAATCAGCCTAAATTGAACTATAATAATTTTGATCATTAAAAAGCAACTGAAAAAAAAATACTAACAATCCGACTACTGAAAATTTGCTATTATGCGGTACCCAATTTCATGAATGTAGCTCATTGCGAAGTATTTAGGTTGGTCCCGCCTCCTCAGTCAGGTGTGTTGGTTCGTTACCATCCTTGTATCAACCACTGCTGGGGCACGGGTCTCTTCCTGCATCGCAAGATGGTTAGGCAATTTTCCACCTCGGGGGCCAAGTCCTGGTTGGTGCAGAATTGTAAGGCAGTGGCGAGCCCTACTGTCAGAAGTTATCAAGCCGCCCATAAGGCCTCGGACATGGCTTAACGACTGTCATTGCATGACAGGCGGCAGCAACGGCTCAACGTGCCTGGCGAAGCACGAAAGCGCTCGGTAAAATGCCACTAGCGGTAGTCACAGGCCGGTCACTCATCCTGCGCCTGACCGCGGCTTTTTGTTGCTTAGCATAAGTAATTGATTTCAATCACTCGGTTCGACTAAGCCACGAGCGCTTTTTTTATTTCAGTCTTATATTATAGCTAAATCTGTATATTTTGTTGTGAATCTCGTGCTGTAAATATTTTTATCCAACTTCTTCGAAATGGATTTATCGATTTTTAATTTTTTTTTGTACATGTTCAGTACATCAGAGAATGGTCCTATTATAATATGGCGTAGCAACGTTAGCGGGGTTACCTAGTTATTTACACATTATATTACTCGGATGCTTATTAATATTTTTGACGGGCCCAACTCCAGACTGGGGCTGTCACAGAGCGGGGGTTATTATGTTAATGGGGTTCGCGAAACGCGGTTAATCGCGCGAATTTATTAAAACAAAAACCATTACTTGCGATGCCACCTCTAATGAACTCCGCCGGTGAGGGTGAGCGCTGTCTCCTCAGAGGAGTAAGTGAACTATCACTTTAGATATACTCAATACTTAACACTTTCCATATTAACCCTTGTATGAACCCACTTCGGTCGAAGCCCCGGCTGCCTGAGTGATCTTAAACGATCACAGAGTTTAAGCAATATAATGCATGGATGGGTCACGGAAGAGACCAGTGCCCCAGCAGTGAGGACATACAGAGTTGAAATCGAATGCATGTTAGGGTGATCGTCTATGACTATCGCTACTGGCATTTTTCCGGGTGGTTCCGTGCTTCGCAAGGCACGTTAAGCAGTTGGTGCCGGCTGATGTCGATAGATGGCAGTCGTTAAGCCAAGTCAGAGGTCATAGGGCGGCTTGAAAACCTGACTGTAAGATCAGCCACTAATCTTGCAAGCCTCCACCAATCCGGACTTGGCCTCCGTGGTGGAGTATGGCCTAACCTTCCATCGATACAGAAAGAGACTCGTGCCCCAGCAGACATACAAGGGTTGATATCAATTATGAAAAGGACGACTCTTAAGGTGCTTTGTGGCACCAACTAGCGCCACTAATGGAATAAAAATCGTAACTTGTTTTATCATTATACTATTTTTATTTTTAATGCTAAGGACAATTTTAAAAAATTCTAAATATTCCAATTGATGCAAATTACATCAGCCAGATGTTGCTGCCTGTACGTAAAACAGAGAATAGTGTAAAGAGGTTCGAAATTTCACTGATGCCGGTGAGTCGTCCATTAGCTCAGTTGGAAAGAGCGCTGGCACGGATAGCCAGAGGTCGCGGGTATGAATCCCGGCATGGGTGGAATTTTTAGCCTCTAAATAGGTTTTTAAAATTGTTTTATCATTTTTTTTATTTTCAAAGAGTTTACTTTAAAAATCTTAATGTCTGTGATAACTATTTTTATATTATACAGCCTGAAACGAATTATCAACAACTTAGGACTTTAATCGATTTCCACTAAAAACGGCCGTTTTGGCGGAAAGGGATTGAAGTCCTAGGTTCCTAGGGATCGTTGTTTCTAGACTATAGGTTCCAATAATAGCTGACATTTTTGAACTAAAACTTTCGTAAGCACAACACATTGTAGACTTTTAGTCCGGATCTACTTACGTGTGTTGTTATATCGGAAGAGTAACCGATATAACAACACTCGTAAGTAGATCCGGACTACAAGTCTACGATAGCTGACATAGTGGTTAAGATTTGTGATCTTACTTCTTTAAAAGCCGAGTTTCGAGTCCCGGCATGGGTGGAATTTTTAGCCTCTAAATAGGTTTTTAAAATTGTCCTTAGCACGGGTTAGTGCAACGAAAAGAATATAATCTTACTTTCTGAAAAATATAACGTATTTAAAACCAGTTATGATTTTTATTCCATTGGTGGCTAGCTAGCCCCAGAGCGCCTTATGAGAAGCGTGTAGCTTTTAGAATATACCTCGGCTACTATCGGATAGAATCGGATATATTCGTGTAATAGTGTACATTAGTGTAATTTAATGGTGTAATTATTTCTTCCAATGATACGATACGATATCAACCCTTGTATGTCCCCACTGCTGTGGCACGGGTCTCTTCCTGCATCGCAAGAAGGTTAGGCCATACTCCACCACGGGGGCCAAGTCCGGGTTGGTTGGTTTTTTCCAATGATTTTTAGTTAAGAATATTGAATGGAAATATCGAACTAATATGACACTTAATTTCACAAACTTTTCATTATAGTTTTACGTATACGTGATGTATTTGGTTTAAGATGACTTGAGAAAAGATGGTCAGAGTGGAGTTTTTTTTCCGCTGCCTTTGTCTCCACTACAATACGGCCCGAAGGCAGCGGCTTACATTTTACATTGTACATTGACATTCAGCAAAGAGAATGTAAATTCTTTACGTTGAAATAAATTGATTTGAATTTGAGTGTAGAAAAGTTTTATACAGAGCAGGAAGTAATATTACATTCGTGTGCTTTCGGCGAAAACCGAAGCCTACTCTAGAGCCCGAGGTATATTATAAAAGCTAACAGCCTGTAAGCGTGTCAGCTCTTGAAGACAATACTCAACTCAGTAGTCTTTTCAATTCGCTGTTTCGTGTGCTCGGGTGGGGGAGCGAGACGGGGCTAGTTAACGACCTCTCTCGCTCGCACTCGTGCTATTTGTTTCTCTGTGTAATTGTTAGTCATCAAGCCAAGAGCTGTGGTAGCGGAGCGGTGGAACGCAGGCTTGTCGTTCGATAGGTCGTGAGTTCGAGTCATGTAACAATGACATTGTTTTTTAAGTTACGTATATTTTAAAAACCTATTTAGAGGCTAAAAATTCCACCCATGTCGGGATTCGAACCCGCGACCTCAGGCCAACCGTGCCAGCGCTCTTCCAACTGAGCTCATGGGCGACTCACCGGCATCAGCGTAATTCCGAACCTCTACAATATTCTCTGTATTACGTACAGAGAATATTGACACGTCGCTGCCTGTACGTAATACAGAGAATATTGTTAAGAGCCGCCAATTATTGGCGGTCTTACCGCTAAGAGCCATCTCTTCCAGACAACCTTTGGATGGAGAGGATTGCATGAAGAGTATGGTCGGTACGTGCATGTACATAAACAATTAAATATAAACAGAATATCTTTTATTGTATATACACCAGGCAGGAATTAGGTATGAGGCTTAAAAATAACGTAATACCTACTTCAAATACAATCTAATTCACTTATAAGGCTGCGCAAATAAGTCTCCAATTGTTCTTTTATTTCCGTCCCTACTCTGTTTGATTTAGGGTTGGCACACGCTCATTTGTAGGGTTCCGTTGTCCACAAGAAACCCTTGTAGTTTCGCCAAGGCCGTTCGTCTGTCTGGCTGTCTTTCTGTTCTTCCGCGGATTAGCACAGATATTTGACTAGAAAGCTGATGTTTACATGGATATACCTAATAATTAAATAAATATTCATGGACATATTACACAGATCTCGTTAGTCCTATACTAAGTACAACTAAATGACTTGTGTTATAGGTGCTAACTCGACGACGATAGATTTAATACAATAAATACATAGATAACATCCAAGACCCGAGACAAACTAGAAAAGTTTGTTTCCTAGTTTGACCCGGCCGGGGATCGAACCCGAGACCTTCAGGTATACAGTCAGGCGTGCCAAACCGCTGCGCCACCGAGACCGTCATAATAATATAATAATAATTACGCCGACAAAACGGTAGGAACTTAACATAAAAAAAAAATTTGGGTACTTCTTCTTCGGTCTCTTTACTCCTGCGTGAAGTCTGGGGCTAACACAAGGGCTTTCGATTTATTCAATACTATACAATTTATCTCTGTTCATGGCTAGGGATGGTAGCTCCAGCCAAGTTACTCCCTTCTCCTTCATCTTAGGAAACTACTTAAGGACCAACTTCTTCTTCAGGCTATATTAGTCCACTGCTGGACATAGCCCTCCATAGGACAAGGTTGTGCCATCACTGGGGGGTAATGTCCATAATCCCCACGCTGGGCATACGGTATGGCGATCGCAGATTGTTGGAATGGTACTGCATGGGCTAGGCCGACTAAGCTGTCAGGATGGTGTATGTGCTGGGCAAACCATCTATAAAACCATGTCCCAGGCACTACAGCGTCGGAGTGGTCCCTTCACCCATCTAGTGTGAGCGAAGATACCACTGGACGCTGTATAAATCATATCATTACGTAGATACAAAAAGGCCAATACATACATATATATATATATATTGGCCTTTTATATATACATATACTGCAGGGGGCGCTGCTGCCCCCCCCTCTCGGTCTGTGTCCCTTAGTCGCCTTTTACGACACCCGCAGAATTTGGGTTGGTGCTATTCTCTAGGCCGACACCACACAGCAAGAACCAAGTTAAGAAACTAAAGCCGCGTTTTCACGCTCTTAGTACGCTCAAACCGAGTGCGCCATCCGAGTAAATTAATGCTTCTGATTGGACGGTTTTTCGTGACAACACCAAAATAGCCAATCAGAAGCATTCGTTAACTCGGGTGGCGCACTCGGACCGAGCGCACTAAGGGCGAGATAAATAGTCGTTGCTTAGCCCAAGTCCGTACTCATGCTTCCCTAATCATTACTTCAGGCTTACTTAGCTAAGTATCAATGCGTTACTAAAATAGACGTTTGCTTAGCTAAGCATGTTCTTAGGCCAATGCTAAGAATTAGTCCGGGTTTCGCGACTTAGAGAGTGCCAAAGTACTGTTTATGATAGACAAATCGATTCTTAAGCAAGTGCTTTCGCTAAGACTCGTTCTTAGAAGCGGCTATTTATCTCGCCCTAAGACCGTGAAAACCTCGCTTTAAACTAAAAATGACTGTGACAAAAGTTGTTAGTTTTTTAGAGCAGGTAAAAACCTTCCGTCGGAACCCAACACTGAGCGTGTAACGCCCTTGACCGATTTTTTATTCCAACGAATGACATAATTATTATTTGACAGTTGGTCGGCCGGATTGATACAAAATCTACCCTCCAGCGGGGATTACGCTTAATAATAAGTATACAAGTAAAATCATCGGGTTTTTCGCTAGATTTAACACTAGAGTTATTTTTTTTTTACTATACTGGTGAGTTTCAACACTTTTGGTTGATCTCCGTTGTGATTTAGAAACTGAAAATGGCATAATACGAACGTTAGCTAAAGTACTATGGACATTTTTAAGCCTCTCGATTTTATTTAGACACGATACCTTCAAACAATCTTCAGATCCAGCTTAAATGCTTTGTGGTAATGAAAAAGACGTAACCACAGATTATTTAAACTGCCTAGAGTTATCATGTTGTAAAAAATATGACCTTTTGTTTGCAGCTAGTTATTCTGGACTGCAGTAAGGTCCAATGCAGTGTTGGCATCTTTGTTTTAGATTACGCTGTTTAAGGCGCTTTGGCGTGCTTACTAGCGCCACCAGTGGAAAAACTCATAACTTGTTTATAAGACGTTTTTTTTTATATAAAGTTAACATTAAAAATCTTAATGTCTGCGATAAATGGCCGTTTTTGGCGGAATATAATTATAGCCCTAGGTTTAAAATACTTATGGAATAGATAAATATAATTATTAAAAGTAATGTCGTTGTGGTTAAGATTTTTTAATGTTTACTTTTAAAAAAAAAAAGTATTATGAAACAAGTTATGATTTTTATCCCATTGTTGGAGTTAGCAGTCCAAAGCGTAATAAATAAAAATGCCATCCTTGGTCCGAGCTCACTTTAGCACTGAACTTAGATTAGCCCTAAACTTGCGGTGCATTCCCGTATTGAGAGATACTAACCAATCTTAGAGATGTACAGTTGAGCTTCGGTAATAAAAATTGGCCACAATAATGTCCATAGTATCCTTGCTGAGACGATTTTGAAACACCTACTTCGTTTGAGGAACGCAAGACCAAGATCTTAAGGCTCGGACGCATTGCGATATTCACGCACGCTTTTTTCGTTGCAAATCGGCACAGAATTTGAGAATTTCAGAAACGTTCCCAAGCTCCCAAAATTGTTTTCATATAATTGCAGCGGCAAAAAGTCAGTGCAACTAAAGCAGTGCGTTCGAGCCTTAAGTTTAATGTTCGAAACACAACGAATGTGTTCGAAAATTGAATTTTGAAAAGCTATCCTGTGATTGGTAAATTTAAAACGCTAACCTGTGATTGGTGCATTTATTTCAGTCACAGAGAAACCAGGATACCAGTCACCGTATGGGGGCATGGACAATGGAATGGTGAGTTGTTTTTTTTTTATCCCATTTTTGCATGCTATTCTTGACAATTTTATCAGCTCAAAGACAACGTGAAATGTTTATTGCACATACAAAATTACTGGAGACTATAAAAAAGGCAAAATGTCTCAAAGAATATTTTGATAAATGGTCGCTTTGTTAAACGTGGTTTTGTGTAACTAGTGTCATGGCTTATTTAATAAATACACCATAATCTTACTATTACAGGGGTTAGTATATCGTTAATTCTAATTATACTTCATTGCGTACAAAAATTTCACATAAGAAATAACACTTATCTTAATCATAGATAATCTCAATTGTATCATTGTGTTTGTAAGAACACACTGAGTGTTGAGTGGTACAATATATGATTAATATTTTTTTCACTCTGTACAATAACCTATTCCAATCGCCCGACAAATGAGTATGAAATTTAACAGTTGTATGATTGGAATCGCTCAGGATTTCCTGCGCATGATTTCGCCCCAGATCTGATTGAGACGTTACTTCTTTAGCCTCTAAGAACAAACATGGCGGCGTGCAAACAGCCAGTAAAAAAGAGCGGGAAAATGTATGAAAAACCACACAAACAGCGGCGCGGGTTTTTCCCAAACGTTTGCGGAAAATGGCGCGCCTTCTCGCCAAAGGGGAAATGTGTATAAATCAAAACATAAGAAAAGGTAACTCGAGCCTTTGGGCCGTCGGGCCTTTGCCTATCCTGCCGAGTAAACAGACGTACAGTCTGTTAGCTTTTAGAATATACCTCGGGCTCTAGAGTGGGCTTCGGTTTTCGCCGAAAGCACACAAGTGTAATACTACTTCCTGCTCTGCTTAAAATTTTCTTCACTATTTTGAAAAGTTGTGTGAAATTAAGTGTAGAAAGAAAGAAAGAAAATGTATTTATTTGACGACACAATACTCAAAACAAAACCAAAAAAACACACAAACCAATTACAAAAAAAAAAAAAAAAAGATTACACATAGCAAAAAAAAAAAAGACACAGCTAAAAAATAAATCGACTTTACAACACGAAAACAACATAATTTAATACATAGGTTTTAAGTATTGAGCCCCCAAAATGGGCCCGACTCAGCATAATGTAGCAACTGACTTGTCAGTTGCAACGCTGATTTTCAGTCGGGTCCAAGCTGCGGTTAGCCATGTACGTGAGAAAAAAAAAATTAATAAGCTGCCCGTGGTGTGAAATATACAATAGAATACAATACTTAAATATTATACTGTGCAGTGCTTGTGAAGAGTGAAGGTAATAAATACATAATATAAGTGTCATATTAGTTCCGATATTTCTATTACACGAATATATCAGATTCTATCCGATAGTATCCGAGGTATATTTTAAAAGCTAACAGACTGTACAAGTGGATCTCACAATGAAAAGAATTGTAAATTTTCATGAAATTTCTTTTCCCAGCACCTATATACCATACTGACAGCTCAGCCGGCTTATCCCACAGAAATGACGAGTCAATACGCGTGGAGGCAACCAAGCCGCGGGTTTTTAAGATGTTGTATAAATAGATGTAGTATAAATAGATATCAACCCTTGGTATGTTCCCACTGCTGAAGCACGGGTCTCTTACTGCATCGCAGGAAGGTTAGACCATACTCCACCACGGGGCCAAGGCCGGGTTGGTGGAGGATTGTAAGACAGTGGCGGGCCTTCCTGTCAGAAGTTATTAAACCGCCCATAAGGCGTCACTACCATTACATGACAGCGCCTTGCGAAGAACGGAAGCACTCAGAAAAAATACCACTAGCGGTAGTCACCCATCCAGCACCTGACCGTGCATGTTGTTTCTTACCCAAGTGGTTCATTCCAATCGCTCGGTTCCACTAGGCCACGAACGCTTCAAGTCTGGCATAGAAAACAGTATTCTTTTGATAAACGCCGTCAAGCCGTAGTCGGTGCCGCCTTTTATGTAATGGCAGTCGCTAAGCCATGTCAGAGGCCTTATGTGCGGCTTGATAACTTCTGACAGTAAGCCCCGCCACTGTCTTACAATCTTCTACGAACCCGGACTTGGCCCCCGTGGTGGAGTATGGCCTAAACTTCCTGCGATGCAGAAAGAGACCCGTGCCCCAGCAGTGGGGACACACCAAGGGTTAATATCCATGCCAGACTTAGCAGCAGACTCAACTCTTAGATTTTCTCTGTGGGCAAGAGCCCAAGCCTTCTCGAGATTTATTACCGATACATTATTGGTAAGAAAGGATTTTGGTATGTCTTGTGTTTTTATTGAGAAAACGCTCAGGGCGAGGATCACGCCGTTTTACACAAAAAGGATATTGAGGTCACGCTTTTTAGGACAATATTTACGTGTATCCAGAATCAGCAAGGGATTGCCGAAGGAATATCAAAGAGTAGTCTATTAGCTTTTAGAATATGCCTCGGCTACTATCGGATAGATTCGATTATATTGCAATAAGGTAAGGTTTATTTTGTATTGTTACTTATAACTTTACGAAACTTTTCAAAATAATGAAGAAATGTTTTATACAGAGCAGGAAGTAGTATTACACTCGTGTGCTTCGGGCAAAAACCGAAGCCTACTCTAGAGCCCGAGGTATATTCTAAAAGCTAACAGACTGTACGGAGTCAAATCTGATTTCTTTGTGTCCCATAAACGTTCTCATGGAAGAAGCGCTCAAGAAGTTACCGCTAGTGGCAGTTTTCCGACCACTTCCATGCCCCGCAAGAAGAGACCCGTGCCCCAGCAGTGAGGATATACAAGGGTTGATAACGATAAACGTTCTACTGCAGGGCACATCCTTTCTCTCAGAGAGAGAGAGAGAGAGAGAGTATGGGTTTAATTTATTATCACGCGTGGCCGTCGCGGATTTGCAATTTTCGAACTTTTCGAAGGAAAAGTCGTAGTTTTGAACGCGAGAACCGTATCCTTCAGATGATTTTGTCATACCCTGCATGTTGGTCAAAATCACTTTAATTAAATATAATTATTAAGTCTTTCTCTATATTATAAGTATCTGTGTTTGTTATCTGTCTTTTTCTTCCTTGCTAAGGAAATGCTTATCAACTTTTGAGTCATGGGCGGCTTGATAACTTCTGTCATTAAGGCCCGCCACTGTCTTACAATCCTCCACTGTCTTACAATCCTCCACCAACCCGGGTTGGCCCCCGTGGTGGAGTGTGACCTTATCTTCCTGCGTTGCAGGAAGATACCTGTGCTCCAGCAGTGGGAACATACCAAGGGTTGATATCTATTTATATTAGTTTGAACTCACGAAGAGAGGTTCAAAAGAATAGCCCTGAGTGCTTAGTGCGAGTTTTTTAACTACTCGATCGCGTTAACGTAAACTCATATTTCTATGGCATCGAGGAAGCGCCACCTAGCGACAAGTATGGAAATTAAAATTGCTGAGTGCGAGTTGTAATGATTTACGTTGAGAAGTGAACAAGTTTACCAGTCAAAAAACGAATAAACGCGAGTGCGAGTTGTACTGTGACAGCGTTTTGCCAGTTCGAACGGTTAACTTACTCATACTCACTACTCAATGCTCTATTAAAGCGGAAGTAAAGTTATTCGATTGGATCTGTCAAACTCGCACTAAGCACTCAGGGCCGACGTAATAATCACTAGGAAAACAGGACAACAGTACATTCGCGTAACCACAGGAGAAACGGAATGATGACGACGACGGAGATAGAAATGTTTCCAGACGGAATGACGGAACGTTCACAGATTACAGATACAAAAAGAAAAAAAAATCAAGTTAAGTTTTAACAGTGCCATCTATCGCAGTTTGAAGAACTATAATATAGTTCTTAATAAAATATATTATATTTTATTAGTGAGCGTTAAAAAAAAATTCTATGCACAAAACGGCAGTTACAAATTGTTTAAGCGCACAAGAAGTGGTCACACCAGCCACGGACCCGAACCTGCGGCCTTGGGCGGCAATTTGGCGTCGTTAACCGGCGTGCTGCGACGACAGGACGGCAGGTGCGCGCGCGCTCGCCGGCTACCAGTTTCACTTACGCTGCGCGAGCTATCAGCCGTCCCGTGTGCGCCCTCTAATTCTGTTGAGTTAAGAGCGACATTGCAATGAAAATGTCACGATGTCGACTGTACTAGATCAATGCCGTGGACGTGAATGTGCGTTACTACTTTCTGAAATATCTAATACTAACTATGCCCCGAGGTTAATCGACTTTTCCATGGGAATAAGATGTTTTTCCGCAGTAGAACGTAGCCTATGTGTTAATACAGGGTGTCGGCTAACTCCATACCAAATTTTATTGAAATCGCTCCAGCCGTTTAGACGTGGAGAAGGAACAAACGCATACACACTCGCAAACTTTCGCCTTTATAATATTAGTTTGATTCATCATCGACCCATTATGTCCCCACCGTGGTGCACGGGTCTCTTCCCTAAGGAAGGTATAGGCCATACTCCACCACGGGCGGCAAGTCCGGGTTGGTGAAGGCTTGCAAGACTAGTGGCTGGTCTTACTGTCAGAAGTGTTCAAACCGCCTTAAGGCGTAACTAGGCTTAACGACTGCCATCTATCGACGGCAGCCGGCATCTTCTGCTTCACGTGCCTCGCCAAGCACGGTACAGCGCTACACAAGAAATAAGTCTCACGGATGTACCAGCGCAAATGACAAAATTTTGGATGTGCGGCAAGTTGATCGACCAATCAGATAGTTTCATTTTATAGCAGGCCGCGCGCATTTGTTGCTATTTATTGATTCAACGTCATCGATGCAGGTGACTATTAATTTGGCAATATTAGCGTGAGCGAAATGGGTAGCGCTACTGCGACAATCAATTCTGCACCTTAACCGTATCGGTTAAAGATCATGTTGAATGTACTTATAGCTTCGGGTACTTTCGTTACACTTCTTCCTAGTCTGCGCGAACGAAGATTCCCGAAGGGACTTTTATGATGTCTAGTACTGTACCGCTCGGAAACATGCCACTAGTGTAATTAGTGTCCTGTGATGTAAAAATCTCGTGTCACAGAGTTTGTTATCGAACGCCTACAGAACGGCTTATACGATTTTTTGTCTTAAGTTTTTCTGCTGTCACTTTTTTTTGCTGTCACTTAGCTGTCAGATGCACATTAGGCTCTGAAGAAATAGTCTTATTTTATTGTGATAAACAGTAAATTCCTGTGCAAAAACATAGTGAAAGTGTAGCGCAAGCTTAGTAGACACTGTGTGAATGTTATCCAAATAAATTATTCGTGTAAACAGTTAAAAACAGGCAAAAACTAAAAGCACCTAAAAAGTTTTTTGGACACTACCTTCAACTTAAAAAAATTGTTATTGGTCACTCTATCTTTCTTAAATGTTGCTATACACAACAAAATAAATTCCCCAAAAGATGCTAAGGACTGCACGGATGTGGGCACCCAGGCATCTGTGGCAGTAACTACTACTGGACCAAAAAGATTTGTTCAGCAAGCATTCCATCCCAGCTTATTTGTGAGTAAAGCAAAAACTGTATCCCAAGCACAAATGGAAACAGCCTCTACATCTCCAAGCCCACAGATTGAAAAGGAACAGGAGGAAATCGCTCAGGGTGCTAGTACACCTTGCCCTCCAGAATGGCAGCGGATTCCTACAACAAGAAATAACAAACGAAAAAAGATTTCAGACACACCCTCTCCAGAAATCACAGAAACTTCTAACAGATACAATGGCTTACAAGTGGACCAACAAATAGATGATGTTAATCAAATAAAGGAAAAACTTCCCAGCAAGCCACCCCCAATTATGCTGTATGGAATTGAAGACGTAAACAAATTGTCAAAACTCCTAGAAACTGTAGCTGGCAGGAATGATTTTACATACAAGTTAGTAAACAGAAACCAACTACGAATTAGCAGTGTCAACTTGGAAGCATATAAGAAAATCATCTCCATAGTACGAGAAAATAACCTAGTGGGTCACACATTTAACCAAAAGGATCAACGATGCTTCAGATTGGTCATTAAAAATCTACATCATACTACGCCGCACTCAGCAATACAAGAAGAATTTGAGAAAACTGGCAATCGGATCTTTGGAGAAATAATCAATGTAAAATATGGCCCAGACAAAAAACCGACATCAACATTCTTTGTGAATCTCTATCAAAGTCCAAATAACAAAGAAGCGAAATGTATAAAATACATCTATCACCAATCTGTCACTATAGAAGATCCTAAGAAAAGAAATACCATCCCACAGTGCCAGAGATGTCAACAGTATGGACACTCAAAAAACTACTGTATGCGGCCATATCGCTGCGTAAAGTGTGCCGAATCACACAAAACATCGGAATGCCCAAAGAAAGACCGCAACACACCAGCAAAATGTGCCCTCTGTGATGGATCCCATCCCGCCAACTACAAGGGATGTGAAGTCTATAGAGAAATTCTAGCTCGAAGAACCTCCAAACAGAGAGTAACAAAGCCTAAAGATATAAATAACATCCAAAGGACTGCAAGTGATGCCCACACCTGGCCTGCGCTTGGAACAAAAGAGAATCCTTGGAAAATACCTGTAAAAGAAAACGAAGATACCTTACACCAAGCCAATCCTGAGCCAACTACTGGACTCTCTACTCTGGAACAAATACTTATTAAACAAAACGAAAAATTTGACATTGTCCTACAACAAATGAGTACTCTCATGAACCTGGTCACCACGCTCCTCACTAAACTTTCAAAATAGCTCTCAGGATAGCGGCTTGGAACATCAATGGAATGGTACCAAACAAATCTGAGCTAGAATTACTTATTGGAACCTACAGACTCGACGCTGTATTGATATCAGAGGCACATTGTACTGAAAGGAACAGCGTGAAAATTCAAGGGTGTGACGTCTACACCACTTACCATCCAGATGGAACTGGCCACGCAGGCACAGCGATCGTGATCCGAAAGTCCATCAAACATCATCTGCTACCTGAGTACAAGACAGAGCAAATACAAGCGACATCCATTGCCGTGGAAGATAAATGTGGATACTTCAGCTTATCAGCTGTCTACTGTCCGCCGAAGCATAAAATTGATTCCGAAACATTCTCCCATTTCTTTCTTAAACTTGGAGGTCGATTCATTGCGGGCGGAGATTGGAATGCGAAACACACGCACTGGGGATCTAGACTTATAACAACCCGAGGAAGACAGCTCAAATCCAGTATAGGCTGTAACCATCTATTAACCATATCTACCTCTGAGCCTACGCACTGGCCATCAGATCCCAAAAAGATTCCCGATTTGCTGGACTTCTATGTTGTTAAGGGCCTATCGAGACACTACTTCAAACCGGAATCTTGTCTGGATAGCTGTACAGACCATACTCCAGTTATACTTACAGTAAGCACATACATTATTGAAATCGAAAAGCCCCAAACACTATATAATCGTTTCACCGACTGGAACTCATTCCGAGATGTGCTCGAGCAAAAAGTCACACTAAATCTTAAACTTAAATCGGATGAAGATGTTGATATGGCAGTGAAACAAATAACTAACTTGATACAAGAAGCCTGTTGGAAGACTACCCCCGATATGAAAACGAAAAAGCAATTTGCTAACCAACCCCTGGAAATACGTTATAAAATCCAAGAGAAACGCAGACTGCGGCGAGTATGGCACCTGAGTCGACATCCCGTAGATAAGGCAGCCCTTAACAAGGCAATTGTAGAGTTAAAAGACCTAATAAAGAAAGCTAATGAGGCGACTATGGAACATAAACTACAATCCCTCACTGCTACTAAATCCACAAACTACTCCTTGTGGAAATTCACCAGTGATGTTAATAGACCGCAAAATACAAAGCCGCCAATCAGGCTCCCTGGAAATGGGTGGGCCCGAACAAACCAAGAGAAAGTTGACATCTTTGCCGATCATCTTTCGAAAGTGTTCGCCCCAAACGACAGTGGCGATACAACGTTTGAAAAGTTTGTTGAATCAAATCTGAACCAGGACCTGCAACTTGAGTTGCCGCTGAAGCCAGTATCTCCACAAGAACTTCAGCGACTCGTTAGGCTTCTTGAGAACAGAAAAGCACCAGGGTTTGACGGTATCACTAAAGAAGTACTCAAGGAACTTCCACGCAAAGGGATAATGTTTATAACTATTCTGTTCAATGCTATACTCAGAATACAATACTATCCATCCCTATGGAAAGTATCACAAATTGTAATGACGCATAAATTTGGAAAACCTCCCCATGAAGTTACATCATACAGGCCGATAAGCTTGCTGCCAACAATGTCGAAACTCTTCGAGAAAGTCTTACTTTGTAGAATGAAACCAATCTTAGAAAAACACAACATCATACCTGCCCACCAGTTCGGCTTTCGAGAGAAACATGGTACTGTAGAACAAGCTCACAGAGTATACGAACGTGTGCGAAAGAGTATTGAAGAGAAAGAATATTGCTCATCAGCATTTCTTGACATCCAGCAGGCCTTCGACAAAGTGTGGCACAACGGATTACTGTACAAAATAAAACAAACGCTTCCCCACAGCTTCTTCCTCGTTTTAAAAACATACCTATCGGAGAGATTGTTCCAAGTAAAAGAGGATAATTGCACCTCCAAATTTTACAAAATTAAGGCTGGAGTGCCACAGGGATCTGTTCTGGGACCCATCCTCTACACATTATACACCTATGACTTACCAGAGACAAGAGGAACTACGACAGCTACTTTCGCAGATGACACTGCTGTTCTTGCTTCTAGCCAAGACCCGACAACTGCATCAGAGATACTACAGCAAGGGCTATGTGAAATAAATGGTTGGCTGGAAAAATGGAGGATAAAGGCGAGTGCTACCAAGTCAGTGCATGTGACCTTCACTCTCAAACGTGGCGATTGCCCGCCTGTAAAACTTGGTGACAATACACTACCGCATAGTGAGCACGTGAGGTATCTTGGCCTACACCTTGATCGACGTCTAACCTGGAAAAATCACATCAAAGCAAAAAGGGATGAGCTATGCATAAAATATAAAAAATTATATTGGATGCTAGGACGAAATTCACGTCTGTCAATCGACAACAAACTTCTCCTCTATAAAGTTGCACTGAAACCAACCTGGATGTATGGTATAGAACTGTGGGGCAGTGCGAGCGAGTCCCACATCAATACATTGCAACGCCTACAAAACAAAATCTTGCGAGACATTGCGAATGTACCATGGTACATAACCAATAAAGAAATACACGAACAACTTGGAATAAACACTGTAAAAGAGGAGATCCGAATTACAGCAGAAAAGTACAAGAGCCGTTTGATGTGCCATCCAAATATACTGGCGCAACAACTAATATCATTGGATTACCAGAGAAGGCTAAAGCGATACAGCATACAAGATCTAGACTGCAGATATTGACAGCAGCTTAAATATGAGGAGATGCTCTCAGTGGAGAACACGCTCGACAAAACAGATACAGACAACAAATCTGATCATAGTCCGAGGACTGATTGCAGATCTAAATAGAAAAGAAAAAAAAAAAAAAAAAAGTTTTCTGAAAAACACGTGAGGAACCCCGATCCACCGTTTTATTGAAAATCCCCCAACATGGTTGATCCCAATCAAAATTCTTATGAGGATAAAAGTATTGGCAGCCTTCATCGTCTTTTGCTCATTCCAACTGCATTTCTTAGCCGAATGCGGAAGCAAAGGTGGTCTATGTTTTTCGCACGCGTGTATTTAAGTTTCACTGGTTTTGCCAAATAGTAATGATAAAACTTGATTTTCTAAGTTACCTACTTACATTTGTGAACATAAGTTCACAAATGTAAGTAACTTAGAAAACCACTGTAGCACCTGCTACCTGTGAAGGAAAACAGTGATAAAACCATGTCCGATGTGTTCATACACGGTGAAGCGCTCGTGGCCTAGGCGAACCGAGTAATTGGAATCAATCACTTGAGTTAAGCAACAACAGGCGCGGTCAGGTGCAGGACGGGTGACCGTCCCGTGACTACCGCTAGTGGCATTTTTCCGAACGCTCCTGTGCTTCGCAAGGCACGTTAAGCCGTTGGTGCCTACTGTCATGTAATGGCAGTCGTTAAGCCATGTCAGAGGCCTTATGGGCGATTTGATAACTTCTGACAGTAAGGCCCGCCACTGATCTGTACACCAACCCGGACTTGGCCACCGTGGTGGACTATGGCCTAACCTTCCTGCGATGCAGGAGGAGACCCGAGCCCCAGCAATAGGGACATACAAGGGTTGATATCGAAGGCTATTTCGGCAAATTTTCGTCTCTCTAATCGTCTAATCTCGACGTTAGTGTTTATAAGTTCGCCATAATTTAACTGCCAGGCTTTTCTCCGAGTCAGGAGTACTGACCGTAACACAGTTCTATATGCTTAGAGCTGTTTTGCCTGGACACTCAATGATGCCGCTTGACCCCAAACTCCTCTTCAAACGAACTGGCACGCCAGTTCGTTTGAAGAGGAGTTTGGGGTCACTGACTGACTGACCGCACTGCCTTTACCAGTCGCCAGTTTCTAGCTCTTAAACTGTATTTTATATAGTAAAAGTTTTCAAAACAGGTGACTGACATAGCTATAGTGATCTCGATATATCTGCTATCTCGTTTTTAGGACTAAAAAGTTTTGGCGTCATTTTGTCGGATGGCGCGGAGGCCAAGTCCGGATTGGTGGAGTGTTGCAAGACAGTCTCGGGCCTTACTGTCAGAAGTTATCATCAGAGTGGCTTATCGACTGCCATTATATGACAGCCGGTACCAAACGGCTTAACGGGCCTTGCGAGGCACGGAAGCGCTCGGAAAAAATGCCACTAGCAGTAGTCACGGAAATAGCCTTGACCTCACAAATTTTAGCCAATAATACAATTAGAAATTTTAAAGGGAAAAAAGGTAACTATAGAGCTGAAAGTTTGTAGAGACTTTTCAGCAGTCGGGTTTTTTCTTTTTATATTTTTTTTTTCGTTCCAAACTGCATTTCCTTGTGACAATAAATGACTTAATTCTCAATGCCAATTAAATTTGTATTATTGGCCCACGGAAACTCGTATAAGTTGTAAAGAGAATTAAAAGATGATCTGGCATCTGGATATAGCACAAGTACCGATGGCAATGCAAACTTTGTTAAATAAGTTTCGGGGCGATCATCATCAGCTATTTAACGACCACTGCAGGGCATAGCGTCCCTCATGGTTTTCCAAGCGTCCCGGTCTTGTTCCGTCCGCATCCAGCGACTCCCCGCCACCGTAACCAGGTCGTCAGACCATCTGGTGGAGTCTGTGGTAGATCTGGTGGTGGTGGAGTGGAGGGCTCATCGTATCGTATACGAGTACAGTGCCATATTTTGTATGCCTTCTTTTATTTAATTTTCAAATGTCTTTTCGCCCACTATTTTTTTTTTCTCAACTGTATGTTTATAATGTAGTGTAAACTTTGTATACCTATATATATCTTGTTGTGTTTTGTAAATTTGTTACCGTTTTGTTATGTTTTTAGTATTGTCCCGTTAAATAAATTATTTCTCTCTCTCTCTCTCAAATACACACTTACTCACATATACATACGCTTTCCTACGACTCCGATCTCTCTTAGGTAAAGGATTTATATATACCACGAAATTCCAGCTTTGCCATTAGGTAAAAGTCTGTTAAAATTTACTCTCATGTAAGTAGAATCACAAGCTATTGAGATACAACATTTCTCTTATTTTAAAAGAGTTCTTCAACTGCCTTACGTACATTTACGAACTAATTACTCGCGATGTGTACCTTAACTTTTTGGTTTTCGTTTATTTTTTTTGCTAGCCGTACCCCGCAACGACAATGTAGCGAAGGCACCACTCAATGGAAACTGGTCGGTGTGCGCTGCACCAGTTTGCAGCGGATCAATAATTGAGCTCATGAATAAGTTTTGAGCGGGAGATGACTGGTGGACGGTGTGGTGCGCGAGAGGACCACTCACTGAGAGGGCATGCTACTCACACTGCGGCATCTACTCACACATAGGGTCTAGTTACTCCTCAAGGACACACGCTATTCACTAGGGCAGTGGCTCTTAACCCTCTTAGTCATCATGAGGGAACTTTTACCAAATTTCTGTCTTGTCCGGGACCACCCAGTTAGTAGCACCCAGTAAATAAATAAATGAAGGATTGTTTGATCTACACTGGCCTGCAAAACTAAGTATTACACTTTTAAAATTGTAATTACTTTTTAACTGCACAAGATATACTTTAGAAATAAAAAGGACTCGAAAAGGAGTTTAATTTTGTGTAATAAATCTCCATAATATGTGCTTTTAAGACATGGCTGAAAAACGAACTAAATTTTTTGGGTAGTTAGGGAAAAAAATACTGTAGTTCTTAGTTTTTCAGGTTGGTGTATTTATAAATAAAGCACGCTTAATTTTACGTCTAACACTCATTTCATTATTAGATATTTCACAGTAATGGCTTGCCGGACCACTTGAAATGCCCCTAGCGAGCACCAGTGGCCGTGGACCACCGGTTAAGTGTCATTAGGGGAATTTGGATTAAGTACTCACTTTAGGTATCCGGCTACTCAATCGGAGCATTCGCTACTAATATAGAGATATGCTATTCACACAAAAACGTGTGACTCACTTGCTTAGGCCTCATCCGTTAGGCGCAGTGCCTGAAATGATAATGCAGAATATTATCATAATAATAGTATAGTATAATAGTAACTGCGATCCCCAACCCGCATGCCTAGCGTGGGGATTAGGGGCATTAACCCCCAATGACGGCACAACCTTGCGCTATGGCGCTCATTAAGGGAGGGCTATGTCCAGCAGTGGACTAATATAAGCCTGAAGAAGAAGACGTTTATTATAGACAAATGATTAATAGTCATATGCTTAACCTATGCTAGTAAATATAAAATAATTGAGACTTCACATTCTAATGGGTGTGAGACATGCATTTGCATCCAGTGTCTCAAGATGGGACGGTCAAACTCATCCCATATGGTGAGAAGAATGCCGTTGGAGCTGTCACGCTCTTTAAGCAACCTACGTCCTATACTCTATCAACTATGCGTCCCACTGTAGGGCACAGGACTTCTATCATAGAATGAGATAGTTTAGGCTTAACAATCACGCGTGCCCAACGCAGATTGGCGATTACAAGCGCTGGTTACTCAAGCACTTGGGTTTCCTCACGATGTCATCAATCCATCATGTTCCCACCGAGGGGCACGGGTCTCTTCCCTAAGGAAGTTTTTGGCCATACTCCACCACGGGGGCCAAGTCCGGATTGGCCATTTCTCACGATGTAAAATTAAATAAATAATAAAGGCTTGGTTCTGTACCGCAGTAAGCCGTCATTCAGTAAGCGTGTCACCTGCCGCGAGCTTTCTATCGTTAATTACAATTATACGTTTATAATTAACAACTATTTTGAGTTATTTCCGATCACGTACTGACTCTTAACATCTGGGTTTATAAATTGTTTTCAATTTAATGTGGTCGCTCGTTAATGAGAATCGTTCACTGTGTAATGAGACTGGAGATTTAATATATCTTCTTATTATATGGAGCTGACTAGAATTAAGAAAGGACGTTTGTTGACAGTGAAAGTATACATATAAACGAAATAAATATATCGAGCTAATGTGGGTGGAAGATATCATTACCTAGAGTATAGCATCTATAAAAATAAATTCGATATCAACCCTTATAAGTCCCCACTGCTGGCGCACGGGTCTCTTCCTCCAACGCAGGAAGGTTAGGCCATACTCCACTGCGGGGGCCAAACGCAACCGTTTTTTCTGGAACGAAAACAGGTCCTCGAAACGGTCCTCGTTCGCAACTGGTTTCATTGTATGCGAACGAGCAAGTCGCAGAGGACGGTCAAACGAGTGCGAACGAGACGAAATCACGAAACATCGGAAAAAATAAGTTGTTTTACACGATATTCGACTGTATACTCATAGACATAAAGATTACTTTATTGTATCACAGACCAAAACGAACGGAACGAGCAAGGAGCCGACGACGACGTCGCAATGATCTCATTACGTTCTAGGCTCTATTAATATAGCACTAAAGGACCTATCCGCGTCAAACAATCTAAGGACTGGTCTCGCGACGAACAAACGCTGGCACTGCTTTAGAGTCGCTGGCACTGCTTTAGAATGAAACGTAAAACGGTCCTATCGTCGCGGAACACAAAACGGTCTTATAAAACGGTTCGTCTTTGCAACGATCACGCCTATAAGGGTTGATATCGAATACACACTTGGAGTTTAACCTCAGGTCTTCTAAAACTATACGTAGATTTTGAAGAAGTTTTTCTTCTTTTTGTCCAAAAATTTTGAGAGGAAAATATTGGACATGGAACAGTAAGTATTCCGGATTTCCTACTAAATCATTGGCTGTGAATTAAGAAAGTTATAATTCGGCTTAGGAGGTTAAAAAAAGCCATAGATTTCGGCCAGTGGCAGATCCGTTAGGTCAATAGATGTGTCGCTTTGCGGCGCTATCCACTTGAATCCGTGGCCCTGCCAACCCCTACATAAAAAAGAAGACATGGAAAATGAAATAGAAGCAAATCCTTGTTTTGTGCTGGCTCACAAACGGACAAAATGTTAAAGTACGGAACAACATTTGTGTTTAAAACGATAGGAAAGAAAGAAGGAAATAACAAATATGATGTAAACAGCTTTACTTAGTTACACACTGATCCACTGTCCGCGGGCGTAGTGAGTGTTGTGTGTCGGCCAGCTGCGAAAAACTAAAAGTGACTGCCCACAATAATTGACTCGCCACTTCAGTCCACCCGAGACCACGGCAACTGTAACGCCGCCGAAACGTCGGGAAATAAGGTAGTTACGTTTTACCTAATAATTAATCGCGATTGGACCCATTTAATAGATAACTTTGTATGAGTATGTATCGCGAATAATTAAGAAATACATACTATGTAATGAAAAAGTCGCCCTTATAAAGTGCTCAGTGACATGTTAGAAAAGATAGAGCGATGTTGTGCTAGGTAACTCGACTTTTAGGAGCACTCTCGTGGAATGGACGTCGTGCTAGCTGCGAAGTGAGACATGAACGTTTCAAAATGAACACTCTTTAACAGCGCAAGCAATATACTTGTAGCGTTTATTCTTGCAAAACTTTTAAGCAACAAAGTATGGGGACCGTATCTCCTTTTTTTTTGGTAGTTTCACAATAAATAACTTTCTTTCTTGCTTTCTTTCTTTCTTGCTTTCTCTCTCTCTCTCTCTCTCTCTCTCTCTCTCTCTCTCTCTCTCTCTCTCTCGCTTTCTCTCTCTCTCTTTTTCTCTCTCTCTTTCTCTCTCTCTTTCTCTCTCTCTCTTACTCTCTCTCTCGTTGTCTCTTTCTCTCTTTCTCTCTCTCTCTTTCCTCTCTCTCTCTCTTCTCTTTCTTCTCTCTTTCTCTCTTTCTCTCTTTCTCTCTTTCTCTCTCTTTCTCTCTTTCTCTCTTTCTCTCTTTCTCTCTCTTCTCTCTCTCTCTCTCTCTCTTTCTCTTTCTCTCTCTCGTTCTCTCGCTCTATCTCTCTCTTTCTCTCTCTTTCATCGTGAGGAGACCCTATGGTCTGAAGTGTTAACATACCTAAGCGATTGCTACCTACAATTGCCCAACTATGAGGCTAAGTGCGGAAGTCGGAAGCTACATACCTCGGTCTAACACACGTTAATCATCATCGGCCATTTGACGCCCACTGCAGGATATGCCTCCCTATGGATGAGGACGGCACATGACCGTGAAGCTTGGAAAACCATGATTGAGACCTCCGTCCTGCTAATAACATAACATTTACATACAGGCACATACATTGCTTCTGGCCCCACACTAGATACCCTGTGTCGTGGGCATCAGAAACAACGTCATCACATACATGTAAACATCAAGACCTGGATTGTTTTTGTCCCCAGCCGGGGTTCGAACCCGGGACCTCTTGCATGGTAGGGAGATGCGCCACCGCTGCGCCACAGAGGTCTTCTAAACGAATAAATACAAAAATGTCATTTTATTTATTTTTATTTTATTCTCTAGGAAGACTAACAGCTATTACAGGTTTACAATACATAGATAAATAGGACATACTCAGCCAATTAAAAGTCTTCACAATTAGTTTTACATTAGCTTGAACGCAGAGAGTTCACAAGTGATAGCACCATTAAAATATGGATCACGAAACAAAGTGTTCACAAAATGTCTACTTTCTCAATGATAGTCGGCGAGGCGGTAATTGGTCTAATTTTTTGAAGTAAGATTTTTTTTTTGTAAGTACTTAACATGAATAGCCTAAATAGATAGTATTTTTATTTTCTAATTACATAACAGCAGAGTTCAAACCACACAGATTTCGCTCTATATTTCTGTAGTAAGTACTGCAAGACCCATCCCCTTCGCTATGTTTTCCGCCCCTATGTTACGTAAAATTAGTTGAAACATAGCTGTTAGACACTCGACTTTTGCCGAAGCTAAGGCCAAGTTTTATAGCTGTTTCGCGCTTCTTTTTAACCGACACAGCGAGAGCTAACGGGGTTGGTGTGTTGCGCGCGTATGTGTGTATTGTAGCGCATAATTATTAAAACTCTAGATTTAGATTAGATTAGAACTCTTTATTGTACACACCAGAAAACAACATACATAAAATGGGTTACATACTACACCTTAAAATAAGCAACTCTCTGTGTGCAAGTAACCCTTGAAAGCATTTCCTCCCAAACCGTGTCGTGCGAGAGTGGAACAAACTTCCTGACTCTATTGTTAGTGCAGACTCAGTGAAATGTTTTACAAATAGACTGGATAATTATGTAAAAACCAAAAACAATCAAGTGCAGTGATAAGACATACACGCATCAGCTCTAAGCTGCTAGTGTATCAAATAATAATAATTTAAAAAAAATAATATCTAAGTATAGATTTAGTAATAATCATAGTTATCAACCCATTATGTCCCCACCGAGGGGCACGGGTCTTTCCCTAAGGAATTAGCAGTAATACTTTCCTTACCTGCAAGTGATGCAAATTACTTCAGCCAGATGTCGCTGCCTGTACGTAATACATAGAATATTGTAAAGAGATTCGAAATTTCAGTTGGAAAGAGCGCTGGCAGGGATAGCCAGAGGTCGCGGGTTCGAATTCCGGCATGGGTGGAATTTTTAGCCTCTAAATAGGTTTTTTAAAATAATACTTTCGTTTTATTATCATTTTTATATCGAAAACCTAGCCTAGCTGGGAGTCTCAACACGACTGACACCTAAACGAAACGTAACGATATTCTTCTAATTATTTAAACTATGTCTAGACGGCTACGCCGGACAGCTACTGTAAAGAAGTATCATTATAGTATGTATGCAATACAATACGGCCCGAAGGCAGCGGCTTACATTGTACATTGACATTCAGCAAACAGAATGTAAATTCTTTACTAATAAATTGATTTCATGTAGTGGTGGTTGTGACGGGAGGTGACTAATTATGGTTTCTGCCTACTTGTCATGCACCTTGATTATGTAATTTTTCACGTATAAATAAATAAATATTCATGGACATATTACTCTGATCTCGTTAGCCCTATACTAAGTACAACTAAATGACTTGTGTTATAGATGCTAACTCGACGATAGATTTACAATAAATAACATCCAAGACCCGAGAAAAACTAGAAAAGTTCGTTTCCTCGTTTGACCCGGCCGGGGATCGAACCCGAGACCTTCGGTTTTACAGTCAACGTGCCAAACCGCTGCGCCACCGATCCCGTTATAAAAAAGAGGAATGTTTACTTAGCTCTGCCATATATATAATATCTATGAAGCGTAATTTGTACCACACATAGTGGATACCGCGTTTCAGTGGATATCTGATATTATGTGATGGTGATTTGAGCCACATAATTGTACGACAAAGCTCAGTAGATATTTCGTTTCCGCACCCAGATGTATAGGTGAAATGTTACAAAATAAAGTCGCTGGACTAGACACAGGCCTGTCCCAAAGGTGTGCATTTATTTCATCTATGTGGGATGTTTCTGACTAAGGTCATGACGTGAGTGTTATTTAAGGGCTTTAAGATTCTACAAAAAAAATTAAATGGCTTACGTCAGCCACCATATTCTCAGTAAAAAGCGATTTAAAAAGCTTCAAAAATAAAACACTTGACTGATGGCTTGAACAAAACTTCGTAGCTGGATTTTTCACCAACCAGCCGTCTCACCTCAACTCCTCTTTCCCGTCAATTGATTGTTGTCTGAAAGGAATCTATCTTAAGAAACTTATTTAGAGGCTAAAAATTCCACCCATGCCAGGATTCGAACCCGCGACCTCTGGCTATCCGTGCCAGCGTTTTTCCAACTGAGCTAATGGGCGACTCACCGGCATCAGTGAAATTTCAAACCTCTTTACAATACTGTCTGTATTACGTACAGGCATCTATCTGCTACAAATTCAAAAAGAGGTCCCGCCTGCTAAACCGCCGAAAAAAAGTTTTCAATGTTTCAACTTACATAGACCTTAACTAAGACTTTTTAGCATTCGGTTTTTTAGTTTCATAATAAGTTTTTCTTATACAGTCGAGGTAAAAAGGCGATGGGCTTTTTCAGCGAAGTTTTGACTATCTTAGCAGGAGCATATGCAGCGAGTGTAAAGTACCTACACTTTGTGCCAAAAGTGCTATTAAGGTCTGTAATATTAAGGATTATTTATATGACAATGACGACTGGAATTAAAGCCAGTACAATGCATGACTTCTATGTTGTATAATAATTATGTAAACTGTTAATCAAGGACTTTGAAAAGACTAAGTTCGGAGATTTTTCGTACATTTTTTCTTCAAATTATAATTTATATAAACATTTTAAACAAATTGAAATGGATTGCTAGTTTGTAGACTTTTAGTCCGGATTTACTTACGGGTGTTGTTATATCGGAAAAGTCCGACCAGGTTTCGCTCCGATTCGCAGAGCTTTTCCGATATAACAACACCCGTAAGTAAATCCGGACTAAAAGTCTACAATGTGTTGTGCTTACGAAAGTTTTAGTTCAACGATTGCTAGTTTATTTTGTAACGTTCAATAAGTCGTAGTCTGTGTGCAATTTTGCATAAAATACTTTATTTTGTTCGCTTTTGTAATGTAAGTATAAAAGTGCACGCGCTTGCGGAAGAAAACATCACGCGAAAATTATTCCTCAACCATATAAGTACGCGATTTAAAAACCCCCAGAAAAAAACAATCGCTTCCTTCGACTTCCTGCGCTGACTGTACAGAAAGTAGAGGCAAGGAAGCGGTCTCGAATTAAACGCCCCCTCTTCCCCCTCCACCGTATCGTCCTCATGAGGGTAAATCTTCAACCCCCCCCCCCCCCTCCAAACTACTTAACGTTTTCGTATGTTGCCATCTACAGTCTCTGTCTGATTGAAGTTCCGTCCGTCTAAATAAAACTAGGATTTTTTTAATGTACCTAGTCTATAAACGTCCCAGGGCTCAGGCGTTGTCTCTGAGAGAGAATGGGATTAATTACCATGCCTTCCCACCTCGGATTGGCCATTGCGTTTGAGCACCTCAGATTTCCTCACGATATTTTCCTTCGCCGTTAGCGAGCGGCATTGCTGGTGTAACTTCTCAAATACACGTAACATAGAAAACATGGATTATTAATGATAATTGTCGCAGGTTATCATGTTAATTGTAGGTATCAAAAAGTATCATTATTGTTACGGTTATAGGGTACATAGAAAAATTATCATATACAAAATAATTTAACGAAAATCTGTGATGTGATAGTTTAGTATAATTTATTGTCAACTTGTTGCATAACCTCACTTTAACTAAATCTCTTATAACTCTGCTCTCAGATTGCCAAAATCCGCAGAATTTTCAGAGATGATTTGATAATATATAAGGTCTAAATTGATATCACTTTCATCTTTTTACACCTAGGCCCAAGAATGTATGAAAGCGTATCCGCCTCCTTTCGAACCTCTTTACAATATTCTTTGTATTACGTACAGTAATTAATATAATGTGTGATGTGATACCTCCTCAGTTGACACTGGCAACTGGCAAACCTCTTCCTACATTGGAATACAGACGTGGATATGTATTTACTGCTTTCGCTGTCCAATTTTACGAGGGGCGTTCAATAAGTAGTGAGAATGAGGATAAACTCATAAACTACTTGGATAGAGAAAAAAAAAATACTGGCATGCATGGCCCGCTTATTTGCCGAAATGAAAAAAATTAATTCTCTTCTGATTTTTCAATCATAGAAGGTTCTCAATCCGTGAAGGAAAACTTCTTGGATAGAGAAAAAGAAAATAATGCCTGCCAGTATTTTCTCTTATTTTTTTTTTTTTTTATTTTATTAGGGTAAACAAACAATTGTACAATAAGTGGTAACAGCATCTTAAGTAACATTAAAGTATTAAGTAATTGTACAACCAGCATCGCTTACCACGAATTAGAGAAAAAGAAAGGAGAGATATTAAAAAAAAAGCTAACTTCTGAATTAGGCAACATAACTAACCAGGTTAATATCATATTATTTTAAGCAATGTATACTTTCAGTGCATTTCAGTTTAACTTGAAATGCACTAATAGTACACTTGAACTTTTTACTATTTAGAAGGGCATATATTCTTCCTCATATCGAGCCCCTTATTATAAAGGCCCGACACCCATCAAGGACAATACACCCTGCCTGAACAACCCCGCAGAGAGGGCAAATATATCAAGCGATTGAAAGTTGGTATTATAGTTTTTAACAATTCTATTTAGTGGTGCCCTCTCACCAGCGTTGGTCCTGCAGGGCGAAGTCATAAACAAGCAATGTGGATAAGTATCCCGAATTCTGTGAGAACGACTAGGGATGCGATAGCTTATTCTATTAGTTAGCTCAGTGCAATCAAATTTATTGTGACATAACTTGAACAGAAATAATTGATCTAGCATGACCCTCCTACTTTTTAATGAAGAAAGAGAGAACTTATTAAGTAAGTTTTCGTATGAAGATTTCGAGTGAAAACATCTGTAGTTAACTGAACGAAGGAATTTTTTTTGGACGTTTTCGATTTGGTCACAGTATTTACCGTAATAAGGGTTCCAGACCACCGACGCATATTCCAATTGAGACCTAACTAAGGAACAATAAAGAAGAATGTATGATGATGGACGTTTAAAGTCGGTACAAGTTCGCATCACAAACCCATACATTTTGAAGGCTTTGTTAACAATGTGTTCTATATGAGTGTCGAGATGTAGTTTGGAGTCTAGGTAAACGCCTAAATCCCTTATCACTGAAACTTTATCTAATGGGGTATCACAAAGAGAATAAGTAAAGTGTACAGTATTAATTTTTTTTGTAAATGTAATGGATTTACACTTAGATAATCCAAGTTTAAGCTTGTTTATTTGGCAGTAAGATGAGAATCTATCGAGATCCTCTTGAAGTTTTAAGCAGTCATCGCCATTAGTGATTATACGGTAGACTTTTAGATCGTCTGCGTATAAAAGGAAGTGCGAATGAACAAAACAGTCAGAAATATCATTTAAAAATAATATAAAAAGGAGCGGACCCAGAATTGAGCCTTGCGGCACTCCTGAAGAAACCGTGACAGAGCCCGACTCATAACCATTAATAACCACTGTTTGTACCCGGCCTGACACATATGATTGGAACCAGCGTAGTAAGTTACCTCGGATTCCATTAAATGCTATTTTTTGCAAGAGAATAAGGTGGTCCACCTTGTCGAAGGCCTTACAGAAGTCTGTGTAGATGGAGTCGACCTGTGCACGTTTTTCACAGCTTTCAAACAAGAAGTTGGTGTAAAGTAGTAAGTTAGTTGTTGTAGACCTTCTCTGAACGAATCCATGCTGTTCAGGTATGATTGTGTTATGAAGAGTAGGATAAATGGCGTTATGTACAAGCCTTTCGAAGACCTTCGACAAGATGGAGATTATTTGTCGAAATAAAAAAGTTTAATGCTCTTCAGTTTTTTCAATCATAAAAGGTTCTCAATCCGTGAAGGAAAACTTCTTGGATAGAGAAATAGAAAATACTGGCAGGCATAGCGCATGCATATAAAATATATTTTAAGCATATAATTTATATGCTTAAAATAATAAAATAAAAAAGTTTAATACATACATACTCTTTTGTTTTTTCAATACTAGTACCTACTTTATAACGGAGAATCTATCACACTATGAAGAACAGTTGTATGTTGGTTATATTAATTCTAACCAGATGCACATATGTTTATGTCTATTATTTTATTGTATAAAACTTGTAGAAGTTTTTATCTATATAATATTTTATTATTTGTAGGTTTATTTAATTTTAAATATATTTGAGCCATATCATAGTATTGCTGTATGCACGTTAATTTTTTTTTTTATTTTAATTACGGAACAATTACTTTGCTGTGATACATTTAAGTTCAACCCGAATGGAGAGCTGTGCCCCAAGATACAATTTAATTAAGTTTGGGGTTCAGAGTTATTTTATACATTGTTATGTTTTATTCTGCTCAATAAAAATTTTTCATTTCATTTTTCATTTTAATTTTTTTATTTTTATTTTCATTTTTCATATGAAAATGAAAAATGAAAATTTCATTTCAATCATAGAAATACCTCAGCGCTTGAAATCTCCATCCGCGGTGGGCACCCGTAGTAATGAAGCCCATACTCTGGGTGAACGCCTGTGCCCTGTAGTGGGACGTTGGCTACATAAAAATTGTATGAGTATCGCGAATCATTAAGAAAAACTACATAAAAATTACTAGTGTTCTGTCGCAACGAGTAATCGAAGGCGCAGAAAATTGATGTTCGCGCGGTAATCACCATCTTTTTTAAAAACCCATTTAGAGGCAAAAAATTCCACCCATGCCGGGATTCAAACCCGCGACCTCTGGCTATCCGTGCCAGCTATCTTCCAAATTAGCTTATGCGCGACTCACCGGCATCAGTGTAATTTCGAACCTAGAACAATTAGCTCAGTTGGAAAGAGCGCTGGCACGGACAGCCAGAGGTCGCGGCTGCGAATCACGGTATGGGTGGAATTTTTAGCCTCTAAATAGGTTTTTAAAACTGTCCTTAGCACGGGTTAGTGCATTGAAAATAATATAATCATGTGGGTACAGCGATATCATTCCGATGTAAAATCTAACTGCTGGCTGAAGTAATTTTGCTGCAAGTTATGCAAAATTACTTCAGCCAGATGTCGCTGCCTATACGTAATACAGAGAATATTGTAAAGAGGTACGAAATTTTACTGATGCCGGTGAGTCGCCCATTAGCTCAGTTGGAAAGAGCGCTGGGATGGATAGCCGGAGGTCGCGGGTTCGAATCCCGGCATGGGTGGAATTTTTAGCCTCTGAATAGGTTTTTATGAATCTGGAGTGTTTCTCGGTGTCTTCGTCGGGATTTTCGGGTCGTGTTTCTGGATCAATTATTGCAGAAGTTATGATTTGTCTTCTATTGGTGGAGCTAGTCAGTGCCCCGAAACGCCATAAGCCTTAAGAGTCTTAAACGAATTATTTGCTAATGAAGTGAGAATCCGCTATTTGACTCTCTTTGCAAGTAAGTCTCATATAGTGAATATCTCTTCCATTAGAAAAAAACATCGTCGTCGTCGTCGTCAGGCTGTACTAGTCCACTGCTGGACATAGCCCTCCCCTAAAGAGCGCCACGTTGTGATATCATAGGGGTAATGCCCATAATCCCCTCGCTGGGCATGCAGGTTGGGGATCGCAGTTCGGTGGAATTGTACTGCAGGGGGCGCTGCTGCCCACCCCCCGGTTTGTGTCCCTTAGTCGCCTTTTACGACACCCGCGGGAAGAATTGGGCTGGTGCTATTCTCTAGGCCGACACCACACAGCTTTTTGCACACCACACCAAAACATATTTTTGTATATTTTGAGGACCTCAATGCAACAAAAAAATGTATTTGAAAACTTTGCTTTGCTAAACAGCCAAAAACGCAGTCAGCGATTTTTGTCTATGGTTTGAAGACCGGGACTTGTAAACAAAGTTTGACATTCACAACTGTGAGTGATTTGTGAGCATAGTGAAATATCAACAACGAAACCATGATTTCATCGGGTTTACATGCAATAACATGTCAATAAAGAACCCCGGGAAGTTGTGGATTCGTGTACCCAGTGAAATAAACACATGAAAAAATTGGCTCAAACTTGCCAAAAGAGACCCCGATACTTTATCTACTGAAATTCGGGTGTAAAATCAATTGGATGTAAGTCCTATAATAATCAATGTTCTGGCTGACAGATGTTTGTTTACAAACGAAAGATGCTTTCAACATGGCGTACCTATAGCGTTTTCACCGTTCCGAATTAAAAGCGGTAAATATTTTTTTAATTTGCGAATTTTTCAGCCATCCCACATACTTACTGAGCAAAGTCAATATATTTCAGTTTCTTACGTTAAATACTACAGGAAATATTAATTTATCGCGTCAAATTTGATACGAGTCAAGTAGAGGATTGGCTCCCTGGTCCTGGTCTTTGGTTCCGCGTACCATGCGTGAGTTTATAATGTGTATTGTGTATGTATTTTATACGTCCGGGCAGCCCTATAAAAGCTAAGGACTGAGCCGTGCCGTAACCCATTTGGCCGAGTGCCCTTAAACTGTCTTGTCCCTCCCTGAGGGCCCTCGGAGTGGGCACCGGCCGCTGTTTTTATTGGCTGAACATTCGCGTGATAAATAAATGTACTGACGCCCGTCGGTGGGGACGAAAACACTGACCTTTCTCTATTGATGAGGTACCTAACAAAAATATTGAATAATACACTATCAAACTGCAAAGCCTGCATAACTATCACACTTTTGAAATTGCAATAACTTTTTAATTGAAATTGTAAAAAGGGTTTCGCAAATAAAAATACAAGAACAACTTAAAATAGACTAAGTTAATTACTTAGTGAATAGATGAGCTATGCGATCGATATAAGGATATGCTCAGCTTAATGCTGCGTGTGCAAACATCAGCGCAGCGCTGATTTTCAGCACATCCCGAGTATTTGCTAGCAGTTGACACGTTGGTAGCTAGACATGCAACTAGCCAATATAAAAAATTAAAAAAATACTTTGTACAGACTAGGTCTAAAGTAGACTGCATACACACATGCATGACATATAGCGCAAATTTAGCGAATCAAGAATCACGAATAATACAAATTTTTAATTTTTATAATATAAAGGAGACAGTGATTTCTGGGCCCGATTGTAAATAGTTGAGATATGGTATAAAAAAAGCTTGGTATTGTTCTATTTTAAAATATAAAAAATGAGCTCAATTCACAATCTGGAAGACGAGAATTCTTAAAAATAAATTTATTCCCCTAATAAAATAGGATACAGACTAATCGATTAAAGGATACTTTAATCGATTAGTCTGCATTTATTAAATAAAAAAACACCTGCACCAGATGATTGATTCAATCAAATTAAATAAATACATTATAATATACTTAATGTCAACAGTTTATTCAACGTCTTTACTCAACGTCATAAATGAAGCTCGGGCAATTCCGATACACACTCGTATTTCAGTATCGCTTTCCCATGACGAGGTCGGCCATGATCCGAGATATTTGTACTTGTCGACTTTTTCTACGATATTCGCTCCGATTTGTAAATCCACCAGTCCACTTTGAGATTAACAGTGGTTTTCCATTGTTATTTTCATGGCTAGGACCGAGGGGATTAAATATCAAATTGTCACGGTACTCTAGCGTCTTCATCGCAGTGCCGCGCGAGCCACTTTCGGAGCCGCTGTCTCTACATCTCTCCCTTAAGGCCCTAGTAAACAATGCCCCATGCTGGCCCACTGCTCGCCATCGCCATTGTGTGGCGGCAATGGTGTGTAGTGGCGGACAACTGTCTATCGTGGCGCGCAATCGGGAAGTTGTCAGTGATTTAGGCACACTTCAAAGGAATAGTGGCGAAGCATGGCCTATCGTGTTTACACAGTGGCCTATCGTTTAATTCGTCACCCACCGCTGACTGGGATAGTCATTTTACTGGGAGAGTACTTTTTTTTGTTGCGATGATCTTTTGTAAAACTACTTTAATTTTAAATCGCCCAAAATTTCCGTATGACGGAACAATGATGATCAATTAATAGACCTTCAAGTTTATTGATTTATATCAATCTGAGCCATTTTTTTAATAACGTTGTTGTTGTACATACTTCTGCATTAAAACTACTTTAATTTGAAATCGCCCAAAATTTCCGTATGACAGAACAATGATCATCAATTAATAGACCTTCAAGTTTATTGATTTATATCAATCTGAGCCATTTTTTTTAATAACTTTGTTGTTGTACATACTTCTGTATTACTTGTAAATAAATAAAATAAATAAATAGCCGCGGCCGCAGTTACTTCCACGTCCAGACAGCAATGAGCCATGCGCCATTGTGTGAACACCAAGTGATCGTGGCCTATAGTTGTGCATTGCAAAGCATGGTCCATCACTGGCCATTGTGTACTGGGGCCTTTAGAGGTCTGCCCATGCCCACCGTGTACTGACCGGCGCTCTTTACGCAGTACGGCGTGGCGGCGACGTCGTGCGCGGGCAGTGCCGCGCCGCCCGACCGCAGGCAGCAGCACGCCGACGTGCCGCCGCACTGGGTGAATATCCGCTTGATGTGCTCTGTGCCGCTGTGCTGTGTTCTGTAGTGCTCCCTCTGAGAATGTGTGCCGGTGTGCTGTGTATTGTAGTGCTCCCTCTGAGAATGTGTACCGGTGTGCTGTGTTCTGTAGTGCTCCCTCTGAGAATGTGTGCCGGTGTGCTGTGTATTGTAGTGCTCCCTCTGAGAATGTGTGCCGGTGTGCTGTGTTTTGTAGTGCTTTCTTAGTCTTTTTTTTTCAGTGAAGAGGACTGCAAGCGGATTGCGGATACGTGGATACCCGCTTGCTGTGCTTTGTGTCCCTGTGCTGTGTTTTGTATTGTTTTCCGAGTACTTTGTTTTGGCGTCGAGCATCGGCAAGCGGATGACTACGTATACGTGGATATCCGCTTGTTGTGCTCTGGGCCGCTGTGCTGTGTTTAATAGTGCTTTCTTAGTATTTTTTTTAGTGAAGTGGACTGCAAGCGGATTGCAGATACGTGGATATCCGCTTGCTGTGCTATGTGTCGCTGTGCTGTGTTCTGTAGTGCTCTCTCTGAGAATTTATGCCGGATTGCGGTTTGCTGTATAGTTTTTTTTTTATTCTGTAGTGCAGTGCAGAGGACTGCAAGCGGATTGCGGATACGTGGGTATTCGCTTGCTGTGCTCTGTGCTGTGTTTAATAGTGTTCGAGTATTTTGTTTGATTGTCGATTTACCTCCACGTCAATACACGCTTGCTGTGTTCTGTGTAGTGTTCTTTAATATTTTTAGTACTGAGGACGGCAAGCAGATACTTTGATAAATCGTTTGCTTAAGGCCTTTTCTTTCAGTTCACATTTTTAGTTAATTTCATCTGTGTCTCGAGATGGTAAGCAGATATGTTTCAAATACCTTGCTGTGTTATTTTTTTTTTTTTAGCATAAAGCTCTTTTTGTATTTTTTTAAGTAGCTTATAAATGCCCCACTGCAGGGCACAGTCCTTCTCTCAGAGAGAGAGTACGTGGGCTTTTTATGATATGTAGAACAATAATTTTATACGGTAAGGTAAGCTGCAATTATTTGTAAAACATAGTGGAGTCGACGACCTCTATGGAGCAGCGGTAGCGCATCTGCCTACCATGCCAGAGGTCCCGGGTTCGAACCCCGGCTGGGGACAAGAAAGAAAAACCCCCATGTTTTGGATGTTTACGTGTTTGTGATGTCGCTGTTTCTGGTTCCCACGACACAGGGTGTCCCAGTGTGGGGCCAGAAGCAATGTATGTGCCTGTATGTAAATGTTATGTCATCTATAGATGAATCTATAGATTATACATTTATAGATGTTACATTTAAGAAGTATGGGTAAGTGTCACTAAGTTTTGCCCATTAGGCGTATAAATTTTGCACATTCTTATAAGTGTCTGCGGCACTGTTCCGTTGTGGTCATTATTTGAACTGCTTCTTTTGTCGTTTTGGCCTGAATGGTGGTTTTGTAAATTAGTGTGATCTAAGGTAATTAGAGAAGTGTAGTTTTGTTTTTTCATTAGTCGCTTTCTACGGTTCAACAAATTCTGCTGCTAGAGATGTTTTGCTGATACACTATTTAGCTGGATAGTTGACGTGAAATCATTCATTACCGCAACTTTTACAATTAAACCGAGTAAGGGGAAGTAAACAAAATCTATAACTTGTCAAAATCCTTGAAGGCAAGTCGTGAGAAAGAAAAATTATACTAAAAAAAATAATTCGTACTTTACTCCTTATTCGCTCGGAGGACTCCTTAGGCTAGCAACAACTTGATCTATTGTTTTCAGCTGCTAGTTGTGTTTTTTTTTATAAAATTTGCCTAACTGACCGCTGTTTGAAGTTGATTGAATCTAAACCCAAATATTTCATCCATTTTAAAAACAAAATGTTTACTTAGTGAACGTTATTATTATAATTTGTCTCATGCTTAACTGTGGATAAGACAGGGTCTCATCCACAGTTAAGCACGAGACAGGGTCTCGTCCACAGTTAAGAAGACAGGATCTTATTTAGGAAGCAGAGGCTCTAAATTTTATTGTAAAATGTTTCTTTTATGTTGAATGTACAAAATGACTTTCTTTGGCTTTGCCCATCGATATCAACCCTTGTATGTCCCCACTGCTGGGGCACGGGCCTTTCCTGCATCACAGGAAGGTTAGGCCATACTCCACCACGTGGGCCAAGTCCGGGATGGTGGGGGATTGTAAGACAGTGGCGGGCCTTACTATCAGAAGTTATCAAGCCGCCCATAAAGCCTCTTAAGTGGCTTAACGACTGCCATTACATGACAGCCGGCGCCAACGCCTTAACGTGCCTTGCGAAGCACGTATGCGCTCGGAATAATGCCACTAGCGTTAGTCACCTGACCGCGCCTGTTGTTGCTTAACTCAAGTAATTGATTCCAATCACTTGGTTCAAACCGGGGGGTGGGCAGCAGCCCCCCATGCAGTACAATTCCACCGAACTGCGATCCCCAACGCGCGTGCCCAGCGTGGGGATTATGGGTATTACCCCCTATGATAGCAAAACGTGGCGCTCTTTATGGGAAGGCCGTGTCCAGCAGTGGACTATTATAGCCCGACGACGACTTGGTTCCGCTAGACCACGAGCGATTCGCTCGTTTTTGCCCATCAGTGGGAACAAAAAAAACGTAAAAATAAAGTATTACTTCACTAAAGGTTTAAATGAACAGGGGCTTAGGTATAACATCAGTCTGTAGGATGATCAGACTAGTTTCACAATAGACTTTCCCAATATTATGAAAAGCCCATCACGTTCCATCCATCACGTGTATTCCTGCAGTCAGCCAAAATCACTACCGCTCTTTGGACTGCTTTATGGCTCTTGACATAAGAGCGAGAGTTGAATAAATAAGTTGAGATCTCGCCAAATGTACCAGCACGCGTTGGCTTTCAGTTATGTTATAATTTCGCCATTGGTATGTTCACACGAGATTTCCATAATAATTATCGTGTAGGTCTATGGGTCACGCCGTTGGTTGTGACAGAGGTGCTCTCTTCCTAAAGTGACACGTGAAATTAATTGATTATACTTTATTGCAGCTGAAACATTGAAATTTACACTACATGAACCTCTTAGGATTGTTTGAAAACGCGGTGACGCCGCATCGGAGGCGTTCGATAACAATCACTGACATGTTAGTTTTATGTATTACTCGTAGTTAGATTATTCTGCACCAGGAATTACATTTAAAACTTAAAAATTCGGTAGCACGGTACCATCGTCGGTCTTACTTAAATTTACTAAACGAGTTATTAGTACCACTATTCCTTAAAACCAATTCCTTACTATCAATAATTAAACCACTCTCAATGAGAAACGGATAACAGCTAAAAAAATATCTTAAATATTTACTGTGTTAATTTGTATGTTTTTCAATGTAACCACATTATAACTCATGTTTGACCAATAAATAATTTTTATCTTATCTTTGAAAAAAGATTTAAATCTTATGACAAGTTCCTTTAAAAAAGGAACTTCTCTCATATACCAGCATTAAATCCGTCTTAATAGCGTTTTAGACCATTAAACTTTTGCCTATTCGAAATGGTCAAATTATCTTTAGTTTTCGGGCTTACCAAACGAACTAAAATCGTGTTCACAGCGAAATACGTATATTAGTTCGAACATTCTATTAGCAACTACGAGATAAATACATTTTTGATAAAAAACTACTGCTTTTTAGCGAAAATTGATAGAGTACGAGTATTCGGTTTTTATACTCTCTCTCTTTCTGAGAGAAGGCAGCAGCAGATGCAGGACAGAGCTGTAGTAGAATTTTTATAGGCTACATAAAAAAATTAAAAAAAATATGTCCTTGAGTTATAGTCTAAATACAAAAATGCGGTTGTAGGAAGACTGGAAAAGTAAATTAATGTTTATAATACCATAAACTAACGCTAGTATCCCGGAGAGGCAAGCAGAGACCACGGTCTGCCACTTGCCACGATCCCGATAGATCTCTTTCGCTTTGTCAGCATTCATCTTCAATAACAAGTATTAGTTATACGAAAACGCCAAAAGTTAACAATGACACAAAATTATGCTGATGCAGTTTGTCGCCAAGCTCTTGCTATCGTTTTATATCGGCACTTACATAAGATTCTGAAACACTTTGTTTACTAAGGACATTATCATCATTATAATCAGACCGGTGTCAGACCACTGTTGGACATAGTCCTCTCCCAAGCGACGCCACTGAGCCCGATCTTCGGCTCTCCCCTTCCAGTCACTGCCCACCGCTTTGCGAATGTCCTCGCTCCACCTGGTCAAAGGGCGTCCCACGCTGCGTTACTAAGGACATCTTGCAAGACAATACCGTGTCTTCCAAGACCGGTGGTGAAGTTTGCTTATACATAGACATATCGGCTTCCGTGCCGTATCTCAGGGCACTGAGTTGCTACTTTTGGTAGGCTATGCAGTTATGCTCATACCAGCACGACCGTGATCACTATTTACCGTTGATGTGAAAGCCCGTCTTCTAATATAATACATGGATTCAAATCAAAGTATTTTATTGTACTTTACAAGAAAAACTACGTGGCTATTTTATAATCTGAATCAGTTTGTAGACTTTTAGTCCGGATCTACTTACGGTTGTGGTTATATCGGAAGAGTCCGACCAGGTTTCGCTCCGATTCGCAGAGCTCAATCATGGTGAGCAGAGACGGAGCTCGAATCAAATCTCAAATCGAATCTGAATCAGTTTGCTGAAAAATGGACAAATACGTGTCATTAATTGATTTCCAGCGTGAGCGTTCTTCGTATAGTAGGCAAGACTCCCAGAAAACCGGTGAAGACATACCGGTACCGAAAATCCCGGGACTGCCCGGTTTTAAAACTGTTCGAGAAACATCGAGGTAGTTCTCAGACACTGCGGACCCACCATACCACTAGCCCTACCCCTGGAGACATGTACCTGCAAACGTGCTCAATCACCGGGCACCTGGTGGGCATACCTACTTGTCTTGAGCATATCTACTAGTGGCACTTACCACTAGCAGGTATGCTCTTGTAGTCTTGAGCATACCTATGCTCAATACAACACTGTGCGAGCGAGACCACTGTTTCTTTATTGGTATGGTATTAACCCTTGTATGTCCCCAAAGCTGGGGCACGGGTCTCTTCCTGAATCGCAGGAAGGTTAGACCATACTCCACCACGGGGGCCAAGTCCGTGTTGGTGGAGGATTTTAAGACAGTGGCAGGCCTTACTGTCTGAAGTTATCAAGCCAAGGCCTCTGACATGGCTTAACGACTGCCATTACATGACAACCGGCACCAACGGCTTAATGTGCCTATCGAAGCACGGAAGCGCTCGAAAAATGCCACTAGCGGTAGTCGCGGGACGGTCACCCATCCCGTACCTGAACGCGCCTGTTGTTGCTTAACCAAGTGATTGATTCCAATCACTCGGTTCGACTAGGCCACGTGCGCTTCTTTATTGGTATGATAGTACCATTTCGACCGAGCTCACTTTATTGAGACGTAGGGAAATTGTCTTAATTCTAATCTTAAAAGGTCCCAGCAGTGATGAGTTGATGACATACAAGGGTTGATATCGAATCTAATAAATCGCAATTACCTATTATTAGTTTTTATTCCAATACCCGGAATATTCTACTCTTATTGGCCTTTGTATAAAGTGAGTTTAAAGTTTTCCATTTTTTTATTTCAAAATCACGTAAGTTTTGTAATCAGTGTTGCCAACGCTTATGCCAACTCCCCACCAGATTTTTTTGCAAAACCACTAGAAATACACTAACAAAAACTGTTAAATATCTGTAATCCACTAAATTGCCCACTAAACCATATTTTTATTCTATTACGGTATGAATCAATGGTCAAATTAATAAGTCTTTCATAAATATCAACATTTTTATTAGTAAATCAAAATTTTTATTAATAAATCAACATTTTTGTTACTAAATCAACATCAATAATTGTCATTTAATCAACTTTCTATAATGATGTGTTTTTTTTTAATAGGTCTTGTTCTGATGAACCATCAATTGAGAAATGTGTAAGGGCGGTTATTACATTTACAAAATAACTTATCACCTAAGTGACGTAATTTGAAACAAAACTTTTTCGATAAAAGTCGACTAAAAAAAACACTAACCACTAAATGAAATATTCTGCCACCAAAAGGGGTGTCGAAACCACCAGATTTAGGGGTAAATCCACTAAGTTGGCAACACTGTTTGTAATGGACACCTAGTTTTACTTTAATATTTCGCAAATTCCCGAGAATTTCCGGGGAGACACGGTTCCTAAACTCCCGGGAATTTCCGCAGTACCTACTGCAATTGAGTTCACTAGTATCGGCGGGCGTGCCGTATCTCCGCGATGCTGGATACAACTCGATACGAGGCCATTGTGTTTCTATGCTGTTGCGATAGCGCAATCGCCTCTGCGTGGATTGAGACGTAAATGAAACGTACAATATCGGCCCTCAAGTGAACCGGGCACCGGTCGTAATGGAACCGGGAATTCCAAAACCGTTAATTCCCGTAGTGGAATTCTTTCTCCCCAAATAATTTATTATTTCCTTTTTGTCTGTAGGTATATCCCATTTATTGTTCCTATCATTATTGCTATTACAACTTAATGTTTTGCATCTACGTAATGAGATGATTTATACAGCGTCCAGTGGTATCCTCACTCACACTAGATGGGTGAAGGGACCACTCCGACGCTGTAGTGCCTGGGACATGGTTTTTTTATAGATGGTGTAGGCTTGCCCAGCACCTATACCATCCTGACAGCTTAGTCGGCCTAGCCCACAGGAAAGACTACTCAATACGTGGGGAGCCAACCAAGCCGCGGGTTTCCTCACGATGTTTTCCTTCACAGTTAGCGAAGACCAATACCAATGACTTTGTTTAATTTCAAAGTTACGTACATTTGCGAATTTGCAGTCGCAACTTAATGTTTATAATAGTATTTATCTATGTAAGTTTATTTTATTACGTAAGTATACGTATCTAGATTAATATTCGATGAGCACCGTCCAACTACCCGTCTCAATTTTTCCTTCTGCAATCTTTCCTATTTAAGGTTGCCTGGAAGAAATTTCTATCGGCAATAAGGCCGCCAATTGTACCTCTTCTTGTATAACTGTTGTCTCTGTAATTATTTTCTGGTGTGTACAATAAAGAATATTCTTATCTTATCTTATCCAGGGAGCACTCGAGTCTAATGCAACATAAATGGTCTGTGCTAAAAATTTTTACCACAGATTATTCAGACTGAATTTGAGAAGCGTTTTACAAGAGTAGTGTTTTTATCAACAACACCGTTTGTGTATGCAACTAGGGCCAGGGTAATTCCCTGTTTCGTCGAATAATTGTGATACTAAATACTTTGACGTTCATAAAGAAAAAAAAATTAAAAATGTATTTAGAGGCTAAAAATTCCATTAAGAATAAAAATAGTATAAAAAAATGTGTTTACTATACATATATGATATATATATATATACTGGACTTTAAATATTATATATATATATATATATATATGGGTCAATATACAGTATTGGGATTGTAATGGCCCCATCAGATATCTTTAACAAAATTAATTTATTTATTGTCCCATATCTTGAAAGAAACTGCTAATATCGTGTTTTATTTAATCCGTCTATTTAAATTACGCTGACTATATAACTTTAGACTAGTAAAAACTAGTACCAATCAAAAAGTTGAAAAATGTATACTACCCTGGCATGCCCCATTGCCTAATCTTAATGAACTTGTAAGCATATTTTTTTTTATTTAAATCATATAATGATATCTCCTGAACAATGATGTAACTAAATATAGTATAAAACACAATTTCATGAGATAAAAGTATATAAAATATTCGGAACGTAACAAATAATAACAAAGTTTCGAGTCCCGCTAAGTAGTGTCACCTACACCTGGCGAAATTTAGTTAAAATTATCCAAAAACAAATCGTAAACGCCAACGTTTGACCTTGATAGGCGCGTATTGAATGAAGTGAACATAGGAACCAGTCAATCGCAGCGAGGATTTTCAAATCGGCGTCGCGTCAGTAGCCAATGCGGTGTCATAAAGCGTGTTGGTGCCAGTCGTTGCAGTATTTACCCTGGTAAGTGTATATTTTGTCATTTTATTGTTACGTACGTTTGAATTTATAAAAAAATATAATAATTGTGAGCCAGAAGAGATAATAACAAAGAAATGTAGAAGCACATAAGTGTTTAGCTGTATTTTGAGGATATTAGCGATTTTGTCACTTCTCTGGCGCCACTCCCCTGGCATTTTGTATGCCAGGGGAAATACATTACAGCCAGGGAAATGACTTAAAAAGCTACTTATTAATATTCTTTCTTATAATTTACGTTTATTTATTCCAGTTCCCGCTTTTCATACATAAGCTGGAATCATGGCAAAGATCAAAAAGTAGCAAACGAGGGAAGAAAGGCTAAAAAAGAAACGTGAAGCTGAAAGATTACGTTACCAGAGAATAAAAAATGATCCAGTTAAGAATGAACAATTAAAAGAGAAAGAGAAACTGAAATATCAAAGAAAGAAGGAAAATGGTCAAATAAAGAGTATCAAAGATATGAGTGAAAGAGAAAAAAAATGTTAGAAAAATATGGAGAGAAAAAACTAAAAAGAATAAAAATTTTCATCATACCCGAAGAGGAAATTCAATTACAAAAGAATGTTATTGAAGAAAATAGATCGCTTATCAAGCCTTTTGTTGGAACGCTGAAGGTACACCAAGTGCGAGGTAATGTCTTTACAGGTCCAAAGTTGAATATGAAAAGCCTAAGTTGCTTTTGTTCTAACTTTTGTAGTCACTTCAACTTTGGTGAAATCACTTATGCATACAAAAATCCTGCCAAATTAGATGCTGCTGAAATATACTCAGAGTCTGATGACGATACACACAAAAAATGTCTCCCACAAAATATTACAAATTCGCATGTTGCAGTTGATAGCAATGATAGCGCCAATATGCCTTCATGTTCAAAGTCTATCGATGATACAAGCTGCAAATATAAAAACGGTGATTTTGTACTTATACAATACCAGAATAAAAATAAAGAGTATAGATATGCTGGCGTGTGTTCATCTGATTTTGACGAAGAGGAAGGAGATTTATTAGTGACCTTTCTGAAGATAAGTTCTAACAATGGAACTCTTTTTAAACTAGATGATAATGATGTCGCAAATGTAAGATGGGAACAAATCATTAAAAAATTACCAGTGCCCAATATAGTCATGCAGGGTAATAGGTTATTTTACAAATTTCAAAAGACAGTGGAAGTATATGAAAAGTAGTTGTTAGTGTATAAGAAAGTATTTTTTTTTCTTTAAAAATATAGTATTAATTTTAAGTGAAATGTTGATTTTATAATGAAAATATAGCTTTTGTTATTTTTTTCTTAAAGAAGTCATAAGTACAAAGAATTTAGAGCAATGATAAATGTTAAAGCCTGATATCTTAAATGGAGACTGATAGGTTCAACCTACATTTTAATTCTGTTATTTTATTTTTAAAAAGAGGGTTGATTTTTTATTTAATTCTTTTGTCTTTATATTCAAATTAACTTTGTATTAGGATCTCGTGATAAAATATAATTAAAAAAAGAACATGTAACACTTGAGACTGATAGAGTTTAATTAATTAATTGTTCATTGCTCTCAATAATAAATGTTAAAGCCTGATATCTTAAATGGAGACTGATAGGTTCAACCTACACTTTAATTCTGTTATTTTATTTTTAAAAAGAGGTTTGTATTTTTATTTAATTCTTTTGTCTTTATATTCAAATTATAATTAAAAAAAGAACATATAACACTTGAGACTGATAGAATTTAATTAATTAAAATAATAGAAATGAATAAATAGCAACTTTTATTGATATATTTTATTTAACATATAAAAAACTTATAGGATGTCACTTCCCTGTCTTAATTTGTCATTACTCTGTCCATGGTGTCACTCCCCTGACTACACATTTTCCCCTGGGGCCCATAAAATTTAAAAAAAACAATTTATCTTCTGGCCCATAACATTATACATACACACACATTACGAATACGCTAGATATTTAATACCAATTAAAATACATAACTTTTTCTCAGGGGACACTAAAAATACCTTTATCATATATTCACCCATATATATATATATATATATATATATATATATATATATATATATATATATAATATTCAAAGTCCTGGCTGACTGACTCACTCATCAACGCCCAGCCCAAGCCGTTGGACCTAGGAAGAAGAGGCAAGGAATTAGACCGCATTTTTTTAAATTCAACCCCTAAGGGGGCGAAAAGGGTTCAACCATAATTTATATCGGAGGTATAAAGAATTTTGTCTAATTTTCTTGAAACATATAATAAATACTCTTCAACACTTGATTGCTTGAACACGTGTTTTGCGGTTTTTTTTAAATTGTGAGTGAACGGGGTTGCGAAAAACTTACGTCCACGGGGACGGAGTCGCGGGCAAAAACTTGTAATGAATAAGAATAATTGATTTGACTTTTAAAAGGTTTCAGCCAAGGTTTCGGTTTGACGCAGCCTCGGTACGGATTCCTAGCTTGCTGATAAGTATGTGTGTCTGTACTTGCACACAGACATCGGCGCGGCCGTGCTCTATCTCCGTGCTGGTAGGCGATATTCGATACAAGACCATTGTGTTTCGTTACATTCATTTGAAGCGATAGCACTGGCTCCAGCCTGGCCGTTCGTGTATTGATACGTAAATTCCTTAGGTATACCTGCGATTGAACGATTCCTGAAGGAAAAACCTCGCGAGGAATGCGGCGGCTTTATAGCTAAGCATCGATATCAACCCTTGTACGTCTCCACTGCTGGGGCACGGGACTCTTCCTGTGTCGTAGGAAGGTGAGCCATACTCCAGAGGGCCAAGTGCGGATTGGTGGAGGCGTGCAAGACTAGCGGCTGGTCTTAATGTCAGAAGTTTTCAAGCCGCCCTAAGGCGTCTGACTTGGCTTAACGACTGCCATCTACCGACGGTAGCCGGCACCAACAGCTTGGAACGTTTTGCTAGATGATAGATGATAAATGATAGATGGAAAAAGAAATAAAAATGGTGTAAAGAGGTTTGCACCGTCACAAGCTTAACGTGTATTGTGAGGTACGGAACCGCTCGGAAAAACTGCCACTAGCGATAGCCATAGACGGTAACCGAAACATGCATTGAACGCGCCTTATATTGCTTAACCTTCGTGATCGTTTAAGATCACTCAGGCAGCCGGGGCTCCGAGCGATGGCATCGGTGCTGGGCAAGCTTACTCCATCTGAAAAACAAGTCAGTGCAACGTCGGAGTGGTCTCTTTATAATCTAGTGTGATTGAAGGTGCTACCGGACGGCATAAGTCATTTTGTTCGGTATAGTCCGAACACTGTGTAAAATAATACACCCAAAGCTCGCTCGCGACCGCGCGGCGCTCGAGTCAGTGTAGCCTCGGTTAGCAAGCACACCGGGTGCATTCATTTAATAAGAAGTCTTGTAAATTTAAAATAAGAATTTAATTGCAATAAAAGGTTTATTATTCTTAAAATCAAGCATTATCCTTTCTCATGTACGTTAACGGTCGCGACCGTACACATTTAATTCATCGTCAGGCTATACTAGTCCAATGCTGGACATAGCCCTCCCCTAAAGAGTGCCACGTTGTGCTATCATAGGGGGTGATGCCCATAATCCCCACGCTGGGCATGCGGGTTGGGGATCGCAGTTCGGTGGAATTGTACTGCAGGGGGCGCTGCTACCCACCCCCCGGTTTGTGCCCCTTAGTCGCCTTTTACGGCACCCGCGGGAAGAATTGGGTTGGTGCTATTCTCTAGGCCGAAGCATCTCATTACGTACAGTCTATTTATTCTTACTTGTCCAATTTAGTAAACAAGATTCTAACCTTAAAGTTGAGATTAGATGCCTAAATTAGACATTTTCTCGCAAATTCATGAACTATCATTAACTATGTTTATAAAATTGGCAGCGTGTTATCTAAAAGAGTGTTCCAGGTCACTTCATTTATGGAAATATGGCAGTTTTGGACAAAAAAGTCACAGTTTAAGGGTAGAATCTTGTTTACTAAGTTGGACAAGTAAGAATAAATAGACTTTAGATGCAAAGGCTAAAATTTTACGTGGAGGTGTGAAAGTATGCTGTCTTGAATATATTAAGCGTTAGCAACAAATCGGCTTCCAAAATGCCTTCCTGTTCATTGCCATGTTAATATTGCAGCTCAGACAGTTAATCATGACTCTTATGGGCATGGAAATTGGAACTATTAGGGCGCGTTTAAATAGCGCGCCTGTGGGCGGGCGTCGCCCTTCGAAACCAATGTTGGATTTTATCGAGACTAGTCGAGATTGAATATTAATACTCACTTGAGATTGACAAGCGTATAGATAAGAATAGTTTTATGTTATACAAGAGTCGCTCGAAGCCCTCGCTGCCGGAGTGATCATAAACGATCACGAATGTTAAGCAATAGGGCGCGTTCAGTGCATGGGTGACCGTCTATGACTAACGCTAGTGGCATTTTTCCGAGCGGTTCCGTGCTTCGCGAGGCACGTTAAGCAGTTGTTGCCGGCTGCCGTCGATAGATGGCAGTCGTTAAGCCAAGTCGGAGGAATTAGGGCGGCTTGAAAAGTTCTGACAGTAATAGTTATTTAATAAATGGGTCTAATCCCGATTATTTATTAGGTATAATATAATTACCTTATTCCCCGACGTTTCGGCAGCGTTACAGTTGCCGTGGTCTCGGGTTTACTCGGGCACCCCTTTATAATTACTATATATGACTATGTATGAGTATCGCGAATTATTATAAGAAATAATTCTGACAGTAAGACTGGCCACTAGTCTTGCAAGCCTCCACCAATCCGGACTTGGCCCCCGTGGTGCAGTATGGCCTCTACCTTCCCAGGGAAGAGACCCGTGCCCCTGATGATGAAATATCCCTCGGTAACGCAGTACAGGGACATCAATTATCCTATGTCTCAATTCAGATCTTTGTCTATCTGTACGCGAAGTTTCATGTAAATCCGTTCAGCCGTTATTGCGTGATTGAGTAACCAACATCTTCACAAACATTTAAAACAAATTTTAATTTTATTTAATTTCTCATAAAAAAAATATGTCACTAATAGTACACATTCAATATTAGTGGGATGACAGTTAGTAGTTCTACATTCAGGTTTTTGCATTTCCTGTGCAAACGTATTTTGGTTTTTATTTACAAACTAGCTGTTGCCCGTGTCTCCGTCTGCGTGGACTTTAGTTTTTTGCAACCCCGTTCACTCCCTTAAGGATTTAATTAAAAAAAACTGCGAAACACGTGTTCAATCAATTGTTTTGAAGAGTATTTATTTTGAGTTTCAAGAAAATTAGACAACATACTTTATCTTAGGTCTTAAGGTGCGTAATAAATATATTCCAGCCCGAACCATTGTTTTCAATGCTAAGCTATTGACGATCGAAATTTGCCGAAATAGCTAATTGATCGAAAATAGCTGAAGTTTGACAGGGCAAATTTCCATCGTATATATATATATATATATATATATATATATATATATATATATATATACGTAGTCAGTCAGTCAGGACTTAGAATATTATATATATATATATATATAGATAATAAATAATGAGGCTGGGCTGGGCGTTGATGAGTGACTCACTCATCAACGCCCAGCCCAAGTCGTTGGACCTAGGAAGCTAAAATTTTGCACAGAGGGTCTATATATAATGTAGGTTATGTGTTATTGTTATGGTTAGTGTTATGCTATAATACCTTTAATACTTTGTTTACTAACATAACGTACATTAGTGAAGTTATAGTAGCAATACCACTCGTTATCAACCCTTTGTATGTCCCCACTGCTGGGGCACGGGTCTCTTACTGCATCGCAGGAAGGCTAGGCCATACTCCACCACGGGGGCCAAGTCCGGGTTGGTGGAGGATTGTAAGACAGTGGCGGGCCTTACTGTCAGAAGTTATCAAACCACCCATAAGGCCTCTGACATGGCTTAACGACTGCCATTATATGACAGCCGGCACCAACGGCTTATCATGCCGTGCGACGCACGGAAGCGCTCGGAAAAATGCCACTAGCACGGGACGCTCACCCATCCTGCACCTGACCGCGCCTGTTGTGTCTTAACCAAGTGATTGATTCCAATCACTCGGTTAAAATTTAATATTGCATAATGAGATTATTTTACGAGATAACTTTAAACGCTTCATATCTTAATTGTGTACATGCACCTACCGGCTATGTTCTTCATGCAATTCACTCCATCCAAAGGTTGTTTGGAAGAGATCGCTCTAAGCGATAAGACCGCCAATTGAATAAGATCACTTACATTTAAGAAGTCGTGGTTATAATCCTTTTTTTTCTGCCTGTGCAATATAGTGTTCTCTATCTATCTATATTTCTTGTAAGACGATACGTGAAAGAGTGACGTCATAGTCTAAGCCCGATTTGTATGGCGCGTTTTAGTACCACGTGACTATATTGATTTTCAGTCTGATTACAAAAATTATTTTAACGTGTCCTCTCCTATTCTGAATGTTACGCACGTACACTTTACGTTCCTAATGAAGAAACTAGAAATAAAAAAATATTGTATAAAACGTTTTTAGTGCAATTTCTTCATTGGAACAAAACTTATCAAGAAGAACCACACGAATTTTAAATTTTCCTTAGCACGGGTTAGTGCATTAAAAAAAAAAGAATGTTACCAAGAAGAAGTTAGAGCATTGAGTATAGTTTCGATAAAAGACGTATGAGGCTTGTTCCTTGTGATTTATTATGTTTTGTTTTCCGTATTGAAACAAATAACCAAATATAATTATAACAGTTTTCGAGAGTAATTTACTGTAACTTGAGAAAAGTCCCATGAGTTCGAGTCGGTTTCTGAATTGAGAATTTCACTAAGTAAATGACTTAGTGTAATAGACTGGTAGAAAATGCTTATGGCATTAAGTTCGCCGCATTGTACGATTTAATAATAATAATAATAATGATAAATACATAAGTAACGCTCGCTCTTTTCTGAGAAATTCTAAGAGACAGCACTACAGTTAAGCATTTACATAGCGAAATTTTCAATTCAATAACTGACTGGCCCTTTGCTTCCTGAAGTTACGTACAATTGAATATTTTGATGCAGTCATTTATGCTATTTTTGTTCCTATCCTCTCCTTTCCTCGTGATACATCGTACTCCATCGATTGTGGAAAAAAGTATCGTTTTTCCCGATTCAATTTCGGCTTCCTTTCCACAAATCCTTCATGGACCAGTAGCACTTCCAGGCGTTTTCGATACGGCGATTGATTTCCTTGCCTTGCCTGTTTTCAAAGCTTACTATCTGGCCCAAGTAGATGTACTCATCGACATAGTGTATCTCCTGCCCGTCGACCTCAACTTTGCTCTTTCGACCGTTGGTCATGACTTTGGTTTTAGACCTGTTCATAGAAAGTCCAACCTCAAGGCTTGCAGCACTAAGCTCTTCCAGCATGATTTCGAGCTCGGGTGCATATAATTTCCTACGCCTATAATTTCCAAAAAAATGAGAAATCTCTCCACCCCAAGAGGTGTCGGTACCTGGGAAGTCGATATGTTATACCGATTTTTTTTGCCGCTAGGGCTGGGACAGTGGCCTTGTCGATAAAATGCCACTGCAACAACTTTTATCGATAAACCCGCATAATGTATTTGAACATTTTTCATTGTTAGTTTATTATTAATAATGGTTAAAGACCTAGCTAAGTGATCACAAGTTCGTCTAGAAACAAGATAATGTACCCTGACAGGTCCATCAATATTTAAGTAATTCGCAGACGGATGGATGAGCAGATACTTAGACTTTCAAATACACATCAAGTCTGTCTAGATGTCTGCTAACTGTTTTGGCAATACATATTTAAGTCTAGACTTTTTTTAGGTGATTTAGGCAATGCCGTCTCTAACAGATGTCTAGGACTCTACTCGTAAAGCGTAGAAATTTATTTCCGTTTTGAACCACGAAACGCCATAAGCTTATTTTTTACACAACTACAATTCATGGTTGGCTGCGGCAATTCGATGTAAATTGCATAGTCGATTAGCCCACAGATTAACAAGTAGTCTATGCTGCGCTGTGTACCTCCAATTGTCACAATACACGAACGAGTTCTAGTTTTATCAAACTCGTTAGCAGTTGAAGCCCTTACCTGTGTCCCAATTCTGGGCAAAGGCGTCCCCTTTAGGTCCCACTCCTCCTTGGCTCTAACTACGGCAAAACCGTAATACCGTTGTCACGTTACACCCGGATAATACCGATCTTGCCTAATCACGCCACCTGTTACATGTTACCTGTTAAAACACATGGCTTTCATTTTCAAGTTTAGATTCGTACCAACGTTTCCAGAGTAGAGGAGCTGATTTAATCGAATTCGTCTCCATTAGCATTGATTTTGTTGTATTTTCTATCGCTTGAGTAACATTTGTCCATGCATCCAATTCAACATTCAGTTTTCAATGAAATAACATTAAAGTTGATTAAAAAATAGTCAATTGTTTCCACATTATTGTAGGGCATCTCGTGGAAGCATTTCGGTGGAAACATTATAATTTACATTTAAGGACCACAAAAGTGCAGTGACCAAAATACCGTACGAGCAAAATTTCAAACGAGTTGATGGCAGAAAAGGGCACCATTAAGGAATTCATAGTCGAGAGCTATTTCGTTTGCTTTCTTCCCCCCAAATTCTTACAGGAAATTAGAAGTGCTTTATCTACAGCATAATTTATTACATAAAACGAGGCGACAGTGAATTACTCTGCAAATCAAAAACGGCGATGTGGGACCAGCTCAGATAATTCTCTTTCATACCATATCAAGCTATATCAGGGAAATTCTACTAGGCATAATGTGACCCATCTGCCATGTATTTAAGCAGGTCTCTAGACATCATCTGGTGTCTGATGCGCATGTCATGAATGTGTACATGCTGTCAAGAACGATCGCGTTCAATGATTAATGTGGTGTTTTGGCAATACCGCCGTCTGGTGACATCTTCAGTTTATTTAAATTGCCTGATTTGCTTGCGAATCGTTTAATGCACATGGATTTGATTATGTGCATGCTCCTGGTCATCCGTATATTTTTATAGCGTTGTTAAATTGAGTGGATAGAGTCAGAAATTATGGTTTTCGACTTTTTAAATAAACAGGCTTATTTGCACTGTATACAGTTTATTTATAGTGGCCTTTGAATGTGAATGCCTATAATATTAGCCACATAAAATATTATTTTCATCATCATCATTAGCCCTCCGGTGCCAACTGCTGAAGTACCTTTAGGCGTTTTCCCCTAAAAGTGGACAAATAAATAAATAAAAGTATCCGAAGCCGGCGTGCGTGCATGCATAACTAATAAATGTTGATGACGCGAAAGGGATCTGCCAGGATCAGTCATCTGATCTAAAAATAACTTATTTATCATCGTTATATTTTATCGATACGCCCCTCCGCAGCGCGCCCCCTCCCTAGCGCGTCCCCGCTAAGGGTGCGCGGGGCGGCGGGGGCGAGGGCGCAGCACCTGGCGCCCGGGCGCCAATAGCGTGCGGCCGGCGCCCGCGCCGCTCTCTCGCCGTTTATAGACCCGCGAGGGAAGCGTAGGTTAGGTCCACGATGTTTGTAACAGAACGTTATATGCCAATTTATTTCTATTGTTTACTTTGAATTGTAACGTTCATAAAGCCGCATTTTCTGCGCTACCTTTTAATTTAATTTCATTAGCTGATCCTGCAAATCTACTCACTGCGTCTACTCATTAATTTACGCATATCTAAGCTACATACGTACTGTATTTGACGTTGAAGAGCACTTGTTGCCTGAGATACAGGTCTAAGAAGACGAACGAGGATCTTTGATCTAGAGGTCGTGGGTTCGAATCTCTGCATTACCAATGAATTTGTTTACTAAGTTAGGTGCTCGCTAACTGTGAAGGAAAACATCGTGAGGAATCCTGAGCGTCTCAGGTATTGTTGACATACCTCTGCGCTTGAAAGCCAGTGTCCTATAGTGGGATGTACATAGACTGCATTATTGTTATAGTTAACTAGCTGACCCAGCGAACTTCGTACCGCCTAACAGTCGATTCTTGAATTTTTTATTTTTTTCTCCGTAAGAACCATCCTAGTACTTCAAGGAATATTCTGAAAAAAGAATTAGCGAAATCGGTTCAGCTGCTCTCGAGATTTGCGCTTACCAACACATTCAGCGATTCATTTTTATATTATAGATACTGTACATTATAATTGAAAACTTAAGTCGTATCTGCCGCTTCGCTAATCAATTAAACACCTACCCCACTTTGCTCTCCACCACCGGATATTTTACGACATCCTATCGACGCTATGTGCTCAAATCGATCGATCTCACAGCCATTGCGTCCCACGCACACGCTCCCCTCACTTGTTGCCGGGGTCGCCCGCGCACCCCGCCCTAGGGGTGGGGTGTGTTCAACAGAACTGTTACTCGATAGTTTGTTGGAGGGGCAATTTTGATGGGTAGGTACTTAAATAACAGGTATTGTGTTGTTTGAAAAAGTATGTGAGAAATGAAAACAATTTAACACTACCTATGTAGAATAGTTTTTATGAAAATAATCTTTGTAAAAGCTGTGTACTAACGTTTTTGCCCAATAAATATTATATTCTATTCTTTCTGGTCTTTCTCGTTCTAACGTTTTTTTTTTTACTTAGCCTGTATATCCTAAGCAGGGCACAGACCTTCTCTCAGAAAGAGAGAGTATGTTCGTATTTACCATGCCTCCCCACCGCTGATTGACAATAACCAACGAATATTAAGTTATTTATATATTGTTTATTATTTATCTTATAATATAATTAATAAAGGTTATAGTTTGTCGCTATAACCTGTGTCCGAGACAAATACCAAAATAGGATAGACGGATTTTGTGTGTTTTACCGGTTTAAGCTTCTGCTCTTAGGATAAAGAGATAGACGTATTTCATTTCAACATTAACTTAACGGACGCCCTCCGACTAGGTGGGATGACGATAATGCAAGCTGAAGACAGGGAGCTATGGCGCTTATTAGGGGAGGGATATGTCCAGCAGTGGACTAGTACAGCCTGACGGCGACGACGACCAATTTAACAATATTTCCGTTCCTAACATTTCTAACGTCCATGCAACACTACTCTGTACAATATAGGGTTCTCTGTCTATGTATCTATTTGTACATTGATCGATATCAACTCTTGTACGTCCCCATTGCTGGAACACGACTCTTTTCCTGCATCGCAGGAAGGTTAGGCCATACTCAACCACGGGGGCCAAGTCCGAGCTGATGGAGGTTTGTAAGTCAGTGGCGCACCTTACTGTCGCTAGAAGTTATCAGGCCGCCCATAAGGCCTATCTATTCGCACATACATACACGTTATCTAAGTCAAGACGTAAGACAGCGGCCGGCGTTATAAACATAAACCAGCTTCTATTTTTTTTATGTAGCCTCGATTGTGTCCCACTGCTGGGCAAAGGCCTCCCCTTTTGCCTTCCACTCCTCCCTGTTCATGGCCACTTCCTGCCAGCCCGGCAGAAAGGTTGTGAGGTCGTCCCGCCATCTCCGCTTGGGTGGGCCACGTTTGCGATATCCGTCGCGCGGAACCAGCTTCTATTGACAAGTATTATTTATTTTAATTCTTTTTTGCACTAATTCTTGAGTTAACGTAAAAGGACGTGCTTAATGCAAGAATAATTCTCTTTCAGCAAACCTTTGGTATTGAAGAGACTGGCAAAGGGTAGTGCAGGAAAAAAAGGTGAAATACGATAATAAACTTACTGTAATGGGAACGATTACTTGCAAAAACGGGAACTGGCAAACAGTGATACTAGGCAGAACCGTTCCGGTGTTTGCCTGGTATAGTACACCACTACTTCAATTACTCTTCTGCGTATTTATTTTTAATTTTTTAATTTTTTTATTTTACATACTGGCACACACATTGCTTCTGGCCCCACACTAGGATACCCTGTGTCGTGGGAACCAGAAACAACGACATCACAAACATGTAAACATCCAAGACCTGGGGTTTTTTTTTGTCCCCAGCCGGGATTCGAACCCGGGACCTCGTGCATGGCAGGCAGACGCGCTACCGCTACGCCACAGAGGTCGTCAATGGTTATGGTTGAAGGGTCCTCCTATTGATGTACTGTAAGCAAGGGCACACTGAACATTTTGTATCGTAGCTTTTAGATCCAAAATGTAGCATACAAATGCAACTGTAAATGTATGAAAAAGCTCATACGAGTTCCAAAGTTATTCAACGATGTTCACATGTCTAATTTGTGGTGGTAATTTTTAAATTAAAAAAAACCCAAAAAATAATTTTTGGGTTTTTTTTTATTTTGGACTCTTGATTTTTTCACGGTCAATTTAAATTTCTTGATTTTAGAACTATTTAAAAAAATACACGCAGACTAGACCAATGCTGAATTAACTGAAGTATACCTTACTAAAGAGAAGTATAGATGAGAGATGGAATTTGGGCAGTGAGTGGGTTGATAACAAGGAACGTTCTTGGCTGACGATTATGGTAATGACATAGAAGTATCACAATTGTGATTAACCCAAGGGGTTAATCTAATAATAATATTGGCCTTTTTGCATCTACTTAATGAGATGATTTATACAGCGTCCAGTGGTATCTTCACTCACACTAGATGGGTGAAGGGACCACTCCGACGCTGTAGTGCCTGGATCATGGTTTTATAGATGGTGTAGGCTTGCCCAGCACCTATACCATCCTGACAGCTTAGTCGGCCTAGCCCACAGGAAAGACTACTCAATACGTGGGGAGCCAACCAAGCCGCGGGTTTCCTCACGATGTTTTCCTTCACCGTTAGCGTGTGGTGTTGCGACTGCAAATTCGCAAATGTACGTAACTTTGAAATTAAACAAAGTCATTGGTACATGCCCGCACTCGGGATCGAACCTGGGGCTCTCGCTTGCCAGTCTATGGTTCTACCCACTGAGCTACCACCGCTTGTAGTGGTATGTCAGTGAAAACCTGATGTAATTACCCGACTTCCACGACACAGGCTGTGCCTAGGTTGCAATTGATCATCACTGTATTCCTGGATTTTTAAATGAAGCATTTTTTTTTATTTATTTTTTTTTAATTACCTTACTGTTATTATTAGCTATTATTATATTTAGAAGTTACTAAGTTTACCGAGTACATTGGTAAATAAATAAATAAATTGCTTCTAAAGGAAGAGGTAGGAGATCTCCTTCCTCTCCTTGACGGAAAACATTGTGAGGAAGACTGACTGTCGGAGGTGTTCACTACCTCTCGAAATTGCCAATCCGTGGTAGGCACGTGTAGTATTAAGCCTATACTCTGTCTCTCTTTCTCGCTCTCTCTTTCTCTCTCTCTCTTTTTCTCTCTCTCTCTGAGAGAAGGTCGCCTGTACCCGCCGGTGGGACGTCTGTCGTCGTACTTAAAAAAAACATAGAATATTTTCGGGGCTTAATCGCGTAGTAATTTTAACGATCGCCATTATTATTGCCGCTTTGTGCGTGAAGCGGCTGAAATTAAGAAACACAAAAATTTTATTCGGCAATGTGGTTTCAAACTGTCGCAAACGTGGGATCCGGTCATCAAGAAGTGTTCGAGTCGAAAAAAGTCTCATGGCTTATCGTCCGACATTGTCAGTGTAGTGTGTCGCAACCCTATAGTGCTTTGTGATAGCTGATTAAGGGTAGTCTGAAACCTTATCAGCCGAAGAGGCGAACGGGTGCCAGCCATCAGTCTTCTTGTGACCACGATGACTGTAACGTCGTCGAAACGGTAAAATAGCAATAAATTACTACGCGATTAAGCCCCGAAAATATTCTAACAATACTTAAAACAAACATTACAAAACACGTTGTATGAAAAAATCGTGACGCTAACCTCAACGTCAATAGCAACTTGTTGCAGTTAAAAATAAACCTGTCCGTGAGAAAGTCGGGGCCTGTCCTAAAGCAATTTAAATACTATTTATTTATGGGCGGCCCTAAAGGCTGGTAACGTAAAATATTGGGGACAATTCTGCCGTCTTCGCTGGGTTCGTATCGAGCATTCAAAAGACACAACGGGTTAGATCGACCTGGCCCTAGAGACTAATAAATAAATAAATATTCATAGACATAATTACACAGATCTCGTTAGCCCTATACTATGTACATCTAAATGACTTGTGTTATAGGTGCTAACTCGACGATAGATTTAATACAATATATACATAGATAACGTCCAAGACCCGAGACAAACTAGAAAAGTTCGTTTCCTAGTTTGACCCGGCCGGGGATCGAACCCGAGACCTTCGGCTTTACACTCAGCGTGCCAAACCGCTGCGCCACCGAGGCCGACTTACAATAGAATGATATGAGAAATGGCTTTTAGCAATAAGGCCGCCAATTGTACTTTGTATCTTTACATGTTTTATAATATGTGCTCTGGTGTACAATAAAGAATATTCTTATCTTATCTTATTATCCACGGAAGCGCTCGTGGCCTAGGCGAACCGAGTGATTGGAATCAATCACGTGGTTAAGCAACACAGGCGCGGTAAGGTACGGGATGGGTGAGCGTCCCGTGTCTACCGCTAGTGGCTTTTTTCCGAGCGCTTCCGTGCTTCGCAAGGCACGTTAAGCCGTTGGTGCCGGCTGTCATATAATGGCAGTCGTTAAGCCATGTCAGAGGCCTTTAGGCGGCTTGATAACTTCTGACAGTAAGGCCCGCCACTGTCTTACAATCCTCCACCAACCCGGACTTGGCCCCCGTGGTGGAGTGTGGCCTAACCTTCCTGCGATGCGGGAAGAGACCCGTGCCCCAGCAGTGGGGACATATAAGGGTTGATAACGTATATCTTATCTTATATGAGCACGATATTTGCCTCAATTCGTTAGTCTACAAAGCAATAGAAGTACAAAGTCATCCCAGGGGCGCAAATTAAACAAGCATAGTTATATACTACACGGGTCTAATCGCGATTATTTATTACATTTAAGTCATAAGTAATAATTAAATTAAATTAAAAATTAAATTAAATAATAAAAATAGTCGTAATAATTAGTCGCGATTAGATCCGTTTAATAAACATAAACATTTTTTTTTTTATTTAAAAAACCACTTTTCACAAAGTTACAAAGGGTAGGAGAAGGTTAAAAATTAATAATTTGTTTATGTTAAGGATCAAACAACAATGTTTAATATATAAATGTATATTGCTGTAATACTAGTCCACTGCTGGACATAGCCCTCCCCTAATGAGCGCCATAGCGCAAGGCTGTGCCGTCATTGGGGGTTTATACAATGAGGGGGGGGGGACATAAAATAAATGCCAATTTGCAAAAATACGACTGACAAAGGTTTTAAAGGTGCATAACAAATTAATAAATGAACAGTCTAAAAGTATGAAAAAAGGAAAAAAAACATAATATGCTAAACTTGATAATACGGTAATATTTACGGTCAAGTTATTTTATCGTAGTACTGCCAATAGTAATGGTAGCAGAATTTTTCAAAATGCCATAAAAATTATTTTGTTCGCCAAAAGGTCCTCATAATAAACAATACTCTGTAGCTGGGGAGCATTAAGTATGCAATGTATGTTGTGCACGTGAAAAAGAACCGTTTCACACCTCCACTCCGACACTCCCAAGGTTTGCTGGAAGAAATCTCTCACAGCAATAATCCCGCCTTTGTGCGAGTATATTCTTCTTTTCTCACCTCCACCACCTTTTTTGTGTTATTCGTGTGCAATAATGTATAAATAAGAGAGACCTGAGCCCCAGTAGTGGGGACATACAAGGGTTCACGTCGAGGAGCATACCGTTTGGATATCCATACGGATGGAAAGTCAACGCGCCGCGGCATGACCCTTGAATGGAACATTCTTGGTGAAAAAGCAGACAAAAAAACACCACTTCGACCATCTTTTCGCAAATCGTCACAAACATAATACATCGATTTTATTACATAGATTTTTATAATATTTTATAAAGCGGTGGTAGCTCAGTGGGTAGAACCATAGACTGGCAAGCTAGAGCCCCAGGTTCGATCCCGAGTGCGGGCATGTACCAATGGCTTCGTTTAATTTCAAAGTTACGTACATTTGCGAATTTGTAGTCGCAATACCACACGCTAACGGTGAAGGAAAACATCGTGAGGAAACCCGCGGCTTGGTTTGCTCCGCACGTATTGACTAGTCTTTCCTGTGGGCTAGGCCGACTAAGCTGTCAGGGTGGTATAGGTGCTGGGCAAGCCTACACCATCTATAAAACCATGTCCCAGGCACTACAGCGTCGGAGTGGTCCCTTCACCCATCTAGTGTGAGTGAAGATACCACTGGACGCTGTATAAATCATCTCATTGAGTAGATGCAAAAAGGCCAATACTATTATTATTATTTTTTATTATAATATGTGCTCTGGTGTACAATATAGAATATTCTTATCTTAGATCAGACGCTTTCTAAGTTATTAAGACAACAGTTACTTTTCTTAAAAAGGTCGGAAAAACAATGCAGTGGCCAAACACACGAACAGCAACCTTCAAACTCTAATTGTCGTGTTACAGGAGTTTGGCCCTTTAACAAAAAGTCATATTAATTCCACTAATATGCGCAACTTGCTTTTGCCCGCGACTCCGTCCGGGTGAACTTTTTTTGCAACCCCGTTCACTCCCTTAGGGGTTAGATTTAGAAAAATGGCCAAACATAGGTTCAATCAATTGTGTTGAAGAGTATTATTTTACGTTTCAGGAAAATTTGTACAAATTTTGGCAACCCTTTTCGCCCCCTTAGAGGTTGAATTTCAAAAAATCCGGTGTTATTCCTTGCCTACGTTATATATAGACCCTTTGTGCAAAATTTCGGCTTCTTACGTCCAAGAGCTTCGGATGAGTGAGTGAGTCAGTCAGGACTTTGAATTATATTTATATATATTTCATTGCACACAGCGGGCGTCGATCCTGGCCCAGCGAGCGCATTTCTGCATTTCTCCCAAGCTAATTCCTTTCACCTTACCGACGGCACCTCACACACTTGCGCTCATAACTTGCCACGAACCCACACACTCGCGCCCTGCGCGCAGCGTGCTCCGAGACCCGATTTTCGGACGTGCCCTTTTTGAATGCATTTATAAACCGTATGCAATGGAGACAGTGTGTAGCAGACATTGTTTTAACGTACGTACATTTGTGGAGTAGTAGTAATAACAGTCTCTAACCGAGAAGGAAAACTTCGTGAGGAGACCTAAGTGTAAGAAGTGTTCACATATCTTAGAGCTTAAAGTCGCCACTCCGCATTGGGCACGCGTGGAAATTAAGCCCATCATAGAGAATACATAAAGGCTACATAAATAAAAATCGGACGACTTTACTGAATCTTAAGATTATTACTAACACAAAATATTAATTTACTAATTAAAATTGTAATGCCAGTTTTTAAGCACTCGTATCTTCTTTGCTAAGCATATTTGGCACTTGTGTTCGTATACTGTTTGAAACGCTTAACGTACCCACAAATTATTTATACTGCCATCGAGGAGTGTTTCAGATGTAACGTGTTTTTATAAACAACACCGTTTGGGCTTATGCAATTACAAGGTGCACGCCCGAGAATCGGGTCCCGGAGCGCACTGTGCTGCGCACGCGACTCACCCCATCAAGTCCTACCTGCTAGCCCGCACCGGTGCGAGCGAGGCCGCGTCACCACGCTTCCCGCGCGCCAGAGAGGGACGCGGGATGCGAGGTTGTATTCGTGGACAGATGTTCAGTGCATCTACCGGGCGTTATTATATGCGGGTGCGTTTTTTTGTTCAATTTACAGCGGCGTAGGTTCGCCCGTTTCCTGCCCGTGAACGTGGGAACTATCGGAATTTTCACGTCCGAGTTTTGGGATCCGTCGCTTACGGAGCGGCCGACCATGAGGCGAAATACTGAAGTATATTTGACGTCCGAACTTGACGGTGCTGGTGATACATGATATCAACCCTTGTATGTCCCAATACTGGGGCCCGGGTCTCTTCCTGCATCGCAGGAAGATTAGGCCATACTCCACAACGGAGGCCAAGTCCGTTTTGGTTGGGATACTACTATTTGTATTTATTTTAAGTTGCAAGAAAATTAGACAACATTCTTTATACCTCCCATACAAATTTTGGCAACCCTTTTCGCCCCCTTAGGGTTTGAATTTTTAAAAAAGTCGGTCTTATCCCTTACCTACATTATATAAAGACCCTCTGTGCGAAATTTCAGCTTCCTAGGTCTAACGGCTTGGGCTGGGTGTTGATGAGCGAGTCAGTCAGTCAGGACTTAGAATTTTATTTATATAGATTTAAAAAAAAAACTAATCAATAAAAAATCTGTCGCCAACAGAATGAAATAAAAAAACGGCACGGAACCACCAGGACGCACTCCTGTTCGCACTCGACCGGTTCCTTAGCTGTCTGTCGGTCGGGATGTAATATTGCATTAACGGTGTCTGCAGTTTCAAAGTCGCAAACTTATCTTACTACATACATACATAACCTCACGCCTGTATCCCAGAGGGGTAGGCAGAGACCAGGGACTGCCACTTGCCACGATCCTGACAGAATACCTTCGCTTCATCAACGTTCATAAGTCGACTATCAACTCCACCTATGGTGGAGACTTGCAAGCCTAGTGGCTGGCCTTACTGTCAGAGGTTTTCGAGCCGCCCTAACGCCTCTGACTTGGCTTACATAACTCTGATTTAAGTTACTTTATTTCAATTAAATTCTTTTTTATACATTCTGCCAATGTTAGGATTTCTTGAATGCAGTGGTTGAGGAACTTAAAACCAAATTCAAATAGACATATTAAAACAGAACACGTACATATACGTAACGCCTAGGTATTATTATATCTACAATTTTATAATTGTATATAACAATAAACAATTATAAAATTGTAGATATAATAATACCTAGGCGTTACGTATATGTACGTGTACTGTTTTAATATCGCTCATTTGGCAGAATATTGACGCAAATTTACTTTTTCCAATTTTACAGGAGAGACCGTTGTTTCATTCAGAAGTGTTAGAACTTTGTCAAAATGCCACAACGACAGTGGCGCTGTCACGCGATAAAAAACAAAACTACATTACTGTCATTTTTTCCCCAAGTGTAAACAGTTATTTCGGGTGTTTTGGCATACTTAACTCAAATTGGCAAAAAAGTACATTTGCGTCATTATTCTGCCAAATGAGCGATATGTCTATTTGAATTTGGTTTTAAGTTCCTCAACTACTGCACTCAAGAAATCCTAACATTGGCCCGTAACAACGGGCACATACCACAATGACATTATTTTCTAAGTCATGGGCAGTTGTTAAGTAACAGTGGTTATACTCGCTAACCGAAGGAAAACATCGTAAGGACACCGGAGTGCCTCAGTTGTTCAAATAGCGCACCGCTTGAAATTGCCAATCCGCGGTGGGCACGCGTGGTATAATTAAACCCATACAGCCTTACTAATAAACTTGGTGTAAGTATTGTAAATTGCAGTGCAGTGTTTTGTCTCTTTTTTCCCAACTGAAAATTGCATTCAAATGACGTGAACAAAACGCTGTGTAACTAATTTAAAAACCTCTTTAGAGGCTAAAAATTCCACCCATGCCGATACGAACCCGCGACCTCTGGCTATCCGTGCCAGCGCTCTTTCCAACTGAGCTAATGGGCGACTCACCGGCATCAGTGAAATTTCGAACCTCTTTACACTATACTCTGTATTAAGGCCTGTACGTAATACAGAGAATAGTGTAAAGAGGATGCCGGTTAGTCGCCCATTAGCTCAGTTGGATAGAGCGCTGGCACGGATAGCCAGAGGTCGCGGGTTCGAATCCCGGCATGGGTGGAATTTTTAGCCTCTAAATAGGTTCTCATTACACTGTTCTCTGTATTACGTACAATAATAAAATAATGAATGTATAATTGTGTAACCATACCAGGCTATATATATACGGTGTTTATTAGTAAGAACTCTTTCTCCGCGAGAAGGTATTTGCCCTGCAACGGACGTGTAAAGGGCACGTGAAAAAATCCCCACCCACACGGAAAAAAAGGAATGCTTAATCGAAGAATATGAATATTCTCAGACTGAGACAGTATTTTACTTTATTCAAGATAATATTGTTTCCGCCATATATGAATCACGGATTGTCTTGACCAATAGGATATTGTCTTAATCTAAGAAATCTTTTTTTTCCGTGCATCACTTCCTTTACCCCTTTTAATACGTTACTCAATGGAACAACAATGGCGTCCGAGGTGCCACTTTCCATCCACCGTTCAATGACAGTCGCCAGATGTGTCGCCCGCGCACAAATAACGTCAAAAGGCGACTTTACGATGCCACGGATTGTCTATAACCCGTTTGATATGCAAATGGCCCACGTCTGTGCTAAATTTTGTCCAGTTTTTTTTTGTTGTTTTAGTGTCAGTTTGTGATAATTTTTATTGGCTGGTATTTCCTTTTTTAGCGAAGTAGGAGTTCCGAGTTGAAGCTGGTGGTGGCGCGGTGGTCGGACTCGAAAGGCTCAAATATCCATATCATATCCTTGTACGTTCTAACTGCTGGAGCACGGGTCCTGGAAGGTTAGGCCATACTCCACCAAGGGAGCCAAGTCCGGGTCGGTGGAGGATTGTAAGACACTGACGGGCCTTACTGTTAGAGGTTATCAAGCCGCCCATTGGGCCTCTGACATGGCTTAACGCCTGCCATTACATAACAGCCAGCACGAACGGCTTAACGTGCCTTGCGAAGCATGGAAGTGCCCCCGTGGTGGAGTATAGAGTAACCTTTCTGCGATGCAGGAAGAGACCCGTGCCCCAGCAGTGGGGACTTATAAGGGTTGATATCGAAGTAATCCCGCCGAACGATTCGGATACGGAACGATCGATACCAAAAGCAGCGCCCGCGCAGCCAATTTCGTGATTTTTTCCACCCAAGGGTTCTACCACCCTCTCGCGTCTCGCTCCCACGCGTATGCGCCGTCCTTATCCCACACGGGGTGGTTACGGTCGTGTTAAAAATAAACCAGTGGATTAACTTGCTGCTCATGTAACCTAATTGTTATCGCACAGCGCAATTTACTTCTTGAAGAAGAAGAAAAAAATCATTTATTATTCTTCTTCTTCTTGTGGTGACATCTTCTGTCGGAGGTCGGGTATCATCGTGGCTACTTTAACCCGTATGGCGGCTCGGAACAAATTGATGGTAATTCACTTAGCCTGATTTAAGTTATTTTTGTATTGCTTGCCTATGCCCAACAATGGGTTCTGTTTATGTGCTGATTAGTTAGAGAGAAAGTACCACTTTTCGCCTGCGAGTTGAAGACCTTCGTTTCACCAAGTATACGAGCATAGACTAAAATATGATGCAAGAGATCTGATCATATTTTAGTTACGCTATAAACGTTTTGTTTTAATTTATTGAAAATATTTGAAATATTTGAATTCATTGAAATATTTTCAATAAATTCGCAGATTATCGCAGATTTTACGGTAATCAACAGTCTATATCTAGGAGAACGCCTGCGTTCTACATTGGCTATGGAGAGATGTCATAATCTTCTTCTTCTCTTCAGGCTATATTATGTAATCTCTGTTAGCCGCCCTGATAAAGGATCGATAGTATATAATGTAGCCTCAATCATATCACGCTCAGCCAAAAAAGTGCAGACGACTTACTGGTCCCCGTGTACCCCCAACGCCAGATGTTTTCGAAAGGCCTTTCTTGAGTTATTTTTTTTCCACCGCGCCGCGTCTCGGAACAATGCTTTTTGTCCGCGCGCGCGCAGATAAGCGGCATGCGCGTGCGCCCGAAAGACGCTCGGTTGCGCGCAGAATTTATGATTTATGGCTGCGCGATAGACACCGAAGCCTATTTCGCGCAAATATGCCCAAAGTGGCATTTTTTCCTGCAGGAAGGATAGGCCATAGGTACTCCACCACGGGAGCCAAGTCCGGGTTGGTGGAGGATGGTAAGGCAGTGGAGCGTCTTACTGTCAGATGTTATCGAGCCGCACATAAAGCCTCTGGCATGGCCTAACGACTGCCATTACATGACCGATGGCACCAACTGCTTAACGTGCCTTGCGAAGCACGGAAGCGGTCGGAAAAAACGCCACTAGCTGTACACAGGATGGTCCATCCAGCACTTGACCGCGCCTGTTGTTGCTCAACCCAAGTGATTGATTCGAATCACTTGGTTCCACTTGACCACGAGCGCTTACCTACATTTGTAAATTAAAAAATGATTTTTCTCTAATTCTGTTTAATTTCTTCCACAGGTAAGTGTTGATTGCCTTCTACGTTCTGCGTGACACTACAATGACTCAGTACACAGTCACTAAACCAAGATGCTAACACAAGGGTTCAATCAAGAATTGACGTTTGAGGTATACTATCTCTCTATACCATAGTTTTTGTGCTGTTTAGGGGGTCACCCATAAAGTACGTCACGCTTATTTCGTAATTTTGGACGTCTCACCCCCCTACCGTGGTGACAATGAAATTCATCATCAGCCATTCGACGCCCAGTGCAGGACATAGGCCTTCCTTATAGTTTTTCCAAGCTTCCCGGTCGGGTGCGCTCCGCTACCATCGACTCCCCACCGCCGTAACCAGTTCGTCAGACCATCTGGTGGAGGGCCTGCCCACGCTGCGTCGTCCGGACCGCGGTCGCCAGGTCAGAACTTTTTCGCCCCAACGACCGACCCTCAGTTTTTCGAGCTGTGCCCCGCCTATTGCTACTTCAACTGAGTAATTCTTCGAGCTATATCAGTGACTGGGGTTCTTCTGCGGATCTCCTCATTCCTGATTCGATCACGCAGTGAAACTCCTAAAATAGCTCTCTCCATTGCGCGTTGACCTTGAGCCTTCTTATGAGGCCCACAGTCAGCGACCAGGACTCGCTTCCATAAGGATAGTAAAATTATGTATATTTTTTCATGAGTGGAGTGGAGGCCGCGGCTCGGCAAACGTAGTGTAGGACGCCCCCCGACCAGGTGGGATGACTATCTGCGAAAAACTGCAGGCAAATGCTGGATGCGGAAAGACGAAGACAGGGCGCTATGGAGATCATTAGGGGAGGGCTATTAGACAGCGGTGGGTTGATGATGATGATGATGATGATTATCAACATCAGTACAAAAATAAAAATACAAGAAAGTATCATGTATATACTATTTTTATTTTTAATGCACTAAACCGTGCAAAGGACAAATTTAAAAACCTATTTAGAGGCTAAAAATTTCACCCATGCCGGGATTCGAACCCGCAACCTCTGGCTATCCGTGCCAGCGCTCTACCAATTGAGCCAATGGGCGACTCACCGGCATCAGTGAAATGAATAGTGGGTGAAATTTTTAGCCTCTAAATAGGTTTTTAAGTATCATGTAATTAAATTTTTTAAAGACCTCAGAAAACTTAATCTGACCCCTCCCACCACTTGTCACACAATGTCACACTTTGTACCCCCCCCCCCCCCCCCCCCACCGCCCCCTTCCTTCCCCCGAACGAGTGACGTACTTTAAATGGATGGCCCCTAGGTCCAGGTGCATCAGATGACCTGCGCCCACGCATCTCGGTGAATTTAGCGCCATTCAACACGCTTTAGCACCGGAAGTATTGCCGCGTGCACCTTTCGCGCTGAAACTCGCGTTTATGAGCCGAAAGTATTTAAATTCGCGCAAATAAACGTCCCGAGTTGATCGCCGCATCCGGCCTGCGCTGCACGCACGGCGGCAGCTCCCGCTTCACGTTTTTGGGATCTAATAAAAACCTGTATTTGCACGGATATTTACTCGTTTAGTCTTCCGGGACCGCGGTACTAGCAAAAGTGCCGAAACGTCAGAAAATTAAACTAGTAAATATCCGTGCAAATACAGCTTTTTATTATGTCTAGTGCTCGTGTTAACCTTAAAAAATACGAGGTTTTTGGGTTTGTTTATTTGTTACATCATCTTCATCGTCATTACGACGCATGTCCACGCCCATCCTTTGCTATAATTTATAACTACTGCAATGATGTGCTCACCTGTCCGCATTGTGCTCAGACTTTCGTTAACAAGGTTGGCTATGTTAGCCATGCACGAGCACACCAGCGACGATTAGAACGGAGCTGCAGCGGTCGTCGTGGCCGAAATCATCTCCTCGTTCGGCGATGATGTCTGGCAAACAAACTGTGGTATACCACTCTGCGTTAACCGTTATACGATCTTCAAGTGAAATAGTCGCAACATGACCGGTTTTACCAAAGAATGTGGCTACAATTTTTTTTAAGTAAGGCGCCCGCTCTTAAACGATATGGCGGCGCACAGGAATTAGTGATGTCACTGGACAGTAAAGAATCAAACGTCAAGTCGACGCGCTATATTTACTAAACTGTGACATCATTAGATATTCGACGAATGCTGGCTGTTTTTGAACAAATGGGATTCAAAATTATCAAGTCTCATCCGGTTTTTAACAGATATGATCCATTTTTAGGGTTCCGTACCTCAAAAGGAAAAACCGGAACCCTTATAGGATCACTTTGTTGTCCGTCTGTCCGTCCGTCCGTCTGTCAAGACCCTTTTTCTCAAGAACGCGTGGAGGTATGAAGCTGAAATTTATATCAATTACTCAGGTCTACTGTCCCTTGAAGCTGTGAAAAAATCAAACTTCTAAGCCAACGCAATCAAAAGATACAGCCGTTTATGCCGCAAATTTTCGACACTTGCAAGGGAATCAAAACCTACAGGGTGCTTCCCGTGAACTCAGAATCTTGAAATTTGGTACGAAGCAACGTCTTATAGCATAGATAAAGGAAAAATTACGAAAACCATAAATTTTTAGTTACATCACATAATATATATTTTTTTAATAATTTTAAACTTACTACCCATTTCCTCATAAACGCGTAGAGGTATTAAATTGAAATTCATACCAAATACTCAGGTCTATAATACAGGTTTGTACGGAACCCTCGGTGCGCGAGTCTGACTCGCACTTGGCCGTTTTTTTTTAGTTTTAATGCCTTAAAAACTCATAATTGATACAAATGTATTTAATAAAACTAATCCTTTCTTTACTCTTTCAAATATTCTTTTGTTTCATGTGGATTTTCTCGTATTTGGACCATGTTACTAAGTTCCCCGAAACATTCCAAAACGTAATATATGTATTGGACATGTTTTTTTCAGGTATTTGTTCCGATGTGTTTATAATGGTTACAAATATTATATTCATACTGTTATAAGTAACATTAGTTTGTTAAGAACACAAATCTGAAAAAAAGGACAAAACTTGTCAATTGTAAAACACGAGCGGTTTTCAGCACAAATTCACAAATGACTTCATAGATGGCGCTTATAGGCGTCCTCATACAAGAACAAGAGTGCTAAGTGCGAGTTTTTAAAATACTCGATCGCGTTAACGTAAACTCATATTTCTATGGCATCGAGGAAGCGCCACCTAGCGACAAGTATGGAAATTAAAATTGCTGAGTGCAAGTTGTAATGGTTTACGTTGAGAAGTGAACACGTTTACCAGCCAAAACACGAATAAACGCGAGTGCGAGTTGTACTGTGACAGCGTTTTGCCAGTTCGAACGGTTAACTTACTCATACTCACTACTCAATGCTCGATTAACGCGGTAGTAAAGTTATTCGATTGGATCTGTCAAACTCGCACTAAGCACTAGGGACAGGGCTGTCAAATTTACCTCAGCGCAGATTAATTTTGACAGCCGTATTCTGTAAGTACCATTTATGAATTGCTTTGAGAATTTGTACTGAAAACGGCGCATTGAGGTGTTTCTGATATTCAAATTTTTTTAAGGTTATCCTACATGTATATAGCTTAAATTTATTAAAAACATCAACTTCAAAATCATGACAATAGTATTTCACCTAAAGCCACATTAGCTGGCGTGTGTACCCAGTTCGATCCCGCTAGCGATCGGTACCCCTTCGATTCTCGGCTTGAAATAGCCGAGCCTGATTCTCACACAGGTATAGCGTTTGCGTTTGCAACCGTTAAGTTATGTACTTAACATTTTGTTATTTAATTTAGTTCTGTACTATACATAGGTAGATAGATAGACAGATTGATGGATGAAGAACACTTTCAACATCATCATAATCAGCTGGTGCCAGTCCAGTGCTGGACATACGCCTCTCCCAAGACACGCCACTGAGCCCGATCTTCGGCTCTCCTCTTCCAGTCACTGCCCACCGCTTTGCGAATGTCCTCGCTCCACCTGGTCACAGGGCGTCCTACGCTACGTCCATTATCCTGTTTGGTTTTTTCTCTTACATTAATAAAATACACGCCGTGGCTGCCTTTCTATCATCATCCTCATGATAATTAGCTGCTGTCAGTCCTTTGCTGAACAGGCCTCTCCCACGACACGTCTCTGAGCCGGATCTTCGGCTCTCCTCTTACAGTCACTGCCCACCGCCTTGCGAATGTCGTCGATCCACCTGGTCACATGGCGTCCTACGCTACATCCATTATCCTGTTTGGTTTTTTCTCTTACATTAATAAAGACACGCCGTGGCTGCCTTTCTATCATCATCCTCATGATAATTAGCTGCTGTCAGTCCTTTGCTGGACAGGCCTCTCCCAAGACACGCCTCGGAGTCCGATCTTTGGCTCTCCTCTTCCAGTCTATTCCCACCGCTTTGCGAATTTTGTCGCTCCACCTGGTCACAGAGCGTACTACGCTGCGTCCATTTTCCTGTTTGGTTTTTTCTCTTACATTAATAAAAGACACGCCGTGGCTGCTATTCAATCATTATCCTCCTCGAAATCAGCCGGTGTCATTCCACTGCTGGACATAGGCATCTCCCAAGACACGCCACTGAGCCCGATCTTTGGCTCTCTTCCACTTTATTATTATACTTAAAAAAGGATATCACACAGATATTTCTTAACCTAAGAGTACAGACGGCGGTCTTGTCAGTAAAAGTGATCCAGACCACCTTAATGAACTGTGGTAGCGTGAGTGACTGAGGTTCACATAATTGTCTTGCGCTTGGAATCGCAAATCCGCGTTGGGCACCCCTCCCCCCCCCTCGTTTATAATATCCGTATTACCACATCAAGGGCTGGCTGGAAGGGATTTCAAATGAAATAACCTCGCCATGTACGCTTTTATTGTGCTTTCTTTACGATTTTTATGTGTGCAATGAGGTAGGTACGAGTATATGATATGAAACTACCAACAACCGCCATGACACATTAGCACTGTATTTAGTTACATTACGGGCGACTTTGCAACAAAAATGTAAAGGTGGATATGCTGTCGACTGTACAAAGAGCCTCGTGAGGTTTGGAGCGTATAACTAACTACAACCTGTTATTCAAAAACAAAAACTCGACGAGTGTTATTCAATATCCACAGTTATAATAAGCACCGACTTATAATTCTCAACTTGATTATTAGGGTGGCGTACCACAAGAGGAAAAACGGAACGTTATTGTCGGGCCTACCGTCTGTCCGTCGATCTGTCTGTCAAGATCCTTACAAGATACAAGATTTGCGTCAAATCTGGTAGGTACACTAACTCAACCTTAATGTGATCCATCCATAACTTCTGACAGTAAGGCCCGCTACTGTCTTAGGGCGAGATAAATAGTCGTTGCTTAGCCCAAGTCCGTACTCATGCTTCTCTAAGCATTACTTCAGGCTAACTTAGCTTAGCATCAATGCGTTACTAAAATAGACGTTTGCTTAGCTAAGCATGTTCTAAGGCCAATGCTAAGAATTAGTCCGGGTTTCGCGACTTAGAGAGTGCCAAAGTACTGTCTATGATAGACAAATCGATTCTTAAGCAAGTGCTTTCGCTAAGACTCGTTCTTAGAAGCGACTATTTATCTCGCCCCTACAATCCTCCACCAACCCGGACCTGGCCCTCGCGGTGGAGAATGGCCTAACCTTCCTGCGATGCTGGAATGGACCCGTGCCCCAGCAGTGGGGATATACAAGGGTTGCTATAGATCCTGCGATGCAGGAAGAGACCCGTGCCCCAGCAGTGGGGAAGTACAAGGGTTGCTATAGATTCCTGCGATGCAGGAAGAGATCCATGCCCCAGTAGTGGGAACATACAAGGGCGAATATCGATACCTGCGATGCAGGAAGAGACCCGTGCCCCAGCAGTGGGGACAAACGAGGGTTGATATCGGAGGTGATCCGTCGCAATCCTGGCTGATGGTACGTCCGAGTCAGCGCGCCACAGAATCCGACCCCCGGGTCAACGGAACGCGCAAAAATGGCGCGAGCGCATTTATTTGCGCTGTGCGTTGCGCGCGCGCAAACTGCACCCTTTACGATTGTTCCGCTTATTTATAACGCTCTCGGTTTGTGGTTGATTGGCTGCTCTGTCTCGGGTTGTACGGTGGCAAGAGTCACGCGTCTTGTCGCGCTAAAATGTCAGAATAAGACTTCTGAAAACTCGCGCCTTTTGACATTTACTACGCGCGACTAGCGTCGATATACTATAACATATCATTTACACACAGGCACATACATTACTTCTGGCCCCACACTAGGATACCCCGTGTCGTGGGGACCAGAAACAACGACATCACAAACATGTAAACGTCCAAGACCTGGGGTTTTTTTTGTTCCCCGCCGGGGTCTGAACCTGGGACCTCTTGCATGGTAGGCAGATGCGCTACCGCTGCTACGAGGCCGTCAGTACAACGCAGCCTGGGATCTTCCTTTAATCACGTGAGCCTCACGTGACAGACGACGACGTATTATGTGAAAATAGGAAGATCACGTCATTTTGGTTCAATGAGAAGAGAAAGAAACACATTTATTGGAACGCATTAACACATTGCTGGAAAGAAAAGGCATACCACTCATAGGTCTCGTGGCCTAGACGAACGGAGTGATTGGAATCAATCACTTGAGTTAAGCAAGAACAGGCGCGGTCAGGTACTGGATGGGTGACCTACCCGTGACTACCGCTAGTGGCATTTTTCCGAGCGGTTCCGTGCTTCGCAAGGCACGTTAAGCAGTTGGTGCCGGCTGCCGTCGATAGATGGCAGTCGTTGAGCCAAGTCAGAGGCCTTAGGGCGGCTTGAAAACATCTGACAGTAAAACCAGCCACTAGTCTTGTAAGCCTACACCAATCAGGACTTGGCCCCTGTGGTGGAGTATGGCCTTTACCTTCCTCAGGGAAGAGTCCCGTGCCCCTCGTTGGGGACATAATGGGTTTATGATGATAATGATAAAGTCCTTTTATTACCTTTCATTAAGCACAATAGATCTTTGTAATGAAATGTCTGTAGTTCTTTTATTTTCATAATGCATGTAAGCGCAAACTGACACAGACAAAAAGTCTGAGCAAAACCTTACCCTTTAATTTCTACACTTTTTGGACAAAGAGTACGAATCGTGTATTTTTTTTTAAACAGGCTTTTTGCCACATAATTTTTTTTAGATAAATAATTGTCTCGTAGGGTATATACGCGATGCCACTACAATCCAAGCCTGACGAAAGTTCCCCATTAAAATTGGCGTGCGAATAACCGATAAGATGCCTGGCAACAGCGCAAGTCAAGACTACTGTGAAAGAACTTGTTTACCAAACCTCACCGATCGACTACAGAGCTTAAGACTTCACGCGGACTACCCTAAGTTTGCACGTCTCTTATCGGGGCCTGATAGGCACGTGCGAAAATATTTGCCCAAACGGCGTTAATGTGGTGTACTGTCAATATTAGTTCTTCACGAAACGATTAAAGTGGCTCAAAAAATTGTACGACTGAGTTAAGTTTTTTTTTAACTGAACAAAACGAGAAAAAGGCTCTATGAATTCAAGGCATTGCATAAAACAAAATTCTATTTGATAAGACAGTGCGTCCCGCCCGCTACGCATACTAGACCAATTACCAAAAGTTTTGTCCACTTGAAAATGACCTGTCCTACGACTTTGAAATGATTCTGCCAATAATTGACGCGAGGACTCGGTTCTTTATGCCAAATCATAAAAAGTAATCCAAAAACTTGTTTATTACAACAAAATGATACTTAAATACACATGAATATTAAATAAGACAGAAGTGAAGCGATTTTTTTACTGTCCTACCCTACTTTTGTAAATTTGGGAATCCAAAATTTTCATGATTACTCACCTTCGGGTTGAGAATTTTGGCAAATTGTTATTAATATTAATAGCTTGCCCATTAAGTTTGCCGGAAACGAGGTTCAAAAAATGTTTAAAAACCTATTTAGAGGCTAAATTAAAAAAAAAAGAGGCTAATTTTGTTCCTTAGCACGGGTTAGTGCATTAAAAATAAAAATAGTGTATTCAAAAAATGTGTAAAGTACACTTTGTGCCAAAAGGGCTACAATAACATAATAGATTATTTACATGACAATGATGTCTGGAATTAAAGCCAGTACAATGCATGAGTTCTATGTTTTATAATAATTATGTAAACTTTGTTAATTAAGGACTTTGAAGAGACTAAGTTTGGAGTTTTGTTGTCCATTTTGTCCATTTTTTCTCTACAATGATCTACATTTTGAAATGGACACCTACCTAGTTTGAATTGTAACGTTCATTAAGCCGCAGTTTCTGCACTACTTTAAATAAAACCATTTCATTTCCCGTTTTCTCGTTCGCAAACCCTATGATTGAGCCTTTTATTTACTTCATGCACGGCTTAGATTAGACAATTAATCGGAAATCTATTTAGAAGTTAAAAATTCTCGACTCGGGACTCGTACGCGCAGCCTCTGGCTAACCGTACCAGCGCTCTCCCAACTGCAGCTAATGGGCAATTGCCGTTATCGGCGAAACTTCGAACCTCCTTACAATATTTTCTGTATTATTTACAGGCAGCTACATCTGGATGACGTAATTTGCATCACTTGCAGCCCCGAGTTAGGTTATACATCGGAATGATATCGCTGTACCCACATGATAATATTCTTTTTTTTGCACTAACCCGTACTGAGTATAATTTTAAAGACCTATTTAGAAGCTAATTTTTTTATTTAATTGTCCTCAGCGGGATAGTGCAACATTTATCGGGTTAGTGCAACAAAAATAATATAATTGATCGGAAGTCGAGAAGCTTTGAAAGAAGAAGGAAAATCGCGGCTAAAAAACCCAATTTTAATATAATACTCATGGTGTCCGAAAACGTGTAAAACGTGTCGTTTCCACGAAGCTTAAAAAACTTGGTAAATATTTAATTTTATACAACAAAGTAGGTCTGGGCCGCGACTTTGTTCGGCATGGATTGTTTTTTGTTAAAATAATTGTGACGATGACGATCGTACGACTTATTTATTAATTTTTTTCATGAAGATGACCATGTCTTACTTACCTTACAAATGTTTATATTTGAAAGTATTAAAGGTCTATTTATTTAACATGTGGTACAATTTATATTAACATTCAAGTGACTTTTTCTCTAATAAAGATGCAAATAAATCTCAGGCTACAGAAATTGTATTGTAAAAATAACTTTTATTTCCAAATAAATACGACACAAGAAAAAATACGTGTCCCCTAGTTTTCTCTTTTCGTCTCGAAAAATCAATACAATCATAGGGCTTTTGCATTTGCACTGTTGTCCATTGAAGCCACGACCTTTGCTTTGTTAGACAACTGAATTCCCGCTCTAGGCCAACGAGTCACTACACCAAGTCAATCTAAAGTCTTTTTATGTTTCATGTACGTTGCCTTTTCTCAAAAAGTATGGGCTTAATTATCACGCGTGCCCACTGCGGGTTGACAGTTACTTACGCTTAGTTATGTGCACACCTCAAACACTTAATAAAGAATACATTTGAGTGACAGGATACGCAATAGTCTGATTAGAGAACGTTGTGGCCGCGACTCGGCAAACGTAGTGTAGGACGCCCTCCGAACAGGTGGGGTGACGATCTGCGAAAAACTGCCGGCAGATGCTGGATGCGGCAGGCTGAAGTCAGGGCGCTATGGCGCTCATTAGGGGAGGGCTATGTCCAGCAGTGGACTAACAAAATATAGCCTGAAGAATAAGAGGTGGACTAAAAGAGGATGCAGTGACTAGAATTGAGAAAGGAATGTTGCGTTGGTTTGGACATGTGGAGAGGATGAAGGTAGAAGGATTGACGAAACAAATATATACTGTGAATGTGAGTGGAAGGGCTGGTAAGGGACATACATCGACCAAATAGGGGATATATCAGCAAAAGTAAGGATAAAAAGTACCCGGAACCGGCGTTCGTGCATGCAACGACTTATGAACGTTGATGAAGCGAAGGTGATCTGTCAGGATCGTGGCCCTGGTATCTGCCTACCCCTCTGGGATACAGGCGTGAGGTTATGTATGTGTATGTATGTATTCTTTAAAGTCGTCGAATTACAGACAGACATGTATAACAGTTTTTTATTATAGTCTAGACAAGTAATAATAATAGATTAGGGGTCATCTTCGAGTTGTATCTGCAGTGCACACCTGGCCGCGATTAGCATAATGTCGAACGTGTAACTTATAGCACGTATTAACACGAGTGGGAGTCCGTCCGTCTGTACGTTCGTTCATTTCATTTGTCTCAACGTGTACTAGGTACCTATAACTGTTCTGTTCTACACTATAGTAAGATAAGATAAGAATATTCTTTATTGTATACCGGAAAAGTAGGTACAGAAACGGCGGATACAAAAGATCAAATACAATTGGCGGCCTTATTGCTAAAAGCAATTTCTTCCAGGCACCCTCAAATTGGAGAATTTGCCGAGGAGAAATAGATAGTAGTATACTATTTCGTAATGTTAACACGACCATACTATATTTACACGGATTTTACTCGCATTTTACATTTTTACAATTTTAAAAAACCTATTTAGAGGCTAAAAATTTCACCCATGCCGGGATTCGAACCCGCAACCTCTGGCTATCCGTGCCAGTAAATTTGTTCTTTAGCACGGGTTAGTGCATTAAAAATAAAAATAGTATAATTTTTACAATTTTCCGACGTTTCGGCACTTTTTCAAGTTTTAGTTTACTAATAGTTAATGAGTAAAATCTGTGTAAATACAGTTTTTATTTAGTAACTCAAGTTGTAGTATATTGTAGAAAAGAATAGAATTGAATAGATAAATAATAAATATTCATGGACATATTACACAGGTCTCGTTAGAGCCATACTAAGTACAACTAAACGACTTGTATTACAGGTGCTGACTCGACGATAGATTTAATACAATGAATACATAGATAACGTCCAAGACCCGAGGCAAACTAGAAAAGTTCGTTTCCTAGTTTGACCCGGCCGGGGATCGAACCCGAGACCTTTAGGGTTTTACGGACAGCGTGCTAAACCGCTGCGCAAGCGAGGCCGTCAAAAAATTTAGTAACGTCTAGATATTTTAGTAAAAAAAGGCCGCCAACTGTACTGTACTTTTACCCCCTTATTCATAATAGTCTGTTAACTTTAAGCAATGCTTATTCTCACTCTGTCCTCTTCTATTGACCTAAGTCAGAATGAAAGAGAACACTGTTTAGCAGCTGTTTTAAGCAAGCGGACTATTATGAATAAGGGGGTTATTGTTTAAGTCTCTTATGTAAGTCGTGGTGTACATAGAGTAAAGAACGTTCTATCTATCCTATCTATATTGTTACTACTGTACATCCACTGTTCATACACTGATATTATTATATACTCTGTATTATTAGAAAGAAGAAAGAAAGATATATATTTAATTGACGACACAATTAAATAATGAAAAACAGCAAATCACACAACAAAATAAAACCATAAAAAGAAAACAAAAATATCAGCCGACATGTGGATAGCGACAAAAAAAAAATGTGCACTGTACTAATTTAATTTTATCCTGGTATAGTGTTAAACTTTCGTATGTCCCCACCGCTGGGGCCCTTCTTAGATCGCAGGAAGGTTAGGCCATACTCCACCACGGCAGCCAAGTCCGGGTTGGTTGAGGGTTGTAGGACAGTGGCGGGCCTAACTGTCAGAAATTAACAAGCCACCCATAAGGCCTCTGACATGACTTAACGACTGCCACTAAATGACAGACAGAGCACTACGTTCTAACCAAAACAAACGAAGGTATACGAAGCAGCACTGTCTCTCCTTACCGACTCAGCAATGGATTTTTCTCGCGGCCGTTCGGTCGTTCGGCGGCAAATTCTACGTGAAATAACTCGCGAGTGAAGCCGAGTCCGGGTGTTAGTATGTCGGCGTCAACTCGGTCAATATACCAGTACATCAGGTCCACATCAGCAGACGAGCTCCGTAGGTGTGCGCCGCGCAGCGCGGACACCTGTCACCTACAGCTCATGCATACAATCAGAAACTAGTATTTGGTTGGTCCGCCTTTATGGTGGCTCGTAGAAGGCGCAATTGGCTTGACGACAGTATATCAAATAGTATTTCTCAATGATTCGCGATACTTACATATAGTTGTATATTGAACGGATCAAATGGCGATTATTTATTAGGTAAAACGTAATTACCTTATTTCCCGACGTTTCGGCAGCGTTACAGTTACGCTGCCGAAACGTCGGGAAATAAGGTAATTAAGGTAAGGTAAGGTAAACGGGTCAAATCACGATTATTTATTAGCTAAAACGTAATTACCTTATTTCCCGACGTTTCGGCAGCGTTGCAACGCTTTGACCCGTTTAATATAAAACTGAGTATATTAAATAATCAAAAAAACATTGGCCTTTTGCATCTACGTAACGAGATGATTTATACAGCGTCCAGTGGAATCTTCACTCACACTAGATGGGTGAAGGGACCACTCGGATGCCTGGGACATGGTTTTAAAGATGGTATAGTCTTTAATCAAAAAAACATTGGCCTTTTGCATCAACGTAACGAGATGATTTACACAGCGTCCAGTGGAATCTTCACTCACACTAGATGGGTGAAGGGACCACTCGGATGCCTGGGACATGGTTTTAAAGATGGTATAGTCTTTAATCAAAAAAACATTGGCCTTTTGCATCTACGTAACGAGATGATTTATACAGCGTCCAGTGGAATCTTCACTCACACTAGATGGGTGAAGGGACCACTCGGATGCCTAAGACATGGTTTTAAAGATGTTATAGTCTTTAATCAAAAAAACATTGGCCTTTTGCATCTACGTAACGAGATGATTTATACAGCGTCCAGTGGAATCTTCACTCACACTAGATGGGTGAAGGGACCACTCGGATGCCTGGGACATGGTTTTAAAGATAATCAAAGAGTTAACGATATTAAGGGAAAGTACCTACATATTAAAAGGGTCTAAAACACGGATTTGGTTTTATAAGAAAAAATAGAATAGCAATGTTTTCAATGAAATAAAGGATTATAATACTGCTTGCAGCCATATTGACTGAAATACCAATAGGACCGCGAGAAGTCACGCTTAGGTTAACATTGGTAAACTTCAGCCGCGCTTTGTTGAGACTACTAGTGAATACGGTGCTGGTTTACCTGGAGCTCTATTTTTGAATCACTCGTCTCGCGTCGAGCGCTCGATTCTACTGATTTTCGTTCGACATACGAAATACCGTATTTTTGAATCACTCGATTGCAACGAATGGTCCTTACCATTCGTCTCGTATGTCGATCGATAGATTAATTGTCAAAATTTGTGTCAATTACAAATCGAGGAGTTTGTGCTTTTGTGCCGAATTGATTTTTGTTTCGACAATTTCGAACAAAAACAACACCAACACCATTATTTACGATCTATGACAGTGTTTTTTTTGTTTTGCAACTAAGGGCAAAGATTTTTTTATTCAAGCAGCCACTAAAACTAAATATTTTACGTTCCGTTTCCGTTACGGTAGTTTCCGGTTTTCGTAATTTCTGCGTGGAACGGATAAAATACAATACTTCAAATTGTACTGGCAACACTTCAGGCGAACGATTCAAAAATTCGGAAAAACGAGATCATGCGACTTAGAAGACGAGTGTGACTTATGTCGCATTCGACGATACAATTTCATACGAGTGATTCAAAAATAGATCTCCTGGGCGTGACGCCATGACACTGCGAGCTGTTGCCTCAGATTTAAAACAATTTAAAAAAAATACGAGTAGCTTTACCCTTCGTTAAACTTCAGTTTATTCCTGAAATATAGGTAAATAAATTGTCCTCACATTGTGGAAGAGTTACACCCCAGTTGCATTGTAGGACTCAAGCACGTAAGTTTGAAACAAATTATTGCGGATGTGAAAAAAAAATACGGATCCCTGTTATACAAAGAGGATCTTAGTTTGATGTGTATGATTGTATGATTTTATTGCGGTTTTCAGAAAAGCGTTTGAGTTAAATTAAAAGTGCTAGAGAATGTTTTACTCAATTTTAAAAACCTATTTAGAGGCTAAAAATTCCACCCATGCTGGGATTGGAACCCGCGACCTCTGGCCATCCGTGCTGCCTATACGTAAAACAGAGAATAGTGTAAAGAGGTTCGAAATTTCACTGGTGCCGGTGAGTCGCCCAGTAGCTCAGTTGGAAAGAGCGCTGGCACGGATAGCCAGAGGTCGCGGGCTCGAATCCCGGCATGGGTGGAATTTTTAGCCTCTAAATAGGTTTTTAAAATTGTCCTGAGCACGGGTTAGTGCATTAAAAATAAAAATAGTATAATGATTTACTCAGTTTCATGTTTTTTTCAAAATCGGTTCACTAGATCGAAAGTTATAACAATATATTGTTTTTTTTTTTAATAAAATATGAAACCGCCTTCAATTATGTTAGAGCCCCTCATAATCCTCGTAAAGCGAAGACGTCAGTGAGATCGGTCTCATGTTTTTAACCGACTTCAAATATAGGAGGAGGTTGTTATTTCATCGCAATCTTTGAATATCTTTTATGTGTGTTTCCCAATTTTTTTGTACGAAAAAGTAGATATTACAGGTCGTCCCACAGTCACCAAGTCATGCCCTGATGACGGGATCCTGGAGAAAAAGAGGGAACTCTTCAATTGTCAAAGGCACACTTGACGCACACGTAGTGTTTTAATAAATAATAAAACTGGAACGAATTTAACTGTGTACTTTATTTGTACTGTTTTATTTATTTTATATTTATGATAAAAAAACAGAAAATTGGCTAAAAACGGGATAAACCGGGAAAAATATTCAGGTCTAGTCAAGATGTAAAGAAGTAATGATGAAAATGAGGGAAATCTCGAAAATGTGTGACACAATTTATTTTATTGAATATTATATATATTTAAAAACCTATTTAGAGGCTTAAAATTCCACCCATACCGGGATTTTAGTCTCTAAATAGGCTTTTAAATTATTCCTTAGCACGGGTTAGTGCATTAAAAAGAATATAATAATGATAGACAGAATTAAAGAAATATAAAATATAATATAAAAAATTTTTTGAAGAGGTTTGAACCGTTACAAATTAATTCCTACAGCGAATTTAAAGGTCATATTTATTTATTACTGCTATGTAGAGTAGTTTCACATTACATTTAAAAACTTCTTGTTTTAGTGTATAATTCAGTGTGAAATATATATGTATATATGTAAAACTTTCATAATATACATATTCGTTTATCTATGTTTTAGTACCGTAGTATTTCAGAGTCGGTTTTAATTTTTATTTAAACAGTTTTAGGGAATTGTATTGTTATACTTGACACCATTAGGATAACATTAGCAAATCCTGAAGGGAAACATAGTGAGTTGTATAATGAAATGAAAATAAATTTATTAACACCCTCGTTTAGCTATAACTACGACCTTAGCAGTAGCCACCACACAAGGTCGGGCCTGGATCGTGGTGGCCTAAGTTGTCTTCATTATAGTTCACGCGGCCAAAGTCACAGTCGAAAATCTAGTTTGTGGCTATTCCTTTGTGTAACTTTTTTTTTATCATTAAACAGTTAAAATTACTTTGCTAAATTCCGCCAAAAATGCCACAAGCACCAATTTTTTTATACAAAAATGAGTTATTGAAGAAGTTTCGGTTGTCAAGAGACAAAATTAGACTTTGATTTAGATGCTGAATTAATGTCGTACTAATATTATAGATGTGAAAGTTTGTGGAATTTTTAGCCTCTAAATAGGTTTTTAAAAAATGTCCTTAGCGCGGGCTAGTGCATTAAAAAGAATATAATGATAACAAGAATTGTATTTCTTAATCATCCGCGATACTAATACATAGTTATATATTAAAGGGGTCAAATCGCGATTATTATTATATATAATCGCGGCCCGCGGCGAAAAACTAAAAGTGACTATCCGCAATAATATTTTTTTGAAATTCAACCCCTAAGGGGACGAAAAGGGTTGCCAAAATTTGTATGGGAGGTATAAAGAATGTCTAATTTTCCTGAAACTTAAAATAAATACTCTTCAGCACAATTGATTGAACACGTGTTTCGCCGTTTTTTTTTTTAATTTAACCCTTAAGGGAGTGAACGGGGTTGCAAAATTTTGTAGCCACTAAAGTCCACGCGGACGGAGTCGCGGGCAAAAGCTAGTGCAATATAACTATGAACAAGACTCGTGTAAACGGATTCTGTGGCGGTACGGAGTTCGCCCGGACAGCGAGTTAATCATATTTAAGGAGTTATGACTCGTGAGCTTCATGCGAGATTGACTCATAAATTCCTCGAATGTAAAGCTTACTGTGGGCTGGCTGGGATTTGTCATCGTAATCCCAGTGAAGCATTTGGACTGATCTAACTTGACGTATTTTTAGACCAAATTAAGAAGGTGAGTAAGTTAAAAGTAAAATAATATTATTTAAAATAATAGAAATCACTAAAAAATAAACCGGCCAAGTGTGATTCAGACCCGCGCACTGAGTGTTCCGTACAACGTTGTAGATAGGTACTAAGATATTACTATAAATAGGTTAGGAATCGAATCTTATAGTTTGTTCCGAGCTGTTCGTGAATTTTTTTTTATGATTCAAGTATCTATAAACGTGTAGTTTTAAAAAAAAACTGTATTTCTAGTAAAAGGCGTAATTGCTCCGTTTCATAGCTCTAGCTCTAAGTTCTAGGCCTATGACTTTTGATTTCTTTGAATGCCGCTATTATGCTGTTTTTGCGACATAAACGGCCGTAAAGTTTTTTTAGCGTTAACTTTAAGTTAAGGTACTGTTAACCGGAGTATAGATTTGCGTAGATAAATAAATACATAAATAGATATAATAATTAAACGTACATACATATTGAAGATAATAACTAATCATGATTACTTACACATCAATAATTAATAAAAGAATTGGTGATAAATTATTGCCTATTCTGCAGATCGAGGTAGTAGTAGTTTGTAACTTTCCTTTTGAAAACTTTAGGGTTGAAGCCTGTTGAGTATACGGTTTTAATCCCAACGGATTTTCGAGGTAAAGGGTACAGTCTCCCGTTTTTCCATTTGACCCCCGGAACCCTAATAATTGCTCCTGCGTAAATGATATTGATTATTTTCTTTAAAAGAGGTAACGGCAGTATACAAAGTCAGTTATGACCTACAGTAGGAAAATCCCGCATCGCGGGAAATCGAATAAAATTAAATAAGTTTGGTATTAACCCTTTGTTGATAAGTACCAATATTATTTCATTCAAACTTTGTCCTCACTGCTCGTGCATCGCAGGAAGGTAAGACCATACTCCACGACCGGGGCCAAGTCCGGGTTGGTGGAGGATTGTAATACAGTGGCGGGCCTTTCTGTCAGAAGTTATCAAGCCGTCCGTAAGGCGTCTGAAATGGCATCTGAAATGGATTTATTCACGAGTAATGTGGTAGGTACTTATGGTGGTCGGATAAGTATTGGCTCTATACATTTCTCCTCTCTAGGCGTGCAATTGAATCTGAATGACCGCGTTTATATAATTTGATCATATTCGTTGTTTATGCGATCTGACAGTTTCCCGGCTCCATAATTCATCGGCTTACATAGGCGATTCTCCATTTCATGTAGCGAAAACATGCAGTTTTAAGACTCTTTAGGGTGCTACCTAACGCCACCACTGGAATAAAATCGCGACTTGTTTTATAATACTTTAAAAGTGTAGGTACATGAGAAATCTTAACAACTATAAGTAAATTAATAATAAAAAATTGATTATTTCAAAATCCAGTAATACAGTCATGATCAATTGCAACTCCCACACTACAATCTATTCTTACTTGTCCAATTTAGTAAACAAGATTCTAACCTTAAAATTGAGATTAGATGCCTAAACTAGACATTTTCTCGCAAATTCATGAACTATCATGAACTATGTTTATAAAATTGGCAGCGTGTTATCTAAAAGAGTGTTCCAGGTTACTTCATTTATGGAAATATGGCAGTTTTGGACTAAAAATTCATAGTTTAAGGGTAAAATCTTGTTTACTAAATAGGACAAGTAAGAATAAATAGACTGTAGGCACAGCCTGTGTCGTGGAAGTCGGGTAGGTTACGAAAAATTATAATTAGCACCGGTAGACAGTGCTCAACAATATCGAGTATCGAGTCCTATGACGCGGACAACCATATTGTAATTCGTACGTCTATTTAGTCGTAAGTAAACATTTTATCCAGTTAGGTACACACAGTGAGACTCAAGGAACTTAAACTGTCACAAATATTTTTAGAACCTAGGATCCACAGTCGATTTCCGCTAACGCCGCCCGTTTTTGACAATAATTGATCCTCTGTCTTGTTTTGTTATTGTCTTGTATAATTGTAAATACTGTTTTGTATTTGTATTTTTGTCTCTGAGAGAAGACCCTATGAATCGTATGTCGTCTACTTTAAAAAAATATTGGCCTTGACTTCATGAACTCTAACAATGAGTAGTGATGATATAGGCCTCCCCACTGCTGGGGCACGAGTCTCTTACTGCATCGCAGGAAGGTTGAGCTATACTCCACCACGGGGGCCAAGTCCGGGTTGGTGGAGGATTGTAAGACAGTGGCGGGCCTTACAGTCAGCGGTTATCAAGCTGCCCATACGGCCTCTGACATGATTTAACGATGGCCATTACATGACAAACGGCACCGACGGCTTAACCTGCCTTGCTTAGCGCAGAAGCGCCCGAAACAAAGTCCACTAGCGGTAGTCACGGGATGGTCACCCTTCCAGCACCCGACCGCGCCTGCTGTTACGTCTTCTTCTTCAAGCTATATTAGTCCACTGCTGGACATAGCCCTTCCTTAATGAGCGCCATAGCGCAAGGTTGTGCCATCATTGGGGGATAGTGCCCATAGTCCCCGCGCTGGGCATGCGGGTTGGGGATCGCAGTTTGGTGGAAATGCACTGCAGGGGGCGCTGCTGCTTAACTCAAGTGATTGATTCCAATCACGCGGTTCCAATTGGTACTACGAAATATTTTATCTAAATTGTCGATTTAAACCGCCGTCGAACCCCACAACCCAGTTCACACGTAACCGTTTCTCGACGCGCGCATGGAAACGATCGCATTATCGTGCGTCTTCTTCGGATTTTGTTTATTATTAGTATTAATTGATAGATGACTCACTCGGCGAACCGCGGCTTCGGAGTGACTTTAGCCGTTTTATGGGTTTGGTGACTTGCCTCGCCCACTGGTTATTTTGGTTTTTAAGTCTTTATTTAACATAAACATTATAAATGAATCGCTCGTAGCACCGGCTGCCTGACTGATCAGGAAGGTAATGCAATATAGGGCGCGTTCAGTGCCTGGATGGGTGACCGTCTATGACTAACGCTAGTGGCATTTTTCCGAGCGGTTCGCAAGGCACGTTAAGCGGTTGGTGGCGGCTGCCGACGATAGATGGCAGTCGTTAAGCCAGAGTCCTTAGGGCGGCTTGATAACTTCTGACAGTAAGACCAGCCACTAGTCTTGTAACCTTCCACCGATCCAGACTTGGCCCCCGTGGTGTATGGTCTATACCTTCCTTAGGTAAGAAACCCGTACCCCTCGGTGGGGACATAATGGGTTGATGATGATGATGGTACCACCAATTGCAATACATTTTTTTCCAAAATTTTCAACATTCTTGTGGAGTATTGTTGGATTAGTCGTTAAAAATACGGTTGGTATAGGAAGATCATTCGTTGATTTTGTGTTCGGCTTGTGAAATGTTAAGACGCTTTAAAGAACAATTTTTCGATTAGGAAGTAATTCTCAGAGAAACTCATAGAACTACAATTCACAGTTTATGACCAGTCGTGGCGTAGTCGAATCTTTCTGCGTGTTTTCTGGGGTTAAAGAACTCTCTTAGCAAATCCCTTCTAGCTAGCTTGTAAATAATTCGGATCGCTCTTTTCTGCTGCAACATGGCCGTAGTCTCAAATATATCTGATCGCAATCTTCTGCAAGATGGCGATAGTCTCAAATAACTCGGATCGCTCGCTTCTGCAAGATGACAATAGTCTCAAATAAATCTGATCGCTCTCTTTTCCAAGATGGCGCTAGCCTCAAATAATCGGACCGCTCTCTTTTCCAAGATGGCGCTAGTCTCAAATAAATCGGATCGTTCTTTTCTCCAAGATGGCGATTCTCAAATAAATCCGATCGCTCTCTTCTCCAAGATGGCGCTTGTCTCAAATAATCGGAACGCTCTCTTCTCCAAAATGGCGAGTCCCAATTCAATTAAATCGGAGCGCTCTTTTTTTCCAAAATGGCGAGTCCCAATTAAATCGAAGCGCTCTCTTCTCCAAAATGCCGAGTCCCAATTAAATCGGATCGCTCTCTTCTCCAAAATGGCGTGTCGCAATTAAATCGGATCGCTCTCTTCTCCAAAATGGCAATAGTCTCAAATAGCATCGCTCACTTCTCCAAGATGGCGAGTCTCAAATTAATCAAATCGCAATCTTCTGCAAGATGGCCATAGCTTCAAATAAATCGTGCTAAGAGATAAGCCCGCCAATTGTATAACATTACTTAGATTTAAGAATGAAAGCGTGATCGCATTCTTTTTTCTGGTTGTGCAATAAAGTGTTTTCCATCTATCCATCTAAATCGGACCGCTATCTTCTCCAAGATGGCGATAGTCTCAACGCCTGCGCAACGCAGACACCCGATGCCGAAGTGAATTAATGTCGAATTAACCAGTGAATAAAGGGACAAAAAGGCCAAAAAAGTATGGAAACAAGAAATGCAACTCGTTCCACTAAACAAGATCTAGTGTGCAGCTGCCTCTGCCTGTCACTGACTAATACAGAATAACCACTCTGTCCTGCCTCATTTCACATTTCATTAATCTACTTTAATTAATAGTTTATCCTGACAACAGGCATGGGGGTGGGTAGCAGCGCCCCCTGCAGTACAATTCCACCAAACTGCGATCCCCAACCCGCATGCCCAGCGTGGGGAGTATGGGCATTACCACCCAATGATGGCACAACGTTGCGCTATGGCGCTCATTAGGGGAGGGCTATGTCCAGCAGTGGAATAATATAGCCTGAAAAAGAAGAAGACAACAGACATGGTCCTAATTCCTAAATATTTATAATGGTAAGGTTCTTAATTTTTGGAATCTCTCGTAGCCCCGGCTGCCTGAGTGATCTCAAACGATCACGAAGGCTAAGCAACATAAGGCGCATTCAGTGCATTAATGGGTGAATGTATACGACTAACGCTAGTGGCATTTTTCTGAGCGGTTCCGTGCTTCGCAAGGCACGTTAAGCATTTGGTGCCGGCTGGCGTCGATAGATGGCAGTCGTTAAGACAAGTCAGAGGGCCTAGGGCGGCTTGAAAAGTTCTGACAGTAAGACCAGCCACTTGTCTTGCAAGCCTCCACCAGTCCGGACCTGGCCCTCGTGCAGGAGTATAACCTGTCCCTTCCGTAGGGAAGGGATTCGGTCCCCGAGCCCCTTGGTGGGGGCATAATGGGTCGATGATGATGATGATGAATTTTGAAGGTTGATATTTTCACCGCTGGCTCAGCGACCTTAAGTGGATCTTGGCCTCCAACACAAGAAGCCGTCACTTGTCTCTGTCCTGCTCGGTCTCTTCCCAGTCCCCCACCTGGAGCTCACTCAGCTCCTTGCCCACTTCGTCCATCCAGATATCTGGAGCAGCCAACCAGTCTCTGGTCGCTTGGACGCCCCAGGTATGCTTTCCTCATTGCACAATCCTCTACCATCCTTTATAAGTGACCGAACCAGCGGGGTAATGTTTGAAGAAAGAACGCCGTGATATTTACATCTTCACACTCCGTAAAAACACAAATTTAATCTCTTTGACGTGTCCGCAGATAAGGAGTCTTTTAAGTGTTGACTATTTAAAGAGTTCTTGTATCGAGTTATGGCATTGCTAGAAACTGACAGCCCCTAGGATCTAAGTTGATGGCGTCCTTCCGTGCATAACGTTCCGGGTTCGTAGGCTGGTATATTTTTGCTTTAAAAATTAATTGAAGCACCTCAAATGAAAATATTCAGCACAGACTCTCAATAACAGTACAAATTTTTTGTAGGACATAAGGCCCAGGCCCCAGACGTACGTTGCGTACAACGAAACGGCAAAATATTTAATTGTTCCAAAAGCAATTTCATACAAAAGGAAGATGCCTAGTTACACCAGTTTGTTTGTCCACTTAATCTACTGCTAACATGTATTTATTCATTGATTCTTTCATTCCAATTCATTTATTCATCCATTCGTTCATCTAGTCATCCATTCATTCATTCATTCATCCATTCATTCATTCATACACTCATTCATTAACTCTTATTAAATAATTAATTCACCCATTCATCCATCCATCCATTCATTCATCCATCCAACCATTCATTCATCCACTCACTCTCTCGCTCGCTTACTCATTCATTTATTCTTCCATTCATTCATTCATGAAAAGCCGGTCTACGACTGGACCGGTACTTCTGCGCCGCTTGCATTCCTCTCATTCCCCGAGTGGGTAATTATGAAATGTTAACGGCAATATTTGCCGTGTAATTTAGACATAAATGTGCCGTCAGCGCGTCACGCTTTCCGCCGCTTGAACTCGACTCTATCCCGAACCGCTAAGGACGCTCCGCGGCGTAAAGGTTGAACAGCTGTGTGCGGTTTCGGGCAGCGTTGGAAGTGGGCTGTTGTGAAGTGTGGTGTTGTTTTATGGGTATTAGTGGATTAGTAGCTTATTAATGGGTATAATTTGAATTTATTCAATATTTATACGAGAATCGCTTGTAGCCCCGACTGTCTGAGTGATCTTAAACGATCACGAAGTGTAAGGAATGCAGGGCGCGTTCAGTGCATGGATGGGTGAGCGGTTCCGTGCTTCGCAAGACACGTTAAGCAGTTGGTGCCGGATGCCGTCGATAGATGGCAGTCGTTAAGATAAGTCAGAGGCCTTTGGGCGGCTTGAAAACTTCTGACAGTAAGACCAGCCTCTAGTCTTGCAATCCTCCACCAATCCGGACTTGACCCACGTGGTGGAGTATGGCCTATACCTTTCTCAGGGAAGAGACCCGTGCTCCTATGGGTTGATGATGAAATATTTAGGGTTCCATACCTCAGAAGGAAAAAACGGGATCCCTATAGGATAACTTTGTTGCCAGGCCGTCTGCCCGTCAATTCCCTTTATCTCCGGACGGAACACCGAGGCATTGAGTTAAAATTGAAACGATAAGTCAAGTTTTTTTTCACAGCTAGTTGCTTAGGGACCATCCATAAATTACATCACATGTTAAGGGGGAGGGAGGGGGTCGACGAATTGCGACATTGTGTGACTGGGGGTGGGAGGGGGCCTAAGTTTCGTGACGTCACACTAGGGAGCCCCCTCCTTAGTGTGACCGGTCTCACAAATGTGACCAGTTGTGACAAGGACGGGGGAGGGGTCAAAAAAATCACGAAATTCCTGTGACATACTTTATGGATGGCCCCCTAGTTGGGGCTAGTTTCCGAATTGAGAATTGCATTAAGTAAATAAATACAGCTTGGCAAAAAAGTCTTCTATACTAAAGTCGCAAAAAGGGACTTTACCCCATAGAAAGTTTTGTTTTTAAATTTTTAGACTCTTATGCCAAACTATACTTTTCGAGTATCATTTTATATTTTTCGTGATATTTTATATACGTGTGTGTATTTAAATTATATTTGTAATATATAGTTAACCTAGGTTATGTAATAAGTCACTCCTATACTATATTGTTTACTGGCACTACCCCTTCCACTGTCCGCATTGTCGTGGGTTAGCTGGAAGAAAATCCTATCTAGTATTAAGCTCGCCTTTGTACAAATCTGTTTTAGTGCAATAAAGATTTTTCCATTCTATCATTCATATACTTAGATAACGTTTTGTCCCGCTCTTTTCTGTGAAATTCGGAGAGACAACACTACAAGTAACTATTACTTAGTTCTCAATTTAGAAATCGGGCCTTGAATACTTAAGTCTGTGAAAAAAAAAAATCAAACTTCTAAGTTATCTTAAAAGATATGGTCATTTATGCCGCAAAAAGCTCATATTTCAGGGGAATCTAATTTTATACAGAACTTTCACTTATTTTCGTTCTTTCTTATATTCGTATCTTTCTTTCTTATATTCGTATCTTTCTTTCTTATATTCGTATCTTTCTTTCTTATATTCGTATCTTTCTTTCTTATATTCGTATCTTTCTTTCTTATATTCGTATCTTTCTTTCTTATATTCGTATCTTTCTTTCTTATAGTCGTATCTTTCTTTCTTATATTCGTATCTTTCTTTCTTATATTCGTATCTTTCTTTCTTATATTCGTATCTTTCTTTCTTATATTCGTATCTTATATTATATTGTATGTTGCAATTACAAGTATAGGGGAAATTCTCATATAAGACATATTTGAAACAAAAAATTATCTTCCAAGTTCGGAAAAACTAAGCGACACTTTTCCTGAACTATTCCTGAAATGAAATCGATTCATTTCAATGCAAAAAAAAATACATTCCGCTCACTGAACGTCAATGGAAAATAAAAACCGCTGCCCTTGGGTCATAGTGTAGTGGAGAATAAGGCAGCAAAAAATCTCTACTCTGACCATCTTTTCTCAAGTCATATTAAACCTAAAATACTCGTAGCAGTTGCCAGTATACGATTGATAAGATTTCGTAATTGCCATCAATAACTTTAAATGCCAAAGTGAATTGCCTTACAAAAGTAAATATATGCTTTTGTAAGACAGTAGTAAGTAATAATATGTAATTATATTCTTTTTAATGCACTAACCCGTGTTAAGAACCATTTAAAAAAAAAACCATTTAGAGGCTTAAAATTCTACCCATGCCGTGACTCGAACCCGTGACCTCTGGCACGGTTTGCCAGAGGTCGCGGGTTTGAGTCTCGGCATGGGTGGAATATTCAGCCTCTAAATAGGTTTTTAAAATAACATGTAAGTACCTACAAATTGCTACGGAACCCTAGGTGGGCGAGTCTGACTCGCAACTGTCTGGTTTTTTTACAATTTGGAAATAAAATGTCAGAATTTGACAGTTACTGAATATAGGAATATTTATTTAAATTTAGAACAAACGGCAGCCCTGGTTGCGGATAGCTTATCTGGAACTTTATTTGAAGATTGTGAAACAGAGCCTTAAAACGCAAGACTAGCGTTATCATACTACCCAGGCAGGTTAATCTTCAGGTTATATTTCAATCGGGAATGTGTTTCGAACTGTCGCAAACGTGGGATCCGGTCATCAAGAAGTGTTGGAGTCGAAAAAAGTCGCATGGCTTATCGTCCGACATTGTCAGTGTAGTGTGTCGCAACCCTAATACTCGTAGTTCTTTGTGATGACTGATTGAGGGTAGTCTGAAACCTTATCAGCAGGGATGCGAACGGGTGCCAGCCGTCAGTCTTCTCGTGACCACGCACGTTAACTGTAACGTCGTTGAAAGGTCGAGGTAAAATAGCAATAATTTACTACGCGATTAAGCCCCGAAAATATTCTAATAATGTGTTCAAGTCGCGAAAGTTTAAAATATGTTATAATCTTCACTGTGTACTGAGTGTGATGGTGTGACCTCCACCATCACACTCTAACTGTGACCATGAAGACCTAAATATACTGGTTGGTTTCTCCGTATTGAGACTCAATTTTCCAATGATCCCACCTGCAATACAGCAAGCTTGAACTTTGAGATCTTCGAGGCTGGTCGTCGGTCGGCACTGCAATTTTGTAATGATCTCACCTGTAATATAGTAAGTGTGAACTTAGAGGTCTTCGACCCTGGTCGTCGGTCGGCGCGTGCGTCGCGCAATAAACTGGATTGCGCACCTGCTTACTGGAAGGGGGAGGCTACGCTCAGTTAGGGCTCCCCACAGCCTTTGTGGGGAAGTCAAACTTGGTTTCAGTAGTACACAAAAGTTTGTGGAACTGTATGGTAGTTTTAGGTTCATTGCCCCATTTTCCAATTTCACGCGCGTAAGTAATCTTGCAGCGCAAAGTCTGTTAAAAAAAACCAGTCAAGTGCGAGTTGAACTCGTATCAATTTTAAAAATATTGCGGCGTAAACATTGCCATGAGAATTTTCTAACATTTACTTCATTACAATAAAAATACAGTCTGTTAGCTTTTAGAATATACCTCGGGCCCTAGTGTAATACTACTTCCTGCTCTGTTTTTCGAAATTAAATGTCATCTGCTTCTTCTTCTTCAGGCTATATTATGTAGTCTGGACATAGCCCTCCCATAATGAGCTCCATGATGATGATTGGCCTTTTTCCATCTACGTAATGAGATGATTTATACAGCGTCCAGTGGTATCCTCACTCACACTAGATGGGTGAAGGGACCACTCCGACGCTGTAGTGCCTAGGACATGGTTTTTTTTACAGATGGAGTAGGCTTGCCCAGCACCTATACCATCCTGACAGCTTAGTCGGCCTAGCCCACAGGAAAGACTAGCCAAGCGCGCGCGCCATAGCGCCCTGTCATATTGGTTCCGATATTTCTATTACACGAATATATCTGATTCTATCCGATAGTAGCCGAGGTATATTCTAAAAGCTAACAGACTGTAGATACATAGAGAACGCTTTCTTCTCCTCTTTGGTCCCTTTACTCCGCCGTGGAGTCTGGGGCTGACACAAGGGCATTCCATTTATCTCTGTTCATGGCTAGGGATGGTAGATCCAGCCAAGTTTTTCCCTTCTCCTTCCTCTCAGAGAGGACGGATCTCTTCCGCGTCTGGGACGGTCTTCCGTGTCGTCGTGAGCCTCCGGCGGGTTTCTAGTCGAGAGCCACCTTCGGAATGTGGTGATCGGGTCTTCTAACGGTGTGTCGCAGCTAACGCTTTTTGCGTTCAATTCAATTCAATTTATTTCATCGTAAAGTATTTACATTCTGTTTGCTGAATGTCAAAGTACAATGCAACATGAAAGTGAAAGCCGCTGCCTTCGGGCCGTAATGTAGTGGAGAAAAAGGCAGCGGGGAAAAAAAACTCCACTCTGACCATCTTTTCTCAAGTTCCCTGATGTCTTGGGCTACGGGTTTTCGTTTTGGAAGAAAACACTTTGTTTATAAAAAAGTAAATTATACAGTGGCCCCAGTGAGTAGTCGTTTAATTTTTCAATGACAATCGAAGCATGACAGCTTAATGTCATCTCGCCCGCATCATTGCGGCCTTACATTAATATTCACGCACAATACACCTCCATGAAGCAATAAAAATACAAAAGTAATTCGCGATCCCGCTTGCAAATATCCAGCACCAATATTCGATATTAACCCTTGTATGTCCCACTGCTGGGGCGTGCCCCTCCTTCTCCTGGTCTCCTTCTGCATCGCAGGAACGTTAGGCCATACTCCACCACCGGGGCCAAGTCCGGGTCGGTGGAGGATTGTATGACAGTGGCGGGCCTTACCGTCAGAGGTTATCAACCCGCCCATAAGGCCTCTGACATGGCTCAACGACTGCCATTACATGACAGCCGGCACCAAAGGCTTAGCCCCAATATCGTCTGAAATAAGAAATCACAATTTTTTCAACGAAAAAATATGTAGTAGGTGTGTAGTCTCTCAAGTTCTAATTTGACATTTAGATTGGAATTGCTCAGGAATTAGTACGTCTAATTAGGCTCATGAACAGCAATGAAATAACGGCGGTGACAGCATATCGCTATAGCACCCTGGACTTACATTTTAGCGGTCCCGGGTCCGGTGCAGACATTTGTTAAATCGTATTAGCGTTCCCATTTGAATGCGGCAAAACCAAAAAGAAGGATCGCGACTTCCTTAGCTGTGTACGTGGGAAAATTTGTTTCAAAGTCTTAAAAATTAAAGTCATAGCATTTGTAATTTAAAAGCACATAGAAACTTAATGGACTTACAAAATTAAAATTTTGTAAGTCCCGTCTACATTTTAAACATGGCTTTTCAAAATTTTAAACTTTGCTTGTCAAGATTGTCACGGGCTGACTTAGCAGTAACGAGAAAAATGGCAAAACAGCGAAAAAGCCATTTCATCCCCCGCCGACCCTCACGCGTGCTCCCGCGCATCGCTTATTAATTTCATTTGTAATTACGACGAATTTTAGAGTTCCGCACCGCAACAGGATAAACGAAACCCTTGGAGGATCACCTTGTTGTCGGAAACGCGTGGTGCTATCGAAATGAAATTAAAACCACATACTCAGGTCTACATTATCTTTATGTTATTATTATATTACACTTTATTATATTATACTTTTACTTCCGTTTTCGCAAGGCACGCTAAGCCGTTGGTGCCGGCTGTCATATAATGGCAGTCGGTAAGCCATGTCAGAGGCCTTATGGGCGGCTTGATAACTTCTAAACTCGACGACTGTTGTTCAATATCCACAGTTAGAATAAACACCAACTTATAATCCTCAACTTGATTATTAGGGTGGCGTACCTCAAGAGGAAAAACGGAACAATTTACTGTCGGGCCTACCGTCTGTCCGTCGATCTGTCTGTCAAGATCCTTACAAGATACAAGATTTGCGTCAAATCTGGTAGGTACACTAACTCAACCTTAAGGTGATCCATCCATAACTTCTGACAGTAAGGCCCGCTACTGTCTTACAATCCTCCACCAACCCGGACTTGGCCCCTTGGTGGAGTATGTCCTAACCTTCCTGCAATGCAGCAAGAGACCCGTTCCCCAGCAGTGGGGACATACAAGCGTTGGTAACGATTATACTTTATTATTACACACGAAACATTAAATAGGATATGTTACATTCAGTATACAACGAGAAGGTCCATTATAAAGGTGTTACGGTTTTGATGGCAGAGTTTACTACGAATCGAATTGATTGCCAGACCTGTATATTATATATTAGAATTAAATTATGCTTACAATTGCTAGTTTTAATCTAGTGTTAATGAAGTTCATTTAGTTTTATTTCACTTCAGTTCTGTGTATTTTTCCTACGAAATTTGTACGGAACCGCCGGTGCGCGAGTCCGTCTCGCACTTGGCCGCATTATTTTTTATTATCCCCTCGCCGATCGGAGCGACGTGAAAAGATGGGTTACTGCATTCAAACTCTCCCCCTTTCGTGTCGTGTACTCGTATATGGTCTTTTTAAATCTCCTTTTTTATAGTACGGTCGTTCAACTTGTTGCCTCATTGTTTGGGTGGCTCGTATTGGATAGTGCTTGGGGTTGAGACCCCCTTTGGAGTTTGCGATGAGCGCTGCTTTTGATTCGCGCAGTAGCCTTACCATTTGACTACGTCTTCTTTTTAGCTCTGCGGTAGTCAAATGGTAAAACTGCTGACCATTTGACTACGGTAGAGCCAAAAAGAAGGGCTTTATGACTTCTTTAGAGGTTTATGTCCGAATCTTCTAAAATTACTACCCACAATACGTCATTGTACTCGCCATGACCACGGCAACTGCAACGCTGCCGAAACGTCGGGAATCAAGGTAAATGAAATGAATCGGTTTTATTCAAAGTAGCACAGAAACTGCGGCTTAATGAACGTTACAATTCAAACTAGGTGTCCATTTCAAAGTCTAGATCATTTTGGAGAAAAAATGGACAAAAAAGACTCCAAATTTAGTCTTTTCAAAGTCCTTAATAAACATAGTTTACATAATTATTATAAAACATAGAACTCAAACATTGTCGTCGTCGTCGTCGTCAGGATATACTAGTCCACTGCTGGACATAGCCCTCCCCTAAAGAGCGCCACGTTGTGCTATCATAGGGGGTAATGCCCATGCAGTATGGGCATTACCCCCTGCAGTACAATTCCACCGAACTGCGATCCCCAACCCGCATGCCCAGCGTGGGGATTATGGGCATTACCCCCTATGATACATTGTACTGGCTTTAAATTGTACAAAGGTAATTACGTTTTATCTAATAAATAATCGCGATTAAACCCGTTTAATATATAACTATGCTTGTTTCATTGCGAATGTTTGTTTCATTACATTTTACTACGGTAGAGCCAAACCGAGGGACTTCATGACTTCTTTAGCAGCCACCGGACGCTGTTTAAATCAAACGCGTGTGTCAAATCAAATCAGAAATTTGTACCAAAAGTGCTACTATAGCATAAAGGATTATTTAGATAACAATGATGTCTGGAATTGAAGCCAGTACAATGCATGAGTTGTATGTTTTAAAATAATTATGTAAAGTCTGTTAATTAAGGACTTTGAAAAGACTAAGTTTGGAGTTTTTTTTTTATCCACTTTTTCTCCAAAATGATATAGATTTTGAAATGGACAGCTAGTTTGTTAGCTGCGTGGTGTCGGCCTAGTGAATAGCACCAATCCAATTCTTCCCGCGGGTGTCGTAAAAGGCGACTAAGGTATACAAACCGGGGGGTGGGCAGCAGCGCCCCCTGCTGTACAATTCCACCGAACTGCGATCCCCAACCCGCATGCTCAGCGTGGAGATTATGGGCATTACCCCCTATGATAGCACAACGTGGCGCTTTTTTAGAGGAGGTCTTGTCCAGCAGTGGACTAGTATAGCCTGACGACGACGTGGACGACCTAGTTTGAATTGTAACGTTCATTAGGCCGCAGCTTCTGCGCTACTTTGAATAAAGCCTTTTCATTTCATTTCAACGGTTTTGGTTGTGGAGTACGGTACCCTATAAATGGTGATGCGTTTTGATTTTCGAACCTTTTCTCTCGCGTCCTTGTCCCGGTGCATGTGAAGGGTGGATTGAATACTCGGATATTGGGTGGATTAAATGAGTAGTTTTTTTTTCCACTCAGACATATAATTTCAATGTGAATGCGACTGGTGGGGTTTGTTGGTAGTCGTGTGTCAGACGTAGGCACTTTGGGTTTACAATTGTTTGGTGCTCTGTGGATGGGAAAAGCTGATTTGTTGCTGAAAATATTTATGTTCCGCGATTGTAAGATAAGAATAACGAAATAACAAAAGGTTTTTAAAATAATGATAAATTGATATTGAAATTGCTTTTTACTGCTTCTCCGACTCTCTAAGGTTTGCTGGAAGAAATCTCTTTCAGAGATAAGCTCGCCTTTGTACATGTTATTTCTTATGTAATGTCCTGTTAAATGTTTGTATGAAATAAAGTATAATAATAATAATAATCAAATTGAAAAATGGTTTAATTATCGCAAAAAAATACATAAACTACTTAAAATAGACTAAATAATTTATTTATACTTTTTGTACCGGATATACACACACACACACACACACACGCAACACACACAAACAGTTTTATAAAACCATAAACATAAAAATATTGCAGTAAAACAATACATGGTAAAAATTTGGCGTTCATTACCAAGAGGGTAAAATGAAAGCGGTTAACCTGTCCGGTTAAAAAAAAACCATGTTAGCTCTGCTGATATCTCTCTTCTAACTAATGTCCGCCACGGACTATTTTAGACATCGGTTTTGGAGTGATTTAAGGGATTTGGTTTTAAAATTAAATGAAAAGGTTTTATTAAAAGTAGCGCAGAAATTGCGGCTTAAGAACAGTTCATAATCTAGATCATTTTGGAGTAAAAATGGACAAAAACACTCCAAACTTTTCCAAGTCTTTTATTAACAGAGTTTACGTAATAAATATAATAGGTATATATATGTTTTTTTTATAAATAATAGGGTAACTCGTTTCGGATTGTTACAGAAATTGTAAATTTTACTACCAACCCTTAGTATGTAGGTCAATAACATCTCCAAAGCTGTGTGTGTTAAACAGGGTAAAATAATTCACCCACATCGGGCACCTTAGGAGGACCGAACTCAGTAAGGGCGAAGTATCCCGAACGGTTCCGAGGGCTGCCGAAGGCGCTCGGGAACATCTGTCGTCTTCGGCGATCGGCGCACGCGACTGGTCTGCCTGTGTGCGTCGCTGTACAGTCGCGGCAAAATGTCTTCGGCTGCGTAAAAAGTGTTTTGATCCTTAATGACAGAATTCAATGCAAATGATGTGTGATTTCGTTTTGATTTATTTATTAATCGATTTTTTATTATATATTTCAAGTGTCAGAAGTAAATAAATGAAATATGAATAAGATATAATTATTAACATAGTTTTTAAACAATTGTTTTACTAACACCTGAGTTGTCTGAAAATAAATTGATTGATTGCTGAGCGTGTTTTCTGAACTTCCAAAATTAACTATGAAGTACTTGTTAGAATTTAGAATCTTAGTTTTATGTTGTTTATCGTATGACGACGCTTACTGTGAATGTATTTTGTAATGAGTATTTTCAAATCATCTTAAATCACTAAAATCACATCATAACATACCCTCACGCCTGTGTCCCAGAGGTACCCCTCTGGGACACAGGCAGAGACCAGAGACTGCCACTTGCCACGTTCCTTACAGATCACCTTCGCTTCATCAACGTTCTTAGTTTGTTTCTTGCCCGCATCACTAAAATCAATCTTCTCAATATAAAAAAAATCTTAAATCTAAAATGAGGTGTAGAATTATAAAACTATGCCCTTCGCCTTAGTAAAATTATGTAACTTAACGTATACATCTGTGTGCGAAAGCAGAATGTTTACTTAGCCCTGCCGTACAGATATGTGGCGCGGTCAAAGGGGCTGAATTATGAAACTATGCCCTTCGCCTTAGTAATTAATAATTTAATTATTTAGTAATTTAATTTTGATTTACTAAAATAAATAAGCGTCCACTATGTCAAGCTACTTAAAAAAGAACTAGCTAGTAATATTTTTATATGGCCCTCACAGGACAGGTTTGACCTAGTGTGAGGGTCACCAATAATCTATTGTCCACACTGATTGTCTAGATATTGCATTGTCTTGCTAGATAATAAGGATGAAATGTATTTTCTATGTAGAAATAATGAACCATTTGTATTTGTATTAGTAAAATTATCTAACTTAACGTATGCATCTGTGTGCGAAAGCAGAATGTTTACTTAGCCCTGCCGTACAGATATGTGGCGTAATATGTATCATATATATCATATATATCATATATCATATCTTTAAGTTATAATTTAAGCTTCAACTGTTACTATGTTTGGAAATAAACTATTTCATTTCATTTCATTTCATATGTAGTGGATTCCGCATTTCAGGGGATATGAGATGCGCGACAGTGATATTGAGCCTTCTAATTTTCCGACTAAGTCTAGTAAAAATTTTTGCACACAGATATTATAATAATAATATTGGCCTTTTGCATCAACTTAATGAGATGATTTATACAGCGTCCAGTAGTATCTTCACTCACACTAGATGGGCGAAGGAACCACTCCGACGGTGTAGTGCCTGGGACATGGTTTATAGGTGGTGCAAGCTTGCCCAGCACCTATACCATCCTGACAGCTTAGTCGGCCTAGCCCACAGGAAAGACTAGTCAATGCGTGCGAAACCAACCAAGCCGCGGACGATGTTTTCCATCACCGTTAGCGTGTGGTATTGCGACTACAAATTCGCAAATGTACGTAACTTTGAAATTAAACAAAGTCATATAGATATATAGCTGAAAAATTACATAATCAAGCCGCTGCACTCTGAAAGATCCAGCGTTTCTTCCCCGACCGTACCCGATACAGGTGGTGTCCGGTTGAAGGGGTAAGGGTAGATATTCCCGATAAAGTTGTGTCCTGTATCCACTGTTTACTATACGACGGGGTGCCCTCTGATAACTGAAGGCTAAACGAAGGGTGGGGCATCGGAAATCTTGCACGGATCGCTTAGTCAGTGATTTGTGGCAATAGTGGTTCTTGTGGGGTACGCGTAGCGCTCGTGGCCTAGTCGAACCGAGTGATTGGAAACAATCACTTGAGTTGTGCAACAACAGGCGCGGCCAGGTGCAGGATGAGTGGCATTTCTTCTGGGCTTCGCAAGGCGCGCTAAGCCGTTGGTGCCGGCTGTCATTTAATGGTAGTCGTTAAGTCATGTCAGAGGCCTTGTGGGCGGGTTGATAACTTCTGACAGTAAGGCCCGCCAGTGTCTTACAATCCTCCACCAACCTGGACTTGCCCCCCGTGGTGAATATGGCCTAACCTTCCTGCGATGCAGTAAGAGACCCGTGCCCCAGCAGTGGGGACATACAAGAGTTTATAGTTACGCGGTGAATAAGAAAGATATTATTATTATTAATACGTTTATTGCACATAGGTAATAAAAATACAATGGCAATGTGGCGGACTTAATGCTATAAGCATTTTCTACCAGCCAACCACAGGTGGTGCAAGAAATTAAATGGTAAGCATTCAAAACAAACGGAAGAAGAAATACTCAATAAGTACATATAATATATAAAAAGACATAAAATATATATTTAAAAATATATATATTGAATAAGATAATAAACTAACTCCACAGCATATTTTATTAAAATAGCTCCAGCCGTTTTGACATGAAGAAGTTACCAACATACACTCACAAACTTTCGCCTTTGTAATATTAGTGCGATGTGATATACTGTAAATATTTTTTGTACCAAAAGAGGTACAATAAAAAAACTTTATTTTAAAAACCTATTTAGCCTCTAAATAGGTTTTTAAATTTGATCCTTAGCACGTGCATTGAAAATAAAATTAGTATAATCATGTGGGTACAGTGATATCGTTCCAATGTTAAACCTAACTGCAAAGTAGGTAGTCGGGGCTGTAAGTGATGCAATTTGCTTAAGTCAGATGTCGCTGCCTGTACGTAATACAGAGATTATTGTAAAGAGGTTCGAAATTTCACTGATGCCGTGAGTCGCCCATTGGCTCAATTGGTAGAGCACTGGTACGGATAGCCAGAGGTTGCGGGTTCGAATCCCGGCATGGGTGAAATTTTTAGCCTCTAAATAGGTTTTTAAATTTGTTCCTTAGCACGGGTTAGTGCATTAAAAATAAAAATAGTATAAACTTTATTGTATTTTTAGCTCTTTTGGTCTTTCATACGACCAATAGGAGGGACTGGGTTATAGTTTACATGTGTATTGTCCAGCTAAAATTTGAATAACCGTTGAGGTCACCTTGGCCATCCAATGTCACCAAAACTTCCTAAGTTCTTGTAGAACATATCGACTTGTAGAGGCAATAGAGATCCGCAGGCATCCAAATTTTAATAGAGATTGTGGTCGGAACATACCGGTAGCATGGGAACCAGTGCTTAAGTGCATAAGACTCCCTTGCTAGAAGTGTGACTGTAGAGTTAAAAATCAATTAATAATCAGTATTTTTAAGTTCATGTATAATAATTAGTTTATAAATTAAATTTTAACTTCAATTACTAATAATCAATATTTTTGACTTTATATAAAAAATAATTTGTTTGCCTATTTTGGAACGTAACTTCATAATTAACTTTTGTAATTTAGTAGTAAACTAACCGTTATTTCTTTCTAATAGCCGCCCGTCACCTCAGTCATCCGGGACCACGGCACCTGAAAAAGTGCCGAAACGTCGGAAAATTGTAAAAATGTAATAAACGAGCGTAAATCCGTATAAAAACAGTTTTAATTATGTCTAGTGAAAGAAGAAAGAAGAAGAAAAACATTTATTTAACGCCACATAGACATACAAAATTTGACAGAAAAGGAAAGTACAGAAGAGCAGGAGTAAAACAAAAGCAAAAGAAAAGACGAACTACAGATGAAAGAAATAAACATAAATTCCAACGATACACAGTATGTCGATGCAGCGGAAAAAAGGCCTCATGCTCAGTATAAGCCGAGGGTTTGCACCCACAACACTGATTTTCAGCAAGGGCCTTATCTGGTGACTCACGGAGCATCAAAACGGAACAAACACGCACTCACACTCTCATATGCAGCCATACTTTCACGCATACAAGCACACTCAGTGGTCGTGTTAACCTTAGAAAATACTATATCGACTGGGTTTTCTATGTAGCCTAAAATAGCATCAATAAAATGGATTTCAAGATTCTCTAAACGCGATTTTTTATTATCTGAAACTGTTCTCACCATCCGTGACTGAAGTGGTGAGTGCGTCTGTTACCTTTAACAATATACCTCGGCTACTATCGGGTAGAATCGGATATGTTCGTTTTTACATAAATTTTCAAAATAGTGAAGAAAAGTTTTATACAGACTGGGAACTAGTATTACACTCGTGTGCTTTCGGCGAATACTGAAGTACTCTAGAGCCCGAGGTATATTCTAAAAGCTAACAGACTGCATTTCGTAGACCGAGGCAATGTCACATTGAACTTCCGAAGACTCCGCAGCGACCAGCAGAGGGCAAGTGTATTCTTCGATAGAAGCGTAGAATTGTAATTATACGTCTGCGAATCGCGTGTCAACTTTCCAAGAACGTCTTATAGGCCTAGGGCAGTGATGGCCAACCAGTGGCGCTCACGCCATTGGTGGGATGCGACGCAACGTAAAAACTCGAGCACGCGCCATCTACTTTCGGAGATTATCCAAACTCTGAGTGTCCTGAAGTGTTCGACCCATACCTACTCTCTGGCTCTGAGAGAGTTTGTGCACTGCAGTGGCACGCATATAGGCTAAAAACAAATTAAAAAGTAGATGTTTTTTATTTCTGTGTGAAATGAAATGTTAATCGAAATAAAGAGACTATAGGCGATTTGAGTAATAAATATTTAGCCAGTACCTAAATAGTACGTGAGGAACGCGAGATTTAAATCCGGTCTCTCCGGTTTAGGGCCTGAAAAGCTGCTAATTCTGGCTAAATTTCTTCAATCTAAATTCGCAGGTCATGGCCACGTTTTAACATTTGAAGGGTTTGGGTGTTATTTTAGATCTACACTGCTAATCCTGGTGTGTATGCTATTGTTTGTTACCTGTTTTATTCACTCATCATAAAGCAAGGTTCGCAATCCCTGGCCTAAGAAAAATGACTTTTACCTTATGAAGAATTTTCTTCACATTCTTCACAAACAATTACACATTATACACATTATAAAGCTACAAAAGATTGCCAAAAAAATCTACAATGTGATTACTGAAGTCGGTAAAACATGAGGAGATGCAATCTGCGCATAGCTGTGGCACTTATGATGGGCCACTGCCCACTGAATAAACACTTCCAGACCATGGGACTGACTGACAGCCCGTTGTGCCGAGGATGCCTCAAGGAAGATCAAACACCCGCCCACGTGACTATCCAGTGTGAAGGCGTGGACAGCCACCATCGGAAAGCTGGGATCCCTTCGGGAGGCCAGCAGTAACATTGGTGCACTGCTGGCTTTCTGGAAAGAAATTGGATGGCTGGAGTGATCTCACAGCCCTGCTACTTACAATATCCCAACTATGAGGCTGAGTGCGGAAACCACAGGACAAACTAACTAAGGCCTCTTACGTGGCTTAACGACTACCATTACATGACAGCCAGCACCAATGGCTTAACGTGCCACGCGAAACACGGAAAAAGCGCTCGGAAAAATGTCACTAACAGTAGTCACGGGATAGTCACCCATCCAGCGTCTGACCGCGCCTGTTGTTGTTTAACCCTAGTGATTGATTCCAAACACTCGGTTCCACTAAGCCAATATTGTATAGAATCAGGCGTTACTTTGCGAAAATCCATAATAGCATTAAAAAGTTAAAATTACTTTGCTAAATTCCGCCAAAAATCCCAAAAGCACCATGCGGTTAGCTAATGCACCGCCCTCCCTCCCACTTTTTGCCCACGAGGCATCCTCAGGCTCCCAAATGCAAGCCTGAAGATGCCTCGTGTTAGAGGTGAAACGCGTCGCGTGTTTTCTCACACAAGTAGGGCGGTGCATTAGCTAACCGCATGGTACTTGTGGGATTTTTGGCGGAATAAGCAAAGTAATTTTAACTTTTTAATGCCCTTAAATATATACAGTCTGTTAACTTTTACTATACCTCGGCTACTATCGGATAGAATCGGATATATTGCAATAAGGTAAGGTATTTTGTATTGTAACTTTACGTAACTTTTCAAAATCGTGAAGAAAAGTTTTATCAAGAAAGTTTTACAGAGCAGGAAGTAGTATTACACTCGTGTGCTTTCGGCGAAAACCGAAGCCTACTCTAGAGCCCGAGGTACATTCTGAAAGCTAACAGGCTGTAACTAACATTTTTGCAGTGCAGAAAATATGCTTTGGAACCGTTGCTTTTGCCAATAGAGCGCGGGTTTGTATCCAAGTTGCCTCGTAGTCGTAACATTGCCGTGAAACTTTCAGCCGCAGAGGCCTGGCTCAGACCTTCGGCATGCCTTTTTAAATAAGTAATGCGGCTGATTGATTCAGTCATCCAGCGGTGCAATGCGGCGTCTTATAAATAAGTCCACGGCAAATCGTCGCGGGTAATTGTTCCGTGAATATTTTATCGGCCAGCTCAGGCCTAGCGCTGCGGCAGGGCAGTGCATTAGCAGGCGTATGGACGATGGACGAATAGATCTTCTCCTACCGTAATGAGTTTCTAGGCGTCCTCAGTTAAACCAGATAACTCCGATTTAAGCGATTTATCATCATCATCTCATTTTGTCCCCACCGAGGGGCACGGTTCTCTTCCCTGAGGAAGGTATAGGCCATACTCCACGATGCCGCTGGACGCTGTATAAATCATCTCTTTACGTACATGATCTTATACGATCACGAAGGTTAAGCTAAACAGGGCGCGGCCAGTGCATAGATGGGTGATCGTCTATGACTAACGCTAGTAGCATTTTTCCGTTAGGTTTCGTGCTCCGCAAGGCACGTTGAGCAGCCGCTGCCGGCTGCCGTCGATAGATGTTAGTCGTTAAGCCAAGCCTTGGGGCGGCCTGAAAACTTCTGTCAGTAAGACCAGCCACTAGTCTTACAGTCCTCCACCAACCCGGACTTGGCCCTCGTGGTGGAGTATGGCCTAACCTCCCTGCATGCAGGAAGAGACCCGTGCCCCAGCAGTGGGGACATACAAGGGTTGATAACGATAACGAAGGTTTATATTCTAAAGTTATTTTCCTGGTGTACAATGAACAATGGATAGATTGAGAACCCTTTATTGCACAACCATAAAAAAAGAATAGAACCATGATAGATTATACCTATTTGGAATATTCTTAAATAATCTTTCTTTTACCGCTGCCTTTCTCCACTGTACTACGGCCCGAAAGCAGCAGTGGGTCAATCTTCATTGCACATTGACATTGAAACAGATATTATTATAGAATAGTCTTTATTGCATGTAGGTACACCAGTAGACTTAAAAAATAACTAAACAGTGAAGGCCTGCGCAGACGAGGGACTATCCCCCGAGTACTATTTTGAACATTGGAAATTTGCGTTTCTATCGTCCACATTTTCCCTGACTAGTCGTATTTGAAGTTGGCTTACTGTGTGTCCATTGCGTGAACCGTATAATTTGTATTGATATGTTTCGACCACCTCCATCGTATCGTGACGTGGCTTGCTTATACTGGCCGACCGGTGGTCTACTCACAACAAGTCGCTGAAAAGGGGTCTCTACACGTAAATACTCGTATTAAAGGGGGCAAAACATATGATTACCGTTGAGGAAAAATATTCGGGCGTTTTAATGTCTCAAGCGACTAAATATAGTTTTGTAGGCGTGTGCGGCTTAGAATGAGGATCGGCTTAGAAACCCGCTGGTCTTTTTTCTTAGGCATTGAATAAATAAATAAAAAATAAATATTCATGGACATATTACACAGATCTCATTAGCCCAATGCAAAGTACAATTGAATGACTTGTTTTACAGGTGCTAACTCGACGATAAATTTAAAACAGTAAATACATAGATAACATCCAATACCCGAGACAAATGCGCCGGCCTTATGGGCAGCTTGATTACTTGTAAGGACCGCCACTGTCTTACAATCCTCCACCAACCCGGACTTAGCCCCCGTGGTGGAGTATTGCCTAACCTTCCTGCGATGCAGGAAGAGATCCGTGCCCCAGCAGTGGGGACATACAAGGGTTGATAACGAACGAACGAACCCGAGACTAACTAGAAAAGCTCATTTCCTAGTTTGACCGGCTGGGGATCGCACCCGAGACCTTCGGTTTTACAGTCAGCGTGCCAAACCGCTGCGGTTTCATATTTCATCAGCCAAATTAGACATGGTACTCATCCATGTCTGATTTGTCTGATGGAACATAATCGTTAGGTACATACGGCCTCGGTGGCGCAGCGGTTTGGCACGCTGACTGTAAAACCAAAGGTCTCGCGTGCGATCACCAGCCAGTCAAACTAGGAAACTAGGAATGGATGAGTACCATGTCTGAACTTAGATAAGTTACGAGTATCTTTTATTAGCTTTACGAAATCTTAAATTGATAGCCTCGGCCTCGGTGGCGCAGCGGTTTGGCATGCTGACTGTCAAACCTGATGCCTCGGGTTCGATCCCCGGCCGGGTTAAACTAGGAAACGAACTGTTCCAGTTTGTCTCGGCTCCTGGATGTTATCTATGTATTTATTGTATTAAAGCTATCGTCGAGTTAGCACCTATAACACAAGTCATTTAGTTATACCTTAGTGTAGGGCTAACGAGATCTGTGTAATATGTCCATGAATATTTATTTCTTTATTTACTTAATTATTTTTTTAATTATATCTTCTTTAATTATTTGATTAATTCATTCATTCATTTACTATCCGATGTTCTATCGTCTGCGCCTAGGTGTACCCAACTGCCTACCTGGAGGCTACACCAACTACAATCGCACGCTTGAACGCAATTTGCAATAAACTGGGTCACACGAGCGGGGAAGCGCTTATAAACCAATCGTTAAAGGAAAAATAGATTTTGCACAAGTCCGGCCTGATTACAGGGTGGCCGGCTAAACCACAGGTTACGCGACCTATTAACTCATCATGGGCGAGCCGGGGTGACTTACAGAGAGCTGGGTACCCGGCACGCTATAATGAAGTGAATTGAGCCCACCACGAAGAGCTTAGTGATTAGCTCTTAGGTCTAATGCGGGCGGTTTGGGAACGTTACCAGGCGTGACGTTTCCGTTAGCGTCTTTCCTCTTCTTCAAAGACACGCAATAACAGTACCGAGATTTTACGTTTCTTCTTCTTCAGGCTATATTAGTCCACTGCTGGACATAGCCCTCCCCTAATGAGCGCCATAGCGCAAGGTTGTGCCATCATTGGGGGGTAATGCCCATAATCCCCACGATGGGCATCCGGGTTGGTGATCGCAGTTTGGTGGAATTGTACTGCAGGGGGCGCTGCTGCCCACCCCCCGGTTTGTGTACCTTAGTCGCCTTTTGCGACACCCGCGGGAAGAATTTGGGTTGGTGCTATGCTCTAGGCCGACACCACACAGCAGATTTTACATTTAAAGTTATGTATTAAACGATATATTGATTTTGTCTAATGACAGCGCCATCTTTTGCATGTCATTGTAATTAAATCGTCTACCGCCATCTGTATATTCATAATTGTACTAGGGTAACCAAGGCAACGAAATATGGTTGATTCGGAATAAAATTACCAACGAAAAAACCTCTCGTCTTTGTATGTGCTCCACTAAATCTTCCATATAGTATCTCGGTGCTCCTGCAACACATGCTGAGTCGGGGCCATTTTAGGGGCTCAATACTTTAAATCCTGTCTTCAAAATGAAATCAGGACATAAATGTGTAACTATTTTCTTTTGTTTTTTGTGTTCGCCAAATATTTGAGAATATGTCTATCTGTGATATGTTATGTTTTATGTTATTTGTTCGTACATTGTGTTTTTAGTATTGTGTCGTTAAATAAATTTTTTATCTATCTATCCACATCGGCCCTGCATCCAGGGACTATCATATTTGAATCATCATTCACCCCTTTCGATTGCTCTGTTTTATTAATATCCTATTAAGTCATAGCACACAATGGGTTAAGTAAGGGTTAACCTAGTTAGCAAACAAAACTAATATAACTCAAGTTGGAGTTTCAAGTTAACTTTTGTACTTTTTCATTCCAGGTAAGTTGCTGTTTCAAACTTCTCCAATTGCCGATCAGCTTTCGTGAGTAGTATTGATTTAAGTGAATTGATACAGAATTCATGAGTGAAACGCCATAATTGACAGTTTGTCAATAGAGTTAGAAGGAACTTAGTGATCATCGTGCATAAATATGAAAACACAGATATACGACGTCACTATTCAAAGCATTTCATAACGACTCGATCCTTTATAGATATATATGTGTTACAGTCAAAACTCTTAAACGGTCAAAACTACTTTTGACTGCTAAAATCAGTCAAAAGTACTTTTATACTATTTTTATTTTTAATGCACTAACCCGTGCTAAGGACAATCTTAAAAACCTATTTAGAGGCTAAAAGTTCCACCCATGCCGGGACTCGAACCCGCGACCTCTGGCTATCCGTGCCAGCTCTCTATCCAACTGAGCTAATGGCGACTCACCGGCATCAGTGAAATTTCGAACCTCTTTACACTATTCTCTGTATTACAGCGGTATCATTCCGATGTAAAAACCTAACTAACTGCAAAGTAGGTAGTCGGGGCTGTAAGTGATGCAATCTACTTCAGCCAGATGTCGCTGCCTGTACGTAATACAGAGAATAGTGTAAAGAGGTTCGAAATTTCACTGATGCCGGTGAGTCGCCCATTAGCTCAGTTGGATAGAGCGCTGGCACGGATAGCCAGAGGTCGCGGGTTCGAGTCCCGGCATGGGTGGAACTTTTAGCCTCTAAATAGGGTTTTTAAAAAGTACTTTTGTCCAAAGCTTCTGGTCAGTAACATTTGAAATACCAAATGGTAAAAACACTCAATCTGCGACCTCAAAAATATAGGTGCGACGAAGAGCGTAGCGTAGCGGAGCGAACAAGCGTGTTAGGTTGAACATGTAAGGCCGAAAATTCACTCGACAATTGGTCATTTTGATACAATGGACAATTTAATATATTTTGTAATTTCGATAATATGGACCAAGGACCCCGAAATGTTGAATACATATTAGAATATTACTTTAGAATTACTTTTTTAGAATTTTGATGTTAGCAGTCAAAACTAGTTTTGACGGCTTAAGAATTTTGAACATAACATATACCTATGCTTTAACGGGTCTAATCCCGATTATTTATTTAGGTAAAGTAATGAATAATTTGACGACCTCGGTGGCGCAGCGGTTTGGCACGCTAACTATAAAACCGAAGGTCTCGGGTTCGATCCCCGGCCAGGTCAATCTAGGAAGCGAACTTTTCTAGTTTGTCTCGGGTCTTGGACGTTATCTATGTATTTATTGTATTAAATCTATCGTCGAGTTAGCACCTATAACACAAGTCATTTAGTTGTACTTAGTATAGGGCTAACGAGATCTGTGTAGTATGTCCATGAATATATATTTATTTATCTGAGTAATACTCGTTAATATATAACTACTCAGAGCACTTGTGGACGGCGCAAATGAATTAAGATTACTACGAGTAAACTATGTATAACTTTTTTTTTCGATGACACGTATTGTTTATTTTTGTGAGTGGGAGATAAATTATAATAATAATGATATGAATAAACCTATAATTTAGCTAAACATGTTAATAAAACCAACCTAACCTATATTATTAACCATAAGATTTATAGAATTTCTCAATGATTCGCGATACTACCCGAGACCACGGCAACTGTAACGCTGCCGAAACGTCAGGGAAATAAGGTAATTAAGTTTCATCTAATAAATAATCGCGATTAGACCTGTCTAATAGATAACTATGTATAAGATTTACATTTAGTGGAGTCCCATATCGAAAATATTATCGTTTCAGGTGAAAGTCTGAAAATGTGTACACGGTTTTACTCAACCACGCTTAAGCTGCTGTAGGGAGTTGTGTGAAAGAGAGGTACGAAAAAAATACACTTGAAAATGTTGAAGAAAGGTAAAAAAAGCCATAACAAAAAAGGACGTCTCAGGCGGACATACTTCTGCCAAATAGGGGATATGTTAGCAAAAGGGAAGATAAAAAGTACCCGGAACCGTATTGTGGAACGCCCTCCGACCAGGTGACGATCTGAGATGCTGGATGCGGCAAGCTGAAGACAGGCCGCTATGGCGCTCATTAGGGGAGGGCTATGTCCAGCAGTGGACTAATATAGCCTGAAAAAGAAGACCCGTCGTCATGCGTGGATGCAACGGATTATGAACGTTGATGAAGCGAAGGTGATCTGTCAGGATCGTGGCAAGTGGCAGTACCCAGTCTCTGCCTGTCCCTCTGAGATACAGGCGTGAGGTTATCAAGGCTGTCACGTAGTGGCAGTCGTTAAGCCATGTGAGAGTCTTTATGGGCGGTTTGACAACGTTTGACAATAAGGCCCGCCACTGTCTTTATAATCCTCCACCAACCCGGACTTGGCCCCCGTGGTGGAGTATGGCATAACCTTCCTGCGATGCAGGAAGAGACCAGTGCCCTAGCAGAGGGTCATACAATGGTTGATATCGAATCTATCTATTCTATTCTACATCTCTACATCTCCACAACTATACGCCGGCCCACCATAAACGTGTCTGCAACAGAGCTCCGCGTCTTGTGCCTTAATTTATGTAACTGCTAGTACTGTGAGCGTAGGCGTTAACGCGGCCGGCAGTTCCTGACTTCCGAGTCCCCGGCACGCACCCTTACTCTGCTCCAGACAGTGGGCTGTGAAATTTTCGGTCATTTTTGTAGCTTATTCGAAATTTTGAAATGAAATATGAAAGTAATTTTTCATAATATGATTTTTTTCATACACAATTATGTGTATCAAAATAAGTGTTTCATTTAAAGAATACTTTACTTCCTTACTTTATTGCACACATAAAAATGATACAGAAAACACGAAATATCCAAAATAAAAAGTGTACATGGCGAGCTTATTTCAATAGAAATCTCTTCCGGCCAACCCTAGATCTGGTGATACGGACATTGAGGGGGAAAGTGTACAATAATAATTGTGATACTCGCATTAGACTAGACAGACGGTAAGAAGTGAAACATAACTAGATTCTCAGAAAGTTCTATGCGCTCCGCACTTTTTACGACACGTTTTCTGTGAAAAGATAGGCTTCCCGGTACCGAAGTTAGGGGATAGTTGAAAGGAACTGAATTCTCACTTCATTAGCAAATAAGTCGTATACGACTCTAGGGCTTATGACTTGGAATTCTACATAAAAAGTCGAGCGACAGCCAAGATCTGTGACATCTGTGTTTTCAGAAGCCATGCTCCATTGAATTCGAATGAGAAATTAAATGTCTATTGACTCTGTCGAGTGGTCTTATCTCATTTTTATGCGACAAATGTCCAAGCCTTCGAATAGTTTGCGACTACGCTTTCAATTCGCATCGGCGAGAATCGGCCCCCTGGGAGCTAATTCTTACTTCATTAGCAAATAAGTCGTATACGACTCTAGGGCTTATGACTTGGAATTCTACGTAAAAGTCAAGCGACAGCCATAAACTGTATTCTGAACGCCATGCTACATTGAATTCGAATGAGAAAATAAATGTCTTATAGTTATGACTCTATGCGCTAGTCCCACTGTTGGTACATTTAAGAAGCTGTTGAAAGAGCATTATCTATCTCTGTCATAATATTGAGCTATTTATGTATTTATTTATAGTTTATGTAGTTTATTTATTTCTTTCATAGTTAGGTAGGCTATTCAATATTTATGTAGTATATTTTGTACACGTATATAAACCCGTATTTTACTGCTTCTCCGACTCTCTAATGTTTGCTAGGAGAAATCTCTTTCAGAGATAAGCTCGCCTTTGTACATGTTATTTCTTATGTAATGTCTTATTAAATGTTTCGTGTGCCATAAAGTATAATACAGTCTATTTATTCTTACTTGTCCAATTTAGTAAACAAGATTCTAACCTTAAAATTGACATTAGATGTCTAAACTAGACATTTTCTCGCAAATTCATGAACTATCATCAACTATGTTTATAAAATTAGCAGCGTGTTATCTAAAAGAGTGTTCCAGGTTACTTCATTTATGAAAATTTGGCAGTTTTGGACTAAAAAGTTACAGTTTAAGGGTAGAATCTTGTTTACTAAATTGGACAAGTAAGAATAAATAGATTATTACAATCTATTTATTCTTAATAATGACTCTGTTAAGAATGTCTAAGCCTTCGAATATGCTTTATGCGTCTACGCTTTCAGTTCGCATGGGCCAGAATAGGCTCCCTGGTCGGAAACTGTTTCAGTCCCTGGAACTTTTTGAAGGTACTCGATTTCTTTTAACATTGTCTCTTCCTAAGAAAGTAAGGCTTCATGAGAGTCGGCAGAGGAAACCAAAGCGATGCGCATTCAAATCTAAGCGTGTGACACCGAGGGGTCCTTATACTAAACACACGTTTTAGCATAAGGGCGTCCTTAATGCAAGACGCATTCTCTACCAGCAAACCTCACCTTAGAATACGAAACAAACTCGTGTAAATGTACGAGGGCGTCCTTAATACAAGAAGCATTATCTTCCAGCAAACCTTACCATTCTCCTCCAGCAAACCTTACCTTTAGAATACGTTACAATTTCGAGTAAATGTACAAGGGCGTCTTTAATACAAAAAGCATTCTCTTCCAGCAAACCTTACCTTTAGAATACGTAACAATTTCGAGTAAATGTACAAGAGCATCCTTATTGCAAGAAGCATTCTCTTCCAGCAAACCTTACCTTTAGAATACGTTACAATTTCGAGTAAATGTACAAGAGCGTCCTTATTGCAAGAAGCATTATCTTCCAGCAAACCTTACCTTTAGAATACGTTACAATTTCGAGTAAAAATACAAGGGCGCCTTTAATGCAACAAGACTTCTCTTCCAGCAAGCATCACCTTAGAATACGAAACAAATTCGAGTAAATGTACGAGGGCGTCCTTAATGCAAGAGCATTCTGTTCCAGCAAACCTCCCCTTAGAATACGAAACAAACTCGAGTAAATGCACAGGGGCGCCCTTAATACAAGAAGCATTCTCTTCCAGCAAACCTCCCCTTAGAATACGAAACAAATTCGGGTAAAAGTACAAGGGCGTCCTTAATGCAAGAAGCATTCTCCTCCAACAAACTGCACCTTAGAATACGTAACAAATTCCAGTAAATGCACAAAGGCGTGCTCAATGCAAGAAGCATTATCTTCCAGCAAGCCTCACCTTAGAATAGCGAGCTAGGATTCGATATCAAAAACATTATAACGTTGTTTACGTGAAATACAATTTTAATTACTAGATCTCTGTAGACGAAAAGAAAATTAACATTTAGCCAAGTATTACATATACTATTTACGTTACAGAGTTAGTGAAGCTACGGACCGGCAACACTATGCCAAAACCTCCTCCATCATTTGGTGAGCCCTCACTCCGTACCGCCCTCTCCTATTCGCAGCCAACCAAACCGACCAGCTACACTCGTAGTGAACGCCACAAGCGTCAAGCGACTCTCGCTTCTACCCCCCTGTATATAAAAGCTACATCGCTCTCAACTGTTGAGCAGACTCTACTACGTTCTGGGAAGGCGATGTTGCCAAGTCGAATCCCCCCTCGTGTTAGAGCGAGAGGGTCCGACGGTCGGTGGGGGACGGAAGACGTATGGGGAGCGGAGCTTGCAAGTTTGTGAGTTGATACTTCGTAGGTACTAAAAAGTTTTTCGTTTGGGGATACTGCGCTCTGGTGGAGACGAAGTGGCTTCGCGTGTGTCAGGTTCTGGGTTCGGAGCCCTTTAGAGGGATTTCCTATTATGCTGAAGTATAGTAATATGTAAACTCTGTTAATTAAGCATTGAGTATAAGATTAGAATATTCTACGGTACGGGAAAAACTTTGCCGTCGAAAGACTTTGAAAAGACTAAGTTTGAAGTTTTATGTCAATTTTTCTCCAAAATGATTTAGATTATGAAATGGACACCTCGTTTTACTTGTAACGTTCAATAAGTCACAGCTAAGAGCGGTGGTAGCGGAGCGGTGTAGAACGCCGGCTTCTCAGTCGGGAGGTCGTGGGTTCGAACCCCGGCATGTACCAATGACTTTGTTTTCTAAGTTATGTACATTTGTGAAATTATAGTAGCAATACTACTCGCTGACGGCGAAGGAAAACATCGTAAGGAAACCCTAGTGTCTGAGGTGTTAGCGTACCTCAGCGCTTGCTACGTAGTACAATTGCCCAACTATGAGGCTAAGTGCGGAAATCTCAGGTCTAACTAACTAAGTAAGTCACAGCTACTGTGAAATTTTAAAGAAAATACTTTGATTTATTTATATCACTATCAATACCACTAGTTACCGGTAAAGGAGTTAAATATTAACTTTAATTCACGTATAATGAATAATTATGCACAAATATGTCTACATGAAGCGCTCGTGGCATAGTCGAACCTTGTGACTGGCATCTCAATCACTTGAGTTAAGCAACAACAGGCGCGGACAGGTGCAGGATTGGTGATCGTCCCGTGACTACCGCTAGTGGCATTTTTCCGAACGTTTCCGTGCTTCGCAAGGCAAGTAAGCCGTTGGTGCCGGCTGTCATGTTATGGAAGTCGTTAAGCCGTGTCAGAGGCCTTATGGGCGGCTCGATAACTTCTGACAGTAAGGCCCGCCACTGTCTTACAATCCTCCACCGACCCGGACTTGGCCCCCGTGGTCGAGTATGGCTTAACTTTCCTGCGATGCAAGAAGAGACCCGTGTATTACATACAAGGGTTTGTAAGGGTCTGGGAATCGAAGTCGGAATCCCTCGAGATGTGATGCTCCCTCCGACACGGCTTTCAACAACTGATGAAACTTTCAGTCCGTAACCCCTCCAATAAACTTGGGTAGATCTCGATCATTGTCAAGGTTCGAAAGGATAATTATCCGTGATAATTATCATAATAATTATCATGATAAAAATAACTTGATAAAAAATTATCATATATAATTATTATCAATTGATAATAACAAAAAATTCGTTTATGCAAAGCAAACAAAACCAGCGTTCGAAACGATAATTATCCGTGATTATTATCTTGATAAAAATAGATCGATAATTATCAATTGATAATAACAAAAATTTCGTTTATGCAAAGCAAACAAAACCAACCAGCAAGATCTTAGTTGGCTATTAGGATTAGGTCAACAAATAAGTTTAAAAACCTATTTAGAGGCTAACAATTTCACCAATTGGAAGAGCGCTGGCACGTATAGCCAGAGGTTGCGGGTTCGAATCCCGGCATGGGTGAAATTTTTAGCCTCTAAATAGGTTTTTAAATTTGTCCTTAGCACGGTTTAGTGCATTAAAAATAAAAATAGTATAAATAAGTTCTACTGCAGCTACTGCAGCAACACAGCCAATGGAACTATAATCATCATCGGATGAAGATATTCCTTTGGCATCTTTGGTCAATTCAATTTAATATAAATTAATTTCTGTTGGATTCTAAAATATCATAAAATTCATTTGTTTTTGTTAGAATTGGACAAATTATAATGCATTTGTTATGAGACAATATAGCAAATTAATATTATCGGATAATTATCAAGCAGCGTAATTACCTTGATAATTTCTAACCCTGATCAGAGTTACTTGGGTGATACAGGTCACTTCGAAACACTAATAGGTGGCATTTATTTCATTTAACGACTTGATAACTATCTTTTAACGTTTACTCAAATCAAATCAATTTATTTCAACGTAAAGAATTTACATTCTGTTTGCTGAATGTCAATGTACAATGTAAAATGTAAGCCGCTGCCTTCGGGCCGTAATGTAGTGGAGAAAAAGGCGGCGGAAAAAAAACTCCACTCTGACCACATTTTCTAAAGTCATCTTAAACCAAATAGGTACATCAGTTTTCTTTATCACATCGAAGTTTTGTTCAGTTTTAAAATAAATAGTGTTATCGGAGATAGGTTATCGAATAGCTCGTAGCCCCGGCTGCCTGAGTGATCTTAAACGATCACGATGGTTAAGCAACATAGGGCGCGTTCAGTGCGTGGATGGTTGACTGTCTGTGACTAACGCTAGTGGCATTTTTCCGATCGGTGCTTCGCAAGGCGCGTTAAGCAGTTGGTGCCGGCTGCCGTCGATAGAGATGACTGTCATTAAGCCAAGTCAGAGGCCTTAGGGCGGCTTGAAAACTTCTGTCAGACCAGCCACTAGTCTTGGCACCAATCCGGACTTGGCCCCTGTGGTGGAGTATGGCCTATACCTTTCTGCGACGCAGGAAGAGACCCGTGTCACAACAGTGGGCACATACATTGTACTCATTATTGTAAACGTGAAATGTTACAAAATCAAGACGCTGATCACGACCAGGAGCTCTATTTTTGAATCACTCGTCTCACGTCGAGCGCTCGATTTCTACTGATTTTCGTTCGACATACGAAATTCCGTATTTTCGAATCACTCGACTGCAACGAATGGTCCTCCTTACCACTCGTCTCGTATGTCGATCGATAGATTTATTGTCAAAATTTGTGTTAATTTCAAATCGAGAAGTTTGTGCTTTTGTGCCGAATTGATTTTTTGTTTCGCCATTTTCGAACAAAAACAAACCAAAGTGTTATTATTTACGATATATGACTAGTGTTTTGTTTGTTTTGCAACTAAAGGCAAAGATTTTTCATCTAAACAGCCAATAAAACGAAATATTTTACGTTCCGTTTCCGTTACGGTAGTTTCCGGTTTTTGTAATTTCTGCGTGAAACGGATAAAATACAATACTTCAAATTGTACTGCCAACACTTCAGGCGAACGATTCAAAAGTACGAAAAAACGAGATCATGCGACTTAGAAGACGAGTGTGACTTATGCCGCATTCGACGATACAGTTTCATACGAGTGATTCAAAATTAGAGCTCCAGATCTAAGCGATATGCAGATATGATACACGTCGGAAAATTAAATGATATAGTATGAGACAGAATCGATCATTTCAGGATACAATTTGCGCTGTTGCCTTCAACGTACAGTCTGTTAGCTTTTAGAATATACCTCGGCTACTATCGGATAGAATCGGGTGAGGAAAAGTTTTATACAGAGTAGGGAGTAGTATTTATTACTATTAGTAGTAGGGATAGTCTTCTTCTTTCGTGTCGAAAGCGCCGCCCTCCTCTCAGACATCTCGCTCCCAAAACCGCGCCACTGCGAGCGCGCCGGGTGATGCCTCCATGAGATCCCGCAAACTGCACTGTGGAGCTTCAGGGCAGACACAAAGATGCATTGTGGTTTGTGCAGCTCCACATCGGCACAAGATGTCAGCATCTTCGGTCAGGATCCCCCATCTTTTTAGGTTATCTCTGGATCGAGCAACACCAGCGCGCAGACGGTTCAGCGATCTCCGTACTCCCCACTGCTCATGCCCTCCAGGTGGTATTGACTCCACCGGCTTTATGAAGTCAGGAAGGTGTTTTTTCTGCTCCCTCCACCTACGCAGTCGAAGTTCCGCCGGTGTTTCCCCGTCAAGTTTCAAGGAAATTAGTAGGGATAGTAGCAATAAGATAAGGCTTATATTGTATTGTTTTTATAACTTTTCAAAATAGTGAGGAAAAGTTTTATACAGAGTAGGGAGTAGTATTTATTACACGCGTGTTCTTTCGGAGAAAACCGAAGCCTACTCCAGAGCCCGAGGTTTATTCTAAAAGCTAACAGGGCCGGGCCGGGTTACTAGGGATGGGTAGTCTGCTACTACCGCTCCCTAGTAACCCGGCCGGGGTCGTAAAACTCCAGATTTTATATCCTCTAATGAGTTTTTAACAGCTCGAATAGAAGACGGCATTACCGCGGGACGAATTGCTCCGTTTTTTGGCTTCTTTCATGGAACCATTTACTATGTGAGACACTTTCTGTGACAAATTTGCTATTTCATTCAGTAGTCGTTGCAACGCGGGCAAGCGAAGTTAACGATTTTTTTATTTGCAAAATATTTGCGTCTCTTGGAAAACTTAAAAAGTTTGTTACTTGACTTCCTCAGAAGGGGGTCAGTTTTTCGAGTGTATGTAAGTATGTATATTTCTTTGTAACTATACAACCACTTGACCAGGCTCCAAACTAGGGTACCCTATAGTCACCAGACATTACTACAATCTATATAAATAACTTTCAAAGTCCTGACTGACAGACTCACTCATCAACGCCCAGCCCAAGCCGTTGGACCTAGGAAGCTGAAATTTTGCACCGAGGGTCTATATATAATGTAGGCAAGGAATAAAACAGATTTTTTGAAATTCAACCCCTAAGGGGGCGAAAACGGTTCCCAAAATTTGTATGGGAGGTATAAAGAATGTTATCTAATTTCCTTGAAACTTAAAATAAATACTCTTCAACACAATTGCCTGAATACGTGTTTCGCCGATTTTCTAAATTTAACCCGCAATTGGGAGTGAACGGGGTTGCAAAAAAACTCCACGCGGACGGAGTCGCGCGCAAAGGCTAGTGGAAATATAGCCAGACAACAGTAAGGACTCAAATTCAGCCTTCAAATAACAAACTAATGTTACGAGGCTACTCGCGTAACAAAACGCCAACCATGCTGTCTCCAACAGGCGAGATTCCCACACCTTTCATGAAACGCCTCATTGTCGCCCGTTGCGTAATATCGCTATTCTTTACGGTCGTGTGGAGGCGCGCTCCTTCCTACGTCTTAAGGTCGTTTAAAATGTGTAAAGGACAGTGCTCGTGGCCTAGGCGAACCGAGTGATCGGAATCCATCACTTGAGTTAAGCAACAACAGCTGCAGTCAGGTGTAGGATGGTTGACCGTCCCGTGACTACCGCTAGTGATAGTTCCGAGCGCTTCCGTGCTCGCAAGGCACGTTGGTGCCGCCTGTCATGCAATGGCAGTCGTTAAGCCACGTCAGAGGCCTTACGCGTGGCTTGATAACTTCTGAAAGTAAGGGCCGCCACTGTCTTACAATCCCCCACCAACCCGGCAGCCTTGCGAAGCACGGAAGCGCTCGGAAAAATGCTACTAGCGGTAGTCACGGGAAGGTCACCCATCGTGCACCTTGCCTCGCCTGTTCTTGCTTAACTCAAGTGATCAGTCATCAGTAGTCATCACACTACCATTACACGCTTGCCTAATTTGATAGTGCATAACATTAACTCACAATTAGTTATCTAATCTAGCTACTACAAAGTATAAACTAACACTAGGTACATCATAAAACAACCAAAACAATATATACCAAAAACGAAATGTCATCTGCTCACAGATTACTGGACATGGTAATGTCCAGTGTAGCCGCCTCGACTACACGTTTTATTCCAAACAGTTGCTTTGGACATCTTTATCGAGCACCGGAAAATAATTTGATTGGAACTTTCTAGTACTTTGTGATAATGAAATGTTTGCGACAATCAATCATGGTTATCCACGGCTGTGCCGAAATTATATCGTAAGTCCCTGATAATGAGTATTTTATCTGCCTGGGCGTTGTAGGTGGTCTGATGGTTTGTGGTGGCGCGTGGGGACCCATTAATGTCTCCCAGTGACTGGTATCCGTCACTATGGTTAAGCATCAACAGGCGCGGTCAGGTGCAGGATGGGTGACCGTCCCGTGACTACCACAATTGGCATTTTATTCCGAGCGCTTCCGTGCTTCGCAAGGCACGCTAAGCCGTCGCTGCCGGCTGTCATTAATGGCAGTCGTTTAGCCATGTCAGAGGTTTTATGGGCTGCTTGATATCTTCTGAGAGTAAAACCAGCGACTAGTCTTGCAAGTCTCCACCAATCCGGACTTGGCCTCCGTGGTGGAGTATGGCCGGGAAAAAAGATGTCCCTCGGTGAGGATATAATGGATTGTTGATGATGATAAAATATACATCCTATATACGTGTAGGATACAGGCCTTCTCCACCAACCCGGACTTGGCCCCCATGGTGGAGTTCGGCCTCCTTCCTGCGATGCAAGAAGAGACCCGTGGCCCAGGAGTGGGGACATACAAGGGTTGATATCGAACGATATCGGTTCATGAAACAGAATGTGAACTCTTTGCGTTGCAATATGAACGGTCTATTTATTCTTACTTGTCCAATTTAGTAAACAAGATTCTAGCCTTAAAATTGAGATTAGATGCCTAAACTAGACATTTTCTCGCAAATTCATGAACTATCATGAACTATGCTTATAAAATTGGCAGCGTGTTATCTAAGAGTGTTCCAGGTTACTTCATTTATGGAAATATGTCAGTTTTGGACTAAAAAGTCACAGTTTAAGGGTAGAATCTTGTTTACTAAATTGGACAAGTAAGAATAAATAGACTGTACTTTATAATTTTGAATGTTATTTTAATCTACCGCCGCTATTTTATTTCAACTAAGCATATCAACAGAATTCAGTCGAGGCGAAATGGGGCATCGGTCACGATCGGGGCTATTGTACGTAAGACAGACAAATCAATTTAGTCTATTACGCAAATGGTGTGTCACCAACAAACGTTTGCATACTCGGCCCGCGAAATACAGATATATTATGCTGTTCATGTTTTTTTCTATATAGCGTTTATACGTTCCTCTATGCTGTGTGGTGTCGGCCTAAAGAATAGCATCAACCCAATTCATATAAAAGGCGTCTAAGGGACACAAACCGGGGGGTGGGCAGCAGCGCCTTGATTCCACCCATGCCGGGACTCGAACCGGCGACGGTTTGAGTCCCGTGCCGGGACTCGAACCCAATTTTTAGCCTTTAAATAGGTTTTTAAAATTTGCTACTCTAACTTCACAAATGTGCAGTCTGTAAGCTTTTAGAATATACCTCGACTACTATCGGATAGAACCGATTATATTGCATTAAGGTAAGGTTTATTTTGGTTTTTATAAAGTTATTTTCCTGGTGTACAATGAACAATGGATAGATAGATTGAGAACACTTTTGCACAACCAGAAAAAATAGAATAGAACCATGATTTATTATATTTGGAATATTCTTAAATAATCTTATCTTTTCCCGCTGCCTTTCTCCACTACACTGCGGCCCGAAAGCAGCAGTGGCTCAATTTACATTGTACATTGACATTGAAACAGATAGATATGTATAATATTCTTTATTGCATGTACCTGGAATTATATGAGAGACTTGAAAAATAACTAAACAGTAAAGGTCTGCGCAGACGAGGCTATCCCCCGGGTACTCTTTTGTCCGTTGATATAGATCTCTTATAAATTGTATCGAATAACGCAAACGATGGACTAAAAGTACCCCGTACAAAAAGTCCCTCAAGTTACCGCGGACATCAAGAGACCGGAGTGGAAAACAGTTCGGTGTTTTCTTTTAAAATGCCAGATCTTTTTCAACTTCATGTAAATTACAACACAATGTACCTAATCTCAGAATATTTGCTTCCATGGCGTACGCTTCACTCAATTTCCGGGGAACAAAATGACCGCACTCCGGAGGCGTTCAGTTCGCGACAAGTACTCTGAGGGCATTTTTACGATTAAGAGACTTTTGTACACAAGGGATAAAAGTGCCTCGTCTGCGCAGACCTTAAAAGTGGCGGCCTTATTACTAAAAGTAATTTCTTCCAGACAACCATTGATGGAAAAAAAGAAAGAATTAAATTTATTCAAGTTGAAATAAAAGAATATGATTTGGGACTTTTTTGATTCGCTTCCGAGTCGATTGTTCTACCCCGCTGGGCTCCCGCCGCTCTTAATGGACATAAACTTTCAAAAACTTGTGCAAAACCTTTCGCCACCCTTCCACATCAATCATCTCTTTTCAGCTTTTAAAAGTTCCTCTCTTCGTAATGATCTCGCCTAATGAATTCTTTAGTTTTCCGCGCAATTTCGTTGTGTGAAGTTTTGTGGCGCTTCGGCCGAACGCCCCGGCTTCACGTTTGCGACGCCGCCGTGCGTTCGAATCACGGAGCGTACCAACGACACACACACGCATACACCCTCTCACACACACACACACACACACACACACTGACACACATATATTTATATACTCTTAATATTAATTAAGGACTTTAAAAGAACAAGTTAGTTTTTATGTCCATTTTTTTCCAATATGATCTAGATTTTGAAGTGGACACCTATTTGACTAGTAACGTTTATTAAGCCGCAGTTTCTGCACTACTGAAACCTTTTCTTTACATACATACACGCACACACACACGTACACACATATATACATACATAAAACATAAATACTCTTATCAAGTTGGTACGCATGCATCTTATTTTTGCCAATAACTTAATTAATTCAAAATAATATTGCCAGTTCTAATTTCCAGTTCTACTCGAGTACTTTAAAAATAGTGACAGTATTGAGAAACAATGCATTATAAGCTTAGTGATAGCCAGGAGGTCGGTCGCACAGCATCTTTCCTCGTATGGACCCAGTCTCACAAGTGGGAATAATAAATAAATAAATAATTAAGCCTTTTATTCCGAAAACATAAGTTTTACAAATGAATTAATGACGTTTAAGTCCTGGTTAATTCGGGTCTAATTCATTTAGGTCATCTGAAATTCGAAATTGTTATCAAACATTTTCGCTATTTATCAGCAAACATGTATAGTTAATAATATGAAGAAATCATCATCCGCGGTTATGAGCCGGTTGCTCTGATAGTAACATACTATTATATAATAAAATATAAATAAAAAAATTTTGAACGCAATAAATAATAGAAATTCTTTATTGCGTAAACAAGGTGCACATAGGCGAGCTTAGTGCTACTTAGCATCTGCCAGCTAACCTATGTTTTGACGAGATTACCATTACATTCATACGGCAATAGGCATTTTCACGTCCTATTTTTTATTCTATAAATATAAAAGAAACTAATTTGAATATTTTCTTAATTTTTCATGTAATTTTTTTTTTTTATTAATTAGTTAAAGTTTTGTAAGTATGACGCCACCACTGGCATTATGAACTACGTTCATTGAATTTATTCATGATAAAAAAAAGTTTACGTTTGACAAATGTTGACGAATAATTTTTTTATATTTGTAGGCAATGGAACTATCGCTTTAGAGCCAATGATGACGTCTTTGAAAGAAAAATGAAGTGAACATTATTTTGCGATAAATATTAATAATCCGTTTTTATTTTACCTATTTAAACCCCTAATAGTAATCAGTATCCCTATTCCTCGAAATGGTTTTCACTTTACGACAATCGATGCCTCCCTGATCAATGCCCATTATAAACATATATTCAGTTACATTAGTTACCTACAATTAAGTTCTAAAAGGGGGTGATAAGAAAGACCTACATTAAGGAAAACATTAAAAAAAAATAGAGTGATAGATACAAATCATGAACTTTGTTTATTGTTTATTAACAACTAGATTCTTATATGAAATTTGGTTTAATGAAGGACACAATATAACCTCACGCCTGTATCCAAGGCTAGTGGCAGTCCCTGGGAGCCGATTCTCGCCCATGCGAATTGAACGTTTAGACGCAAAATATTCGAAGGCATTTGTCGCATAAAAATAATTTATTCACTTATTCATTCGTTAATTTCATTCGTTCGTTCGTTCATTCATTCATCCATTTTTTCTCGTGAAGCGTATGCTCAAATTTGCTGATAAACTTCGCTCTCTTTGTGGTGTCATAACGTCGTAATAATAAAAAACCCATTTACAGGCAAAAAATTCCGGCCATGCCTCTAAATAGGTTTTTAAAAAATGCCCTCAGCACGGGTTAGGGCAGCAAGCAGAATATGGTCGTAATCATAATTGACTGTCGTTCGACTTCTTATGTAGAATTCAAGTCATACGTCTTAGAGTCGTATACGAATTATTTGCTAATGGAGTGAGAATTGGCTCCCAGGGCGTATTTGTTGTAATAGTCTATTCCCTACACTGAAAAATAAGCGCGCACAAACTCGACGCAGTACAGAAACTTTAACCTCATTCAAAAGGCGTGCGGTGCGGCAACGTCGCGCGGTGTTGCCAGCGCCCGGGAGCTTTCGTCGCCGGCCTGTGGGGGATTTTGTGGACTTGTGCAGCGTCGTAGATTTTCGTATTAGCGTATCTGCTGTGGAGATAAGGCTTATATTTTCTCTCCTTGTGAGAAGACCTGCGCATCGCATGGGATTTATATAGGGTTTTGCGTGCTGTGCAGCCGCGGCCATTATCATTGCAATCTATTAGGAAAATACTCTGAAGAAATTAAACTATTTAGGAAAATGCTATGAAGAAATTAAATTATTTTTAGATTTTATGACATAACGTTATCACCATCCTATTTGTTCAGGTGTATAAATCTTAGGCTGGTTTAATATTTGTTGTAAATTTATTTGGTAGGTATTCTTGAACTAATTTTGCTTTAATTTAGTGGTTTCTCGTTTTAACATCACCGTATTATACTTCTTGTTTTTTGTTCAGTTGTAGTTATCTAAATAAAACTTTGATCTATAATACTAATTAGTTTATTACACCAACCGAAATATTTTTTCTTATACTATTCTAATGTAGCCTAAATACGTCCCACTGCCGTGCACAGCCGTTTTTCAAAAATACAAAGTACGGGCTTAACAATCATTCACAATCTTCCATTAAATTAGACGGTCTAACAAGCTCCTCAAGTCCCAACGACAAATAAGAGTCGTCGAAGAAAAACCGAACGTTCGCCAAACGGGCCTCGTCCTGTCTCGCCACGTGCCCTCGGCGTTCCAGCGTAGAGAGCTGGCAACACCGCCCCGAAAGTGAACGGCCAGTCGACCATGGGCCTATAGATGCGCCGAACGCCCCGCGCCGCGTGCAGTCTCACGCTTGCCTTAATTCAAAAGAAAAAAAAAAAGTTGTGTGTGATGTAACTAGTGAAGACTAAGTGCCGTGGAAATACTAAATACTCAACGTTGCGATTGTTACTGCTTTTACCGCGACAACAACGGCACTTGAAAACGAGTTTGCAAAGGTTCGTGTAAGTACTGTCGACGACTGGGAAAAGGAGCAGTGTATGCGCTGGCCGTTTAGTTTTTAATTGTTGCCAGTAGGTTGTCGGACTTTGGGAAAAGTTTTTGGCGTCGAAGGAGGTTGGTGTTTTGACCGACTCCGCCGGCGCTGGTTAGGAGTCGCGTTCAGCTTTGCCGTGTGGGAAGAGGCGAGGTTCGTCTTTTGTCTGAGCGATTGCGTGAAATTGTTTTGAAATTCTGGTTCGTCAATGTGGTTTATGAGTTTTTTTTTAAATATGACTTTTAGTTACGAGGGATATTTTGTGTACACTCGCGAGCGGTAATGAAGGGTCACTGACGAAATCGTCCACGTCTCAGTAGGAGAGAATGTTAGCTTTATAAAATAAAAAAACAGCTTATAGTGAGCATACAATTTAAGTTTTAATAGTGATCATATCAACCCTTTGTGTGTGTTCGCTCCTGGGGCACGGGCCCCTACATCACGGAAGGGATCGAATTATTAGTGATAAAAAGTATTTATTAGAATTTTCATTTTGTTGTGGTGGCGTGAATCTGTACTCTTAGCTTAAAAATAATCTGTGAAATTTCCGTTTTCATGTAAAGTATCTACGTATGTATCTATCATGTAAGATGTCACTCGGCAATGAAAAATGCTACCATGCTTGAATGCTAGCACTTTGTGACCGATCCTAATTCCTTGCTCCCGAGTGTATTTATTTTCAAATATTATCATTGTGAAAAGCGAGTATATCTATCTGTTATCTGTGGATTAATTACTTAAAATATTGCAACTACTTTTTCCGCCCTTGAATGATAGGTACTTTTTAACAGTCACATGCGTTGTTCAATATTATTGTTTTAAATTGTTCAGTTATTTGGACGCAAAACTTTGCCTACGCAGTTGGCTATAAAGTTTGACTATAAAAGTAACTTTCGTAAAATATAAATTAAAATGATTTCGGTGCAGGTTATGTTTAGTAAATTTTCTTAAGTATTATTGGGGGTACGCGTGAAAAAAAAACAATTAAGTAGTACTTAATTTAAAAAAAAAAGCCTCCAATTCCTGAATTAAGAATTTTACTAAATAAATATTCAAGTATTGTTCTGCCTCCCCTGATTTCTAAAAAAACATTATAATTTCTTCCTTTAATTTTTCGTAGACTTACGTATATTAAGCATTAAAATTGTCCTTTCGGAAACCGACGGTTATAAGTTCTTTGGGTTTGTTTTACTCGGTAGACATTTCAATTAATTACCTTGCGTATTTTTGATGTTCTTTCATAGTCATATTTCTGTAACATTTCAATGCTCGCTCAAGTTCTTTGTTCTGTTTCGAGTCCGTAAAAGTTACTTTTGTGTAGGTGAAACTCCTTTTTTTCTATATTCGTAGAGGTTATTAGCTGTACTACGGTTTTTCCACTTTATCCACGGATAGAGAAATTGGTTGCTATAGGGACTAAAGCCAGGTTAACACGGTCTTAGTGCGCTCGGTCCGAGTGCGCCATCCGAGTAAACTAATGCCGCTGATTGGCAATTTTGGTGTTGTCACGAAAAACCGTCCAATCAGGAGCATTAGTTTACTCGGATGGCGCACTCGGACCGAGGGCACTAAGACCGCGAAAACCTGGCCTAAAAGAGACGACCGTGCGTTGTCTTTAAGAACTGACTCGCGTCCAAACTTCCTTATAGAATCGCCTTCGTTATCGTTATCAACCCTTGTATGTCCCCACTGCTGGGGCACGGGTCTCTTCCTGCATCGCAGGAAGGTTAGGCCGTACTCCACTAGGGGGGCCAAGTCCGGGTTAGTGGAGGATTGTAAGACAGTGGCGGGCCTTACTGTCAGAAGTTATCAGGCCGCCCATAAGGCCTCTGACATGGCTTAACGATTGCCATTATATGACAGCTTAACGTGCCTTGCGAAGCACGGAAGCGCTCGGAAAAATGCCACTAGCGGTAGTCACGGGACGCTCACCCATCCTGTACCTGACTGCACCTGTTGTTGCTTAACTCAAGTGATCGATTCCAATCACTCGGTTCGCCTAGGCCACGAGCGCTTCTCCTTGCTAGAATCTCCTTGAGGGGGATTAATTTTCATACAAACGTAGTTTCTCTCTCTCTCTCTCTGAGAGAGAGAAGGCCTGTGACATTTATAGGTTACATGTTGGAAAAAGTTATTTCCAACAGTAAGCACGATCGAGCCTCGATTTGTGAGAATTGGATTTATTTTTCATTCTGTAGCTCTCATTTGTAACGACCAATCGAATCTCGATTTGTTTCCTGTAAATTTATTTAAACATATTAGAGCATCAGCAGCTTATAAAATTATGCTAGTAGAAAAAATAAGTTACTTAGCGCTAACAACAGATTCCCGTCTATAGATATGACTCAATCAAAAAATGTATGGACTTCATGCTTCGCGCTTCGAACATATAATAATTATAACTTTATTTATTTCTAATAACAAGATTCATATTTGGTTAGTACATTTAAAACTTATATAGCATATAGGAACATTTTATTTATTTACATACGTCAAGGCCTGTTGCGTGCGACCTGAAGCCTACAGCAGTGGTTGATGTGTGCGGAGTCGACACTCGCCGCGATCATCGCTAGGACGCTGTTGGCGCTGCCCCCACCCTGCTCACTAGTGACGCAAACTTACACTGGCAAAGTTTCATTGGATCTTGTTTGTAAATTAAAACTGAACTACGTTTGAACTAGAATTGCTCCTCGAGGGACACTAACACGACTAGGTAACACGAGCACTAGACATAATTCAATTCAATAAATTTATTTCAGACATTACATCCATATTTTTTTTAAATTAAAATTAATTAACAATAGAAGAAACAAAATAAATTACAATTGTGATATATAATAATAAGTAAATAAATAACTTTAAACTTAAATTGAAAAAATTAAAAAATACCAGTACGTTTATAAATAACACACTAAATAACAAATAATAAAAACTGTTTTTTAACGGATTTTACTCGTTTATTTTCCATTTGTGCTATTTTCCGACGTTTCTACGTTTGCTACGGCACTTTTTCAGGCGCCGTGGTCTCTGAAGACTGGATCACTCTTAAGTAGGTCACGCTGCCCAAGCGAACTGAGACCGTGACAACGCGGGCTTAATAAGAACTTTATTTTTCGAAACTTTGTGCTGATGCTCGCCTGAGCAAAGTTCTCTTGCGGCATTGTCTCGGTGCTCGGTTCGAACCATAACAATACAATACTTACAATTGAGTAAGAAACAGCGAATCGAAACTTTGCAATGTAGTTTTCATTGACGAGTTTTCATGTGGCATTTATAGGTATTCAGTTC